>JAJMBA010000030.1:0-132880 GCA_030565205.1 Williopsis galapagoensis | reverse complement strand
CTCCAGTGAAGATGAAGATGGCAGGGGGATATATGAACGTGACAATGGTCAAAGTATTTGTGATTTCGAACAGCTTATTTATGGCTCATCCTAAGCCCGAATAGATATAAATTCTTTAATCCAAACCAGTAGACCTGTTTATAGTAAACTTTTCTGGACACATCCAGCCACTTCCTATCATAAGTTTCAGGAACAAAGTACCTTGGGCCCCACAGCCTCAGCGACCCTACTATTCAGTCAGACTCTAGTACTGAGAGATGAGGTAATATCAAAAGATCTTATGTAATCTTTAAAAGTTTACGTCATTTCCAGTTTGGCAAACGAGTTCGCGGCGGATCATCCCCCTCAACGATAAAGCTAAAGGTACACCGTAAGCAAAGTCGATAGTATAGGATAGACAGAGCTATACAAGGGAGCAGAGCACACAATGAGGAACTGGACGACTACTTTTGATACCCTTGTGGATGAATATGTTACTACGCATCAAATCAAGCCACGGGACGACGGACACGTGAACCTAGTGATTGATGACACTTTCAACACTGAGGCCTTGGATCTTTATCGTCACGCCAATGAACTCCATCGGGTCATTGAGGCCGTGAAGCCGGAATATCTACTCAGTGATGCGTATAGACGCGGTACTGGTGGTATGGGTGAGTCGGAGAGGGATGAGATCGATAACAACACACGGGTGCAGCTGAAACAGTTCCATGATAGATTAACTCATTTGACAAATTATGAAAACAAGAGGGCAAAGAGTAAGAATTATTTCCGGATCAATCATGATCAGAAACATGGTGTTAATGACTATCGCCAAGGTGTGATCTCGGCATTGACTTTGGAGCTGACGGATATTTCTCAGTTGTTTACGGAGATGCAACAGAAGAGATTGTCGAGGACACAGAATTTGGCGTTGAATCTGGAGAGTATGGGGTTCAATGAAGACTTGGTGGAACAATACAATGAGTTTCTCATACCACATGAAGCTGATGATTCTGAGTTGCTGTTATCGCAAGAACAAGAACATGTATTACAACAGGAAAACTCCGAGATGCTTAATAGAAAGCTTGAAGAGTTGAACAAAGTGTCACAAATCCATTCATCAGTCTTGGAGATTGCCCAATTGCAATCACAATTGGCATCACAATTATCTATCCAGAGTCAAAACATTGCAACGCTGTTAGAGGATAATGATCTGATAGAATTCGACATCACTGAGGCTGGGAAACAATTGAAACAAGCTACAAAGAGGGGCAACTGGGCCACGAGAATGTTGATAGCTTTGATCTTTTCCTTGACTGTCATCCTATGGCTCTATGATTCCATCCATCCATGAATGGCTCTTGCCATATACTTTATAATTAATGACCTTGTAACGTTTCCATTATACTGTATTTATGTATTAAATCTATGCAATAATCTTTTCAACAGCACCAGCACCGAATGTTATACCTTCTTTTCTCAAAACGATTCTTCCCATCTGTTTTTTCTCCTCATACTGTTGCACTTGTAATTTTCTCTCAGTTTCAATCTCCACTATAGCATTCTGGTTCGGAACCAAATGTTTCAACTTTCTCTTGATTGGTTCACCAGTTGTTTCATCGAGTACTTGGATGACTTTCGAAATTTTGGCTTGTTGTTGGACATTGCCTCTATACAACACGAATGGGGTACCAACCAATAATGGGCGTTGCATGTCAAATGTGGATAATCTTGCTTGGAACTTGAGGACTGATGGTACAGGTTGGTCCACTATGCTCGGAACATCACCATTACGGACATCTTCAACGTCGACATCTTTGACTCTGAGTGTTTTCACATCACCGGCAATGGCTAATACGTCTTGGCTTCTCTCACAGTGATTGAAACAACGGAACCATATGCATCAGATGGGGAAAAGATCACAGTCTCACCGATTCGGATCGTTCCTGTATCAATTCTTCCTGTGAATTATTTCTTCGAATCTTGAACGGGCCCATCCAACTGTATCCATCTTATTCACGGCGACAAACAACCTGTTGATCGTATGTTTCTTCGTCTGTCCATCCAGGTTGAAACCGAACTCAAATGCATCCGTGTCAGAATCAACCACAAGAACAGCATTGTTGCAGTCTTCAAAGTGGGATACCTTCGGTGTGGCCATCCGAATCGAGTAAAAATATGTCTGGCACAGCAGGTAAAAAATCACATCAAATCATTCCGGAGTTCACATTCTCCATGTCAAAGTTGAACCTTTATCACCCTCAACAACAACCACAACAACACGCAACAACACACAAAGAGATGGATGTCAACCCCTTCAGGTCTCTCTCGGACAACGATGTCTCTCCCACACAGTCCAACCTGTATTGGAACCGTTTCAAAGATTCTTTCAAGCCTGCCCAGGAACAGGACCCATCGGCAGCCTCGAATGCCTTTGTCCACCGTTCAGAGATCCTACTGGATGAAGACGAAGGGAAAGAACTCACAGACGTCCAAAGAGCCGCCATCAAGTCATCCAAGACCCATTTGAAGCAACGGCTTCAGTTCAGACATCTTGCCATGCTGATGATCGGAGGAACCGTTGGTACCGGTCTTTTCGTCAACTCTGGAGGAGCTTTGGCCTCTGGTGGTCCAGCGGCGCTCGTCATCGGGTGGGTCATCGTGGCCACTATGATATACTTCACCATGTGTGCCCTTGCCGAGTTGGCTGTCACATTCCCCGTCTCTGGTGGCTTCATCACTCATTCGACGAGATTCATCGATCCTTCGATCGCTTTCGCCATGGGCTGGACATATATGTTACAATGGATGATCGCACTACCATTGGAGCTTGTCGCTGCCTCCATCACCATCAGATTCTGGAGAGACGATATTAATGCAGATGTATGGGTTGCAGTTTTTTACGTTGTGATATTCGTACTAAACATGCTTCACGTGGAACATTACGCCGAGTCCGAAGTGTGGTTATCATTAGTCAAGTTATTGGCCATTGCTGGATTCTTCATCCTTGGAATAGTCCTCATATCAGGTGGAGGGACAATTCGTCATGGGTACATTGGTGGGAAATACTGGCATAACCCAGGTGCATTCTCGAATGGATTCAAAGGCGTCTGTTCGGTGTTTGTCACCGCTGCATTCTCCTTCGCTGGTGTTGAGATCATCTCCATCACTTCATCCGAGACCGAGGACCCACAACGTTCAATCCCAAGGGCTGCAAAGAGTACATTCTGGCTTATAACGACCTCATATCTCATCACATTGATTTTGATCGGATGTTTGGTGCCATACAATGACAACAGATTGACCTTTGGTGATTCATACGCCTCGATCTCGCCATTTGTCATTGCGATCCAAAACGCTGGAATTCATGGATTACCATCAATCATGAACGTTGTCATTCTATTGGCATTGCTTTCGGTCGCAAACACATCGGTCTATGCCACTTCGAGAGTGTTAGCATCTCTCGGTGATACAGGTCACGCACCTTCGATCGTCGCATACGTTGATAGAACAGGAAGACCATTAGTGGCAAACTTGATCACGTTCGTGTTCGGTCTCATTGCGTTTGTTGCTGCGTCATCGAAATCGGATGAGGTTTTCCTATGGCTCTCTGCTTTGACGTCGTTGTCGACAATTTTCGCTTGGATTTCCATCTGTGTCGCACATATCAGATTCAGACAGGCACTCAGAACCCAAGGAAGAACCTTGAATGAGTTGACATACGTTGCACCAATGGGTATCTGGGGGTCACTCTACAGCATTGTCTTGAACTTCATCGTGATTATGGGACAATTCTGGGTCGCATTATTCCCAGATGCCTCCGCGGATGCCAAATCATTCTTTGAGGTGTTCTTATCTTTGGCCATTGTCATTGTGTTATACATTGCCCATAAGCTATGGAAGAGAAACTGGAGGTTCTGGATCAATACCGAGGAAATGGATATCGATACAGGAAGACGTTATTTCGATTTCGAACTGTTGAAGCAAGAAATCATCTACGAGAATGAACGTGTAAGCAGTTCACCTTGGTATTACAGATTGTATAACATCTTGTGTTAACTTGATGAGAGGGGATTAAGATTATTTTTTTGTGATTGATTTTTTGTGGGAGGTTCAAAACTTAATAAACATTAGGAATTTTATATAGACAAAAAATCCTGTAGATATTTGGGGTAAATAGTGCATGGACCCGATCTGAGCGGGCTCTTCATTCCGGCTATCACAGGGCCGGACCATAAGTGTTGAACTATCTTGAAGGAGTAGTGAACTTGGAATAACTAGCAAATCTGATTCATATAGGTTATCCCAGGATTTTTAGATATCCCCAAGCCACACTTGCGATTCATCCTGTGTTATCTGTGAAAGGACCCCTTCTGGTAGAAGCACCTGATCTCAGCTAATCCATCCGTCCAGGCCGAGAGCAGAGCAAGCTAGGCTGAATCTGGTAGAGGCACGCACAGAGCAGCTTTGCCGATTTGCCCGAATATTCCAGAACCTTCCACGCTAGAAGGCTCCAGAACTCTTTAGAACTCTGCAGAAGGAACACTCCACAATCATCCGATGGGTTGCGAAGAGCTATATAAACAGTGGGACCACCACCACATCCTGTCTACTTCTCTCTCTTTTTGAATCACCACATAACTACAATCATACAGACTACAATGGACGAAACACAATTCACAGACCGTGCCCTTGCAATTATCACTAGAGCTCAGAAGCTCGCAGAGGAGCACCAACACACTCAGCTCCTACCACTCCACATATTAGCCGCCTTCTGCGATAGGGCAGAGGATGGTTCAGTTGGTTACATTCAGACTTTATTGGAGAAGGGTCGTTTTGATTATCAGTTGTTTGAGAGAAATGTCAACAAGCAATTGGTGAGAACTCCATCCCAGACTCCTGCTCCATCCCAGATCAGTCCAAGTTACAGTACTGGTGAAGTCCTTAAGAAAGCCGCCAAAATCCAGAAAAACCAGAAGGACACTTTTATCGCACAAGATCATATTCTCCTTGCACTTCTGGAGGATTCAAGTATACAGAGTATTTTGAAGGAGGGTGGTGTCACAGTTGAAGGATTGAAACAGCAAGTGCTTCAACTCAGAGGAAACCAGAGAATCGATTCGAGAGGTGCTGATACCAACCAAGAACTTGAATATTTGACCAAGTATGCAATTGATATGACCGAACAGGCCAGAGAAGGTAAACTTGATCCAGTGATTGGAAGAGAAGAAGAGATCAGATCCACTATCAGAGTCTTGGCCAGAAGAATCAAATCAAACCCATGTTTGATCGGTGAACCTGGTATTGGTAAGACTGCAATCATTGAGGGTGTCAGTCAAAGAATCTTGGAAAATGATGTTCCAACCATCTTACAGGGATGTCGTTTGTTCTCTCTTGACCTTGCCGCTTTAACGGCCGGTGCCAAATACAAAGGTGACTTTGAAGAGAGATTGAAAGGTGTTTTGAAAGAGATCGAACAATCAAAGCAGCTGATTATCCTTTTCATTGATGAAATCCATATGTTGATGGGTAATGGTAAAGATGATGCTGCCAACATCTTGAAGCCAGCTTTATCCAGAGGTAACTTGAAGGTTATCGGTGCCACCACCAACAACGAGTACAGAGCCATTATCGAGAAGGATGGTGCATTCGAGAGAAGATTCCAGAAGATTGACGTCAAAGAGCCAAGTGTCAGGGAAACTGTTGCTATTCTTAGAGGTTTACAACCAAAGTATGAGATCCATCACGGTGTCAGAATCTTAGATTCCGCTTTGGTCAGTGCCGCTCAATTGGCTAAACGTTATTTGCCATACAGAAGACTTCCAGATTCTGCTTTAGATTTGGTTGATATTTCCTGTGCTGGTGTTGCTGTTGCTCGTGATTCCAAGCCAGAGGAGTTGGATTCCAAAGAACGTCAATTACAATTGATCCAAGTTGAAATCAAAGCCTTGGAGAGAGATCAAGAGACCGATGCCACCACTAAGGAGAGATTGACTCAGGCAAGACACAAAGAAGCATCATTAGAGGAGGAGCTTCAACCATTGAGGGCCAAATACAACGAGGAACGTGCTGGACACGAACAGTTGACCAGTGCAAAGAGAAGATTGGATGAGTTGGAGACTAAGGCTCTTGATGCTGAGCGTCGTCATGACACCGCTACTGCTGCTGACTTGAGATATTATGCCATGCCAGAGTTGAGAAACAAGATTGAGCTTTTGGAACAACAAGTTGCAGATGAAGAGGCCCAATCAGGTACTGGTGCCATGATACAAAATGTTGTCAATACTGATACCATTGCTGAGACTGCTGCAAGATTGACCGGTATCCCAGTGACCAAATTGACTGAGTCTGAAAACTCCAAGTTGATCCATATGGAGAAACAGTTATCCAGAGAAGTTGTTGGTCAAAGTGAAGCAGTTAAGGCTGTCTCAAATGCCATCAGATTATCCAGATCAGGTTTGGCTAATCCAAGACAACCATCTTCTTTCTTGTTCCTTGGTTTATCTGGTTCTGGTAAGACCGAATTGGCTAAGAAGTTGGCGTCATTCTTGTTCAACGATGAGAACGCTATGATTAGAATTGATTGTTCCGAGTTGATGGAGAAACATTCCGTATCCAAGCTTCTTGGAACTACTGCTGGTTACATTGGATACGAGGAAGGTGGTCTCTTGACAAACCAATTGGCAAGAAAACCATACTCCGTCATTCTTTTCGACGAGGTTGAGAAGGCTGCTCCGGAGGTCTTGACGGTGTTATTACAGTTATTGGATGATGGTAGAATCACTTCTGGTCAAGGTAAGACAGTTGATGCTTCCAATTCAATCATTATCATGACTTCCAACTTGGGTTCACAATATGTCATTGCCCAACAATCTGCTAAAATCTCAGATGATACTAAGGCTTTGGTAATGGGTGCCATCCGTGGTCATTTCAGACCAGAGTTCATAAACAGAATCTCATCGATCGTGGTGTTCAACAAGTTGTCGAGAAAAGCCATTCACAAGATCGTCTCTATACGGATTAGAGAGATTGAAAGTCGTTTCAGTGAGAATGATAAACACTACAAGTTGGATATCTCACCGGAAGCAGTTGATTTCCTTGCTAAGCACGGATACACAGAAGATCTTGGTGCCAGACCATTGAACCACTTAATCGAACGTGAAGTGTTGAACAAAATGGCTGTTTTGGTGTTGACAGGACAGATTAAGGACAAGGAGACTGTCAGGGTTGTTACGAATGGTGACCACTTGGAAGTTCTTCCAAACCATGATCCTTCTAAGGTTGATGATATGGATGTCGATGTCGACGTTGATGATTGGGAGAGTTCCGATGATGAGTATGATGATCTGCCAGCTGATGAACCAGTCGATTGAGTGGCCCTACAAAATGTATATAACTTTTTACAAGAAGTTGAAAACTTAATATAATGTTTATTGAATATAGCTTTGTTGTATATTTTAGTTAACGACTAGTAATCAAGTCTCAAATTTTCATTTGAAATTGTGGCCGATTTCTTGACGTGCCTTTTTATGAATCTTTGTTGGTTAATGAAACTCTGACTCCTGAGAGTTATGCTGAACTTGTCAGGCATTCACCTATTGGCGGTCTTCCGAGTAGAGGGGGAAGGCTAACCAATGGGGCAACGAAGGCACATGACGGCTACATTTAGGCTAGAAGAATGTTAACACGTATATACTTTACCTCAGAGATCGGATCCACATCGAACCATCGGACTCACACACATCTGACTCCAGACTCATATACATACGTGTTCAGTTATCCCCTTAGTACTAGTGACTAACATTTCCTACTGATCCTCTGAATAAACCTGATTAGCGCTCATTCTCTATGGTCACTACTAACTGGAGTCTGGTTGACATAAAATTATTTATGTGGCAGCTGGCCCGATATTTTTACTACCGTTAAAGGAAATTTGACTCGCACGAGACTTTAAAATTTTTGAGACTAGACATCATCAAGCCTTGAGAATCGAGATTAGAGCTCTGGGGAATATGGGGACAAACTTTGATTTTCGGGATAGCCCAGTTTAATGATTAAAGACAATATCACATTGGACAAGCCGCAAAATGCTTTGGTCTTTAGGTACTAGACAAATTAAATTTTTAAACCAACTTGAAAAATCACGTTAGGCAATCAACGGGAGACCGCAAAAGCTTTGGACATTAATTATTCAACACATTGGACAAATCACAAAACGTTTTGGACATCCATTATAATATTCAAGGCATTGGACAAACCACAAAAAGCTTTAAAAAATGAGTATAGGACAAATCAGATTATAAAATCGATGGGACAAATCACATTGAATACACAACGGGACAAACCACTTTGAAAAATCAACTGGTTGCCACAAAACGCCTCGGACATTAATTATCCCGGACATCGGACAAACAACAAAGGGCTTTAGAGAGATATTGGACAAGACACAAAAAGCGTTGGACGATAACCACAAGATAAATCATATTAAATACCCAACGGGACAAACCACCTTGAAAAATCAACTAGTGGTCACAAAAAGCTTTGGACATTAATTATAATATTCGAGACATTAGAAAAGTCATAAAAGTATTTGAACAGTAAACACGGGACAAATTACATTAAGTATAAGCATCGGAAAATTGGCAAAATTCAGGACCCAATTGAGGCAGCGCAGGGTCCAGACACCAGTTCAAAGAGCAACAACATAATCTGAATCTGTGTTTTTGCACCTACTTTTTTTTTTTCTATGAATGATAAATTATATTACTAAACTAAGATATATACGAACGTATTCTCTTTTGTTCAGTAAGTTAGAGAAGAATAAATTTCAGAATAGAATGACCAGGCATGCAGACTTTTTCCAGGGCTCATGACCGTATGTGCTGCGTCACTTGATGTTGCTTATGTTTCTTATTTTCAATAAGAGATCCCTTGGCCCAGTTGGTTAAGGCGTGGTGCTAATAACGCCAAGATCAGCAGTTCGATCCTGCTAGGGATCACTTTCGTTTTTTGTTTTTGCTTGCAGTACAAACTGTACCCAATTTTAAATGTACTTTGTTTCTTTGTGTAAAATCACATTGCGAAGAATCCAGCACCCTCCTCCATATCTTAAGTTTGAATGCAGTTACTCGAAAAGACCTGAATGGTGCCGATCGTAACTTCTGGCTTGTCTTGTGAGTATCCGCGTCGGTGTTATTTTTGGCAGGCGAGAAAAGTCCGTCCCGAAATTTTCACCATCTCGGAGGCGAAACTAGCTTACAGTATATATACCATCCAACGATACACGTCTCACTTCCTTCTCCTAAGTTTTCCAATCATACAAATCTGTCACTGGTCTTGATGGATAACACTTTGGCGGTGCTGTTGGGACGCCTTGATGGTGGTTGTCCCTATGGTGACACCCTCATCATACCCGGAAGAAACGCTATCAATCCATGTTTACTTCAATTGATCATCAAGTTATCTGTTTTACTCTATTTTTTCGGAACATTTCAATTGATTTCGCTGCTGCGAACTCCAACCACGGTGGGCTTGAGAATCAATAAGCTGGGAAAGAGTGCTGTCTGGAGGCTGTTCAGTTTGTTTGCTCACGCTGGGTTACTATTCATATCCGGAGAATCGTCCCTTATCTATAATGGAGTCGCCGTGTTGTTCATCGCACTACCATTGGCATTTCTGGAACATTACAAAAGCCCTATCACAATTGGAGCCCCACTGTTCTACTTCTCTTTCTCTTCAGGATGCTTCTTTTCTGCTGCTATTCAAACGTTCTACACAGAGTTCAAAGTCATCCGGAGCACATCTATTTTGGTTATTGCTGGATTGAATGCTTTGAATATCTTAATCACATCGACTGCTTATTACAATCCAGTTCACGAAGTCACAGCTGAATACTTGAAGACTGAAATTATCCAGGCCAATGCTCTGTCCAAATTGACTTTCACTTGGATGAATGCGCTTGTTGCAAAGGGTTATATCAACAGAAGACTCGAAGATGACGACATTCCAGTTCCTCCTGCAAACTTGAATCCAAAAGAACTATACGAGAAATTGAAACTTGAGTGGGAAAAACAATTGACTAAAAAGAATAGATCATTACTAGGGCCTTTGTTGAGAGTGTTTGGCGCAACAATTGCTACATCCGTCTTCTATGACGTGCTGAACGATTTTGTCTCATTTGCATCTCCACAAATATTGAGAAAATTGATCACTTATTTCAGAGATGATAGTGAACCACCAATCGTTGGATTCTTACTCTCTGGTGGACTGTTTGCCTTATCGCTGGTCCAGACTACTTTGTTCAATTATTACTTCATCATGATATCCGAAGCCTCATTAGGTTCTAAGGGTGCATTGATGTCTTTGGTTTATCACAAGTCATTGACACTCTCACCAGAAGCTAAGAAAAAACGTTCAACAGGTGAGATTGTCAATATCATGTCTGTGGATGTTTCCAGAATCCAAGATCTCAGTTCACAGTTTCAATCTTTGGTCTCTGCTCCAATCCAATTGGTTCTTTGTCTGCTCTCACTTTACAATCTTTTGGGTAAATCTTCATTTGCCGGTATTGGAGTGATGATAGTAATGATTCCTTTGAACACTTTCCTTTCCAAGAAGATGAGAGGTCTGTTCAAGACACAGATGAAATATAAAGATACCAGAACAAGAACCATCACCGAGATTCTGACAAGTATCAAAAGTATCAAGCTCTATGCTACGGAAAAAGCTATGTTGGAGAGACTTGGACATGTGAGAAATGACCTTGAGCTGAAAAACTTGAAAAGAATCGGGGTCATCATGGCTTTCGTTACATTCTTGTGGAACTGTGTACCATTCTTTGTGAGTTGTACAACATTCACAGTGTATGCTGCTGTCTTGAAACATCCACTGACCCCAGAGGTTGCATTCCCAGCCTTGGCTCTTTTTGACCTGTTGAACGAACCACTTTCTACTATCCCTTCCTCCATCACATCATTGATCGAAATGGCAGTGTCATTAGATAGACTCAACAAGTTCTTATCTTCTGAGGAGATCGACCCAACCCTTTTGAAACATTTCGATAGAGTTGAAGAAGTTGGAAGAGTCGCTGTGAAAGCTGAGAACTGTACTTTCCTTTGGGAAAAGGGGGCCGCTGACCCACCTCTAGATGAGGAGAGTGCCGTGGAAGGAGAAAAGGTTGCAATTGTCATTGATGATTTCGAGGCTAGAAAGGGGAAACTCACATGTGTTGTTGGTAGGGTTGGTGCTGGTAAATCAACATTCCTCCAATCAATTTTGGGATACCTACCATGTGTTGGAACTATCAGATCTAAGGAACCTCGTATCGATATCCATGGGTCCATTGCTTACTGTCCCCAAGTCCCTTGGATTATGAATGATACTGTGAAACAGAACATCTTGTTTGGTCACAAGTTTGATGAGGAATTCTATCAGAAGACTTTGGACGCTTGTCAATTACTTCCAGATTTGGAGATATTACCAGATGGTGACGACACTGCTGTTGGTGAGAAAGGTATCTCATTGTCTGGTGGTCAAAAGGCCAGACTTAGTCTTGCGAGAGCTGTTTATTCTAGGGCCGATATCTACTTGTTGGATGACATTTTGTCTGCTGTGGATGCTCACGTTGGTAAGAGTATTATTGATAACGTTATCAACGGCCTTGTTTCATCAAAGACGATCATATTGGCTACAAACTCCATTCCAGTTCTCGAACATTCTGAGAGCATCATCCTGTTGCAAGGTGGTGTTGTTGCTGAGACAGGAAGCTACGCTGACGTTATTGCTGGAGAATCAAAATTGGCTAAATTGATTTCTGAATTTGGTTCCGTTTCAGCCCCTGATTCTGAGAAGTCTGAAGATGAAGAGATCGGAGATTCTCAGCTCGAAAAGATCAAGAGCATAACAACGGTCAGAAGAGCCAGTATTGCTTCTTTGAGAAGGATTCCGCCAAAGGACAAGAAAAAGAATGCCGCTCAAGAGGCTGAGAAGTCTGCTACTGGTAAAGTAAATCTCAGGGTTTACAAGGAATACGCAAAAGCTTGTGGATATCCAGGTCTCATCGCCTTTGTCTTTTTGATAATGCTTACAACAACATTCTCCATCGCTGCCAATAACTGGTTAAAGTCATGGTCTGAAAATAATGCTGAGCATGGTGTCACCAGTGATGTCTGGTGGTTTATTGGTATCTATGCCTTCTTCGGTATTGGATCTGGTGTTTTTTCATTGCTCAGAACAATCACTATGTGGCTCTTTTTGGCCCTAAGAGGATCTGCCAAACTTCATGACCGTTTGGCCTTGGCTGTTGTCAGAGCCCCAATGTCATTCTTCGAGACAACTCCATTGGGAAGAGTGTTGAATCGATTCACTGCAGATGTTAATAAGGTTGACGAACAATTACCAAGAGTGTTCACATTCTTGTTCGTGGCTCTTATCAAGTCTGTTTTTACCCTAGGATTCATCAGTTATAACATTCCGGCGTTCTTCCTTTTCGTGTGCGCTCTTTCATTGGTTTACTATTACTACCAGCAATATTTCATCGTTGCTTCGAGAGATTTGAAAAGAATCGTTTCAGCATCAAGCTCTCCGATTTTGTCCCATTTGCAGGAAACTTTGGCTGGTTTCGAGACTATCCTTGCATATGATCAAACCAAAAGATTTCACTTCATTCACTTTGAACATATGACCCTCAATCTGAAGGTAGTCTATACTTTACGGTCCATCAACCGCTGGCTCACCCTAAGATTGAGATTTTTAGGTTCTGGTATCATATTGGCAACTGCATCGTTGGCCGTGGTCAGTCACTTGAGTCCGGGTATGGCTGGTTTGCTTTTGACATACGCATTATCCATCACTTCTTCATTGAGTTGGATCGTCAGAATGTCTGTTGATGTTGAAACTGGTATCGTTGCTGTCGAAAGAATTCTTGACTACTGTGATCTTGAACCGGAAGCTGCGGAATATACAGATGTTAAACCACAAAAGGGTTGGCCAAATCAGGGTGCTGTGAGATTTGAGGGTTATTCTACCAGATATAGAAAGAATCTCGACCCAGTGTTGAAGAGTGTCTCATTCGATGTTAAGCCTCAAGAAAAAATCGGTATTGTCGGAAGAACGGGTGCTGGTAAGAGTACCTTATCATTGGCTTTGTTCAGAATGATTGAACCAACTGAGGGTACTATCTTCGTTGATGGTTTGGACATCACTAAGGTTGGCCTCCAAGATTTGAGAAGAAACCTTGCCATCATTCCCCAAGACTCTCAGGCTTTCGAAGGTACCGTGAGACAGAATTTGGACCCTATTGGCAAACACACAGATCTTGAACTTTGGAGAGCTTTAGAGCTTGCTCACTTGAAACCATTCATAGAAGATCTGGATGAAGGGAAGGTTGGCTTGGGGGCCCGTATATCAGAAGGTGGTTCAAACTTGTCTGTGGGTCAGAGACAATTACTGTGTCTTGCCAGGGCTTTGTTGAACCCTTCAAAGGTTCTAGTTCTGGATGAGGCCACTGCTTCTGTTGATGTCGAAACTGATCGTATAGTTCAAGAGACCATCAGAACAGCTTTTAAGGACAGGACCATTTTGACTATCGCTCATAGAATTGATACAGTGATGGATAGTGACAAGTTCGTTGTGCTTGAACGTGGTGAAGTGAAGGAGTTTGATTCTCCAGAGAATCTGTTGAAGAACCCAGACGGGTTGTTTTATCAGCTCTGTGTTGGAGGAGGGTACATTTAGTAATTTGAAAATTATTAGATATCATTATATTCGTTTCATGTTATGAATGGACAGATTGAACTGTCTGAAATGCATAGTGTAGAAAAAACTCATGAAGATGGATAGAGATCAACACCAGACTTTGAAAAGTCTTTTGTAGATAGGCATCTCAGTAAGCATCTGCTTCTCAGCAATGATCTCTTGCTTCAAAACTTCCATGTCAACAGCTTTTCTTCCTGTATCGATATCCATATCAGCAGCTCTGACGAAAAATGTGAGGTTTCTCTTCCAGGTTTTGTGTCCGACATAGAAAACAATGAAGATGGCCAAAGACAAGTAAATTTCAAAGAATGATTCAGCGTCAGCAGAACTGCCTGGGAATAAAGCAACCCAGAATTGACCGGCCAAAACGACAAGGTTCATACCAACACCGTAGTAAGAACCCCATACTCCAAATTGGGCGACGTAGGTGAGCTCATTGGTGTTTCTTCCTTGAACTATGAGACCTCTTCTGAATCTGATGTGGGAAACACAGATGGACATCCATGCGAAAATCGTAGATAACCCTGAAAGAGATGACAACCAAAGGAAAACTTCCTCTTCCTTATCTGAGGCAGCGATGAAAGAGAGTAAACCAATGACAAGAGTCACAAATGTTGCGTATAATGGTCTTCCAGTTCTATCAACATAAGACAAAAAGGGTGGGGCATGACCAACATCAGCCAAGGATGCTAAGACTCTTGATGAGGCATAAACTGAAGAGTTTGCAACTGATAAGATGGCGATCAAGATTACAACGTTCATCACTGATGGCAACCCACTGATACCAGCATTTTGAATTGCAATCACAAACGGAGAAACGGATGCATAAGAACCACCGTTTAATAATCTCTCATCGTTGTAAGGAACAAGACAACCAATCAAAGTCAAAGTAATGATGTAAATACCAGTAACAAGCCAGAAGGTTTGCTTTGCAGCTCTTGGGATAGTTTCTCTTGGGTTTTCGGTTTCAGCGGCAGTCATACCGATAAGCTCTGTACCAGCGAATGAGAATGCAGCAGTGACAAACACAGAACAAACACCCTTGAATCCACTTGCAAAAGCACCTGGGTCATGCCAGTAGTGACCACCGATGTAGCCACCTTGTGGACCACCACCGCAGATAAGGATGATTCCAAGGAAGAAAAATCCAAAGATGGCAACGACCTTGATCATGGAAAGAATAACTTCAGACTCGGCGTAGTATTTGACATCCAACATGTTGAGAACAAAGATCACAACATAGAAGACAGCAACCCAGACATCGGCATTGATGTCATCCCTCCAATACTGAATGGTGATAGCAGCTGCGACAAGCTCCAATGGTAGAAGAATCAGCCATTGAAGAGCATAATTCCAACCCATGGCAAAACCGACCGAAGGATCAATGAATCTTGTGGCATATGTGGTGAAGCCACCAGTGACTGGGAATGTGACACACATCTCACCAAGGGCAACAGCAGTAGAAAACATCATAGTAGCGACGATTGACCAACCTATCACAAGAGAAGCTGGACCACCAGTAGCTAAAGCACCACCGGAGTTGACGAAAAGACCTGTGCCAACAGATCCTCCAATGGCAATCATCATCAAATGACGCAACGTAAGTTTCTTCTTCATGTTACTCTTTGAAGAGTTGATAGCGGCCTTTTCTATATCTGTTAGCTCAGAGTATTCTCTCATCTCCCCTTTTGTATGAAACTCATTATCAGAATCCGAGCTTGACTCGAGTGGTGGTTTGAATGAGTCTTTGAGCTTTCCCCATACTGTGTTGGATTCAGTGGTAGCAAATGGGTTCTCAGTGGTGACAGGAGACTTTATGGTCTCGAAGTCTGACATTTTGTTGTTATATGTGTGACAGCTTTTACAACTTCAGATGAAGTGAGCAATCGAATGGCACTGTAGATGTGGAGTTGAAGTTGTCATGTTATCCTCTTCAATTTTTTTCTCAACCTGCCACATAAATTTGTGACTCTGATGCATTCATAAAACTAGAAGGCATCCAACCAGACGGCGTTTTTCCTCCAGACTCATCTCCGCCCGGACAGTTTCTTTTTCACATAGCTCGGCCGCTAAAGCCATTAAACCCGAGAACAGAGACGATGGGAAGCCAGCAGCATAAATAATCAGTTTATTACGACTAGTACCTCAGTTCGTTTCGCCGTCTCGGCATTTCTCACCTTAGTCAGTTCATTATGGGATACGAGATGATAAGTATGGGTTATTTCCTGTTGAGCTTTTTTACGACAACGTTTGGTTGATTTTTACATGCCTTCTTTTGAATCTCCCTTGGCTAATGTAAGCATTCTGAGAATAACTAATAATTTTACTCTTAATTATCTCTGTTTGTCTGTGGTTGTGGTTTTAGGTTGTCTTGAAATATCGATTTTGGAAAGCTTACTATGGTGTACCGTGTTTTGGTGAATTTTCAATCTTTTCTGGAATTTAAACATTTTCCCGTCTAGAGACTAGCGTCTTATATTTCCTGATTTCTTTTTTCAAATTTGTTGAACAGTGAATTTGAATTCTTATACTAAATGAGAGTTCAAAGAAGTTAATAGAATTTGAACCTTTTACCATCCATAATTCATATAGGCTGGCCGCCGTAGTAGTATCGCGCTACAATTGGTTACTCTTTTTGTTTTTCGTGATTTTGCGCACTTTCTTCGCGAATCTGTGGTTGTCTTTTGTGTTTTTTTTTTTTTTTTTTTTTTTAAATCTGCAGTGAGATTAGAGTTCTGGGGAATATGGGGACGAAATACTACTAGTCCATGATGTTAAATTTTCCCGTTTAATAAATTGGACAAACCACAGAAAGTTTTGAACAAACAGAACCAGACAAATCACAATGATTAAAAACTCAGAGGGACAATTCTCTTTTGGAAGTCAGCTGGAGAATACAAAAAGCGTTGGACATTAATTAACCAGGACATTGGACAAACCACAAAAGCTTTGAACAAGAAGCACGGGACAAATCACATTAAAGGCTCAGTGTGACAAATCACATAATCAACCGGAGTCCAAAATAAGTTTTGGACATTGATTATACAGGACATCGGACAAACCACAAACGCTTCGTACAATAAGCCTGGGACAAATGACATTAGAGAACCACTGGGACAAATGACATTAAAAACTCAGTGGGACAAATGACATTAAGTTTAAGCATTAGACAAATCACAATAGGCATTGGAAAAATGTCAGAACCCAGCTGAGACAGGATTGGTGTCATGGTCCAGGCAACCCAGTATACTAGAGCCTAGGATACTGCTGTTAGACTATGGACTTCAGGATTCAAGTGGATAAACGAGACTTACATATTAGTCTACTTCCACCAAAAACAAACACATGATCCTTGATCAATGGATCTACTAATGAAGACTCAATAGTCAGAATATTTGACAGACAAGTCTCAATATTGGACTCGAATGTTAGGCCCCTGACCTGTCTTTACATGGCCAAACTTGACTAGCGGTTGGCCAAATGGTGATCTATTCCTGAATATGAAATGAGGATCCAGGGCTCAGCTTTGGCAATATTCAAACTTGTATATATTATTTTGCTGTAGGGCCAAACGCCAATATAGTTAAGTTTCAAAATCAATCCACAACGCTCGAAAATTTAAATAATTGTATCAGTCGTGATCTTCACCAATCTATATTTTTTGGACTTTTCGCCCCTAATATTACATTACATCGATCGCTGCGGAACTGATATAAATATTTTCACTTGTAACTCACGGATTTTCCATCTTGTAATGGAATATTCAGTGCATTTCAGATACTTCTAAAAAACAACCCTGAACTTTAAAATGAAAAGTTTGTCGATTTCCTAATAATAATATAAAAAAAAAAGAACAAAAATGATTTTTTTTTCAAACTTATTGTAAACAACCTTTAAACACTTTCATGAAATTTTCTCTCTGATTCTCAATCATATCATACCATATTAAACATTAAATAGCTCAACTTCGTTCCATTTCTCCAGATTTTTTTTTGTATAGCAGTGCTCGTAACCATGTGCGCGAGCAGACAGGGCGGACAATCTGAAGTGACAGTTAATGGTTGTATAGTGTAGTGGTTATCACTGTCGGTTTTGATCCGACCAACCCCGGTTCGAATCCGGGTACGACCTTCCATTATTTTTTTTTACCTTGAATCAATGTCCAAGGATCCCATCGGGTACCTGATCATGATGAGTTGATATGGCGGTTTGTAGACGTGCTTAGCGGAGTGTAGTGGTCCGATTGAAGGGCAGTGTGAGAAGGAAGGTGTAGTCTCGGCTGTATGGCTATACTAGCAGAGCACTTGCAATATGACTATTATTTTTGATATTGAACTGTTCCAAAGTAGTACTTTACACTGCCCAGCTTGCAAAAGGACTACAGGTGTTGTAATAATTATAAACATGTGAAAATTATGAAAACGCAAACTCTGGAAAGTCAGAATCGCTGGGATAGAAAAGAAGATAAATTGATTGAATTTGAATGTTGACAAAGATTCCTTATAAGACTGCTCTTTGGTTATCACCGAATGGATTAGCACCAGTCTCAGTGGTGATGGCGGTGTTCTGGGTAGTTGTTCTTGACAAATGGATGTCACCTTGGGCCGAAGAATCGACGTTGTTAGCACGAGAAGTTGGGTGGATCTTGGCTGAGTTTTTCTTGTTTTTCAAGTACCAGATAACGTAGAAAGCAATACCGAGGATGACAGCAATTGGAACTATGACAGCTGGGGCAATGACCTTGGCGTTGTTGCTCGAAGACTTAGAAGAAGATCCCCCATGTGTGCTATCAGAAGGAACTCTCTTGATCTCAGCACCTGCAGCATCCTTCTTGTTTTGAATAGCTCTGAGCATTGGTCCGGTAACGGTACCAGCCTTCTTAGCATCAGTTTGAGAGGTGACCAATGGTGTAATGGTGATCCACATGTAACCACCGTTCTTAGTCCAGTCAGATTGCACTTGAAGTGGGTAGTAACCATCAGTGTTACTGAGCTGTTCGGTGACCAAAAGTTGATCTTCAGATGGGTTACCAGTTTGTGGATATCTGATCAACTCGAGCTTGACTCTTTGAACATCATCACTTCCCCAGAAACTTGGGTCCCATGTGAGCCAGTAAGTCTCACCAGCAACCATCTCGGTACCGTTCAAAGCAGAACAGAATGGATCCTTGTCCAAGTCTGGAACTCTGTCACCGAAACATCTCAAGACAGGTGGTTGATATTCAGGAGTTGGATAACCGGTACCCGATGGGACAGGGGATTGGGAAACGGTGGTTGATCCGTCAACCGTTGGGGTGACAAGCGTTGGAATACCAGATCCATCAATAGAAGCCCACACAGCTGGTGTGTTAACTGGGGAAGCAGAAATAGTAACAGCATCGATCACGGTTGGAGTGACCTTGACAATGACCTTGGAAGAAGTTGTGGTCCACACAGCATCTGAAAGGATCTTTTGGGAAGAATCACGCTTCACAACTGGGGCGGAGGTGATTTGTGGGATAGCAGCAGCGTATGCCAAAGCAGGTAGGAGGATAAGACTTGAGAACTTCATTTCTTATGTGTATAGAGTGATGGACTTCAGCAATAGATTATCAAGTGCTAGAGAGAAGAAAGAAAAGTTTTCCTCGTTCATCTTCTTGTATATTTTTCAGTGCCCGTTTATAGTGGGAGACTTTTCTGGGAAAGGGTGCATTGTTGCAAATTTGGGCCGACTCCGATAGTTCCGTTCGTATGGCAAACTGTCAGAATCCGGCCCCCAGATCGCTGGATAGATCTTTGAAAGGCACATGGATGGAGTTATTCACGATAGGTATAAATTCAATAAGAATAATAAAGACCAAAGTCACACTGAACCTCTCTAGTGCTGTCCTTTCTGGATAATTATCCCTGGCGTCGCCTCCTCTCCAGGGTCCCCAACTCTCACCCTCAATTCTTTTTCCACCCGGCTGCAAGTACCGGAGATTAGTGGAGATAGAAAGAGTTGCACCCGTTTTTGATGACTTACTCTATTCAGGATAATTGGACGCATGTTTAGCGTCTAGGGAGTAGAGAATCAAATTTTGATAATACTGATTAATTATATATATAGGTACACATGGTAGAAATGATTTCTATCAACAAGGAACGAATGATAATGCTGAAATGTTTTAGGGATACAAATCAATATGGAATACCGTTGGTCATCTTTTGGAACTTATCGTATCCCACTGAGAAGATACTTTCATAACTCTCCTTGATCAATCCCTTCAATGCCTTGATACATTCCTTATCGTTCTTGTTCAAGAAAAATCTGGCCTTCAAGTTTCTAATGGTCTTTTCTCCCTTGAAACATGGAAGACCACTATCAAGCATGCTCTCCACATTGGCAACAATCAACGCATAGTATGGTCTGACTGCGAGGAATCCCTTGATGAAGAGCTCTTCAAACATCTTGAAACTTTCAGTGTCAGCGGAACCTCCCATAACACGAACCATCTCCTTCGTGAGTTTGAATGGACATGCCTCGAATTTAACACCACCCGGAACGATATCGAAACAGAAACCGAAATCAATGTGAAGAATGTGACCATGATCATCGTACATGATGTTACCATTATGTCTATCCTTGAATTGGAGAAGGTAGGAAATGATGGAATATGCAGCCAAAGACTTGACGAAGTTCTGAACCGCATCTTCGTATTCCAAAACACCATCTGGAAACTTTGACTTGAAGAAGGTGTACAAATCATTCACGGCTTCACGACCCAATAAGTCACGAGAGATGGAATTTGGAAGAACATCGATAACACCACATCCTGGAGCTGTAGCAGTGACACGGTAGGGGAAACAGTAAAGATCCAACCCAGCATTCTCCCAAATCGACTTAAAGATAGAGATCAACTGTAGAGCCAAAACATCTTGACGACAATCATCACCAACCTTGAAGATAGCTGATTGCCATTTATCAACAGTTGTGAGTTGACCTTCGACTTCAACATCTTTGCGGATACGGAAAGTAGCGATGAATGGTGTCTTAGCATGCGATTGAAGAGGCTTACCACTCGTTCTGTTGATGTCAATCAAGACTCCATCAGGGTTGGATGGAAGATAAACATTCTCAGCAACCACAATTTTGTTCATCTCTTCATCAATCTTGATCTTCTTCTCTGCTTTAGTCTTCTTCAAAAATGGTTGCAACTTTCCAGAGATCGAAGTAACTTCATCAAAGAATCCAAATTCTGTCTCGTAGTAAGTCTTCGCTTCTGTGTCGTATGATTCAATGATTTGATCGATCATCTTTTGAGATTCAAGGTTGGTGTTTTCTCCGTTAGCCAACAAGTTCCAGATCAGTTGATGAGAGAACTTTTGACTTGCCTTACCTGCTTCCACAATGAATCTGGCGACATAACCAAGCGGATCATGCAGTAAACACTGAACAATTTGAGGAACGTAGAAAAATGTCAAGTTGATGTCATGTGACTCCAATGCACGCATGTTATATTGAATAACAAGTGGATCATTGATATAAGGTGGGCTGAACAATGTGATTGACTCCGTTGGATGGACAGGCTTGGAAAGAATCAAGTACTTGTACAATGATGGAATCTGTACAACATAGCTCACTGCCTCATGATGGCCCAAAGAAGAAGAAGGATCTTCTGTGATCAAGCTAGACACATGCTTATCCAAAGAGGTACATCTCCCCACCAAACAGAAAGCCAAAGCTGGATTGAGCGCGTAGGCAAACTTCAAGAGTTTCTTGTCAGCTGCGAACGTATCGCTCTTGAATTCGACAGGGTTTAATGGATTCAACCAGATCATTATCTTTGATATCTCATCATGAAGGAAAAAGAGCGCCAACTCCCTCTTTGACTCCAGCACACGGTAAGAAGACGAGGCTGGCAGAGATAAGCCACTGACTCTCTTGAAGACTGTTATCAACAAGTTCAAGTCTGTTTTGATTCTCAAATCGTTATCAGCAAATGGATATTGTCTACTCTGAACAAACCATGACAAAATCGCATCCAAGATTGTGTCTGCCAAGAAGGTGCTCATCTGTGTAGAAGTTCTCATCTTAACTTGCAGAAGATCGAAACCAAAGTTGATCAACTCAAATCTAGCAAGTCTAGCAAAAGGATGCAAACTGGCAGATTTTAAATGCACTAATCCCTGAACAACAGCAGAGAAGAAGGTGTTGAACAAGTGACCAGACTGGTATATGGTACCTTGGAAATGGGATCTCAAAAACTTGATGACTTCAAGATCTGTTTCAAGGTTCTCACTGACAAGATTGGAGTAATAATCAATCCTTTGCTTGTCCGATGGAGAATATGTCATTTTCAAGAATCCCTCATCGGTAAGATCATGTTGCTTTGAGTAAAGACCCTTGCCTGACTTGATAGAGTTCTTCCATCCCGTGATAATTTCTGTCAACAAGAAAAGTGAAAGACTCTCATTTTGCTCGGATGCATCACTGAAAACACGTTTGTGTTCGTTGATAAGAGTTAACAACTGATCCTGATTGATGAACTCATTATCTGGAGAGCCACTGATGTCTCTCTGAGCACTCCATGTGTAATCAGATAAGAACGAAGAAATCGTACTTGCTTTTCCGATACCTGCCACTGGAATACCAACATTCTCCAGATCAGTAGGAAGAAGTGAACCAGCCAGTTCAACAGCAAATGTAACACCATATTGAACGGAATTGACCTTTCCATGAAGTCCCAACTCGGAAATATAAGATTGAAGAAGACCCTTCATATCATGGTTACACTTCTTCAAAACAGATAGACACCATTCCTTGGCATTCTGGTTAAGTCTCCCCAATGTGGCCGTCTTCCACTTGATGGAATCGGAGACAGTGATCTTTGCATTGGAATGTGCCAATACGAATTCACGACGAGGACGATACTTACGTCTCTCAGCATCGACAACACTGTCATACAACGCAGTCAACAAATCCAATAGTGTATACAAACTCAAACGATGGCATAAACTCGACGGAATGCGAGCCAAAAGGATTGAGACAGATTGGAATGCGGCATCTTGGAGAGTGTAGTTTCTGTGCGCACACAAAGTGAGAATTGCGGTCAATTGTGCAGCAATATCATCAGCTGTGAAGTTCTTCTTTGCTCCTCCCAAAACCAAATCCACGTATTTCTGAACAGATGAGATGGCAATTGACCCAACAAATTTTTCGATATTGGCCTTCGCAATGGATGGATCTGAAAAGTAGTGAAGCACAGTAGAACAGTCTCCAATGTTGACTCTCAAATTCTCCAAAAGTGAAGTGGCAGATAAGAACATCAACTTGGAGTATGATAAGGCCCTAAGTTCGAGACTATTTGTGTTGGAAATCCCACCAATAATGTGTTTTTGGTCTTTGACATTATGATTTGAAGATCCTCTTCTCAACACAGTATTCAATTCAAAAGAAGTCTCAGCGTGAACTTTCTGCGAATCGGATGCCAAAGGAGGCGAGTTCAAGGCAATGATTTCAAGCTCTCTGAGGTGAGCTTTGGTCAAAGAAGAGGTTTCACTGTACCCGTGTACGACGATATTGAACCAGAAGTTCTGGAACAAAAACATAGTATCAGTTGGGATGTTCTCAAGCTTCTTGTTGGAAGGCAAAAGCTCTGCAATTGGTCTAATCAAATAAGAAATCTGGACGGCAATTTGTGAAATTTCTCCTTGTGATCTATGATCTTTCTTCTGAACATCTCCCCGTGCGACAACGTTACCCAATAACTCATTCAAATAAACGAAATACAATGGATGGTCCTTGCAGTTCTTAAGCTTTCTAGAAATTTTCAGTCTTGCTTCAATGATGGCTTCGATATAGCCGGGGAAAATATGATCAGCAGATATACTGATATCGTATACCTTGAGCAATGACACAAACTCTTTCTCTGGCAAGCTCGTTGCGAGCTCAGATAGTCCATCCAATAACTCAAGGTCCAATACTGTTCCCCTACCCTTGAGCTTTTGGGCCAATACAGTAACAATGAGCGCATCAATTGAGTCATCGTCATATGCTTTAGCAATCTCAATGACAGAACCAATGGCATTCTTGAAAAGTGCTTTGTCTTGACCAGGAGGAGCTGAGACAACAGAGACTTGTGAGTCGATAGGTCTCAATGAGTTGATAGTGCCTGATCTCATAGGTCTTGCCGGATTGCTGAAGGTACTTGTGGCTGATCTCAACTTCAACTCACGAAAAGCAGCAACAGGTGCTCCTTTGTTGTCAGAAACTAGTAAATTGACCAAAGAGTAGATGGTTGTGACAATTGAATCTTCGTTCAACGGTTTGAGACCGAAAGCCATAGAATGAGAGCTTTTCTGTATGAACTCCGTATCCTCCTCTTGGATTCTAGAAATCAGCAATGGAAATCCATGGATCAAGTCACCACTAACAAGTTTTTTATCCTTGTAGTTCAACAATGAGCCAGCAGCAATAATGACGGGAAAAATGAAACGATTAGATGATTCAATTGGATCAGCCAACGATGACTTTACGAGATTAGTGACATACTCGTCCGGCACAAGCCCGATGATCATACCAGCAACAACAACCTGAATGGCAAGAGCCTTGGTTTCCAATACCAGATCCAGATATTCCCGGGAAGGTATGTCAATAGATGCACTGGTACCGACGAGTTCTTCAATTTGGTTCAATGACTTCTCAACGAACTTGGAAAAGAGTCCCTTGTTGGCAGATAGTGCCGCAGCTAATCTATCAACATCTGAACTGATCTCAGGGTCCGAATCATAGTCCTTCGATGTGACATGGAGGATGTATTCAACAAGGCTATATGAAGTAGCTTCATCGGAGACCTCAACTTCTCTCGAGATTAAAGTAAGTGATACACGGTTGAACAACTGTTGGATAAGCTTAGCGAAGAGTAAAGTATTGAACTCATCACCTGATGCTTTATAGGCCAGTAAGTACGTGAAGTGGCGTTCATCATCCGGGATTGATTGCATACAAGCTGACACGGATGAGTAAAATGAAAAGTCAAAGATACCGGTCAAATCCTGAATGATGGAGAGGTCAAACACCTTGGCTGTCTTGGTCAACGATTTCAAGAATCCAAGAAGACTGAAAAATGAAGGTGGGGCAAGTTGTTCCTTCTGTTGAGTGTGAGCAAACTTTTGCAAATAGCTTTTGAACAGAGTGGAGGAGCGCTTCTTCAAATTTGGAAACTTGTTGGAAAGAAGAAGGATGGAATCGGTCAATGCAGAAGTCAATACGTCCCAAGGTGAAGGACTCAATTGAAGGCTCAGATCGCTTTGGAACTTTTGATGAGTCGAGTCCATGAAGTATGGAGACAACACTGTGAACAAATCATTGGCTTGAGCTTCAGTCTGGACAAACGCACTGGCCTTGGAAAGCGCAAAGATGATCTCAAGTTCCTTGTGGGTAATCGGTACCTCCGAAATGTCGTCACGGGTGACGGCAGTGGTGAGCTTCAGAATGTCACCAGAGAGTTGACCTGATGTGTGGGAAGTCTGAAAATTGGCGTTGCCATTGATCTGCTTACTGCTATGAGTTGTACCAGGCAAAGATGGACTGACTTGATCTCCCTTGGCTGACAATGATATAGCAGCTATCTTGTTAAGCGCGTTCGAACGTATTGTTCCCCGAGGAACACTGGCGTTTTGTTAGTATTCTAGAGCCCAATTTGATCGCTTGAAGTGTGCTTCCACGTACCCCAGGAAGTCCATGCTGGATATTCTTCACGGCCTGAGAAATAGTGAGGTGATGGAGGTTGCCGCCGTGGGTTTTCATAGACTACAGTGACGACTTGTTTATTTGTAAAAAGCCTTCCAGGGCAGCCGCCCCGGCGTGTCTTCACCCGAACACCGTTCCTGATCTCGATTTACCTCAAGGTTGGAGATTAGCAGTGCTACACGAAGGGCTAAGCCTATTCAAAATAAAAAAAACCGTCGATTCTCCAACTCCAATGTTCATTAATTGTAAAGAGACAAAATCGTTAACCAGTTTAAAAAAAAAACAACCTTAGACCCATGACAAACAAATGCAATTTATAACAAGCTTCATAAAACACCAAATATATAGTTTCCACTTCCAATCGTTTTTAGACAGATTAGGAGTAAGTCTCAATAAGAGTATCACGCAAGTTACCAGAAATCGCATCTGGTTGAGCGTCTTGAAGTCTGAAAATACTCTCAATCACACTGAGTTCTGGAGCAGTGGTATCGAGACCGGCAACGGCCAACCAATCGTTGACAACCATACCGGCACCAACAACGGAAGAACCACGATTCACGGTACCAGCGACTAATGGAACTTGAAGCAATGATGATAACTCCTCTTGGTCAGCAATAGAAGTTTGTGGGTGGACAATACCACCTTGGTTTGAAAGGGAACAGTAAGAACCAACGAGAACGTTACCGGCAATCGTTTGTCTGAAAACTTCAACATCTAAAACATCTGCAATAAGCTCCTCAGTCTCACGCTCAATATCTGGGTGCACAAGAGCAACATAATCATTACAACATATAACGTTACCCAAAGCGGAAAGTCTTTCTTCAACTCTTTGAATCTTAACAGTATCCGGAAGACTGTTTCTCAAATGCATCAACTCTTGGTCAGTTGTTTGTGTAGGAACAAGAAGACCTCTTCTGTTACCAGCAGTCATTCTACCGACGATACGTGTACCGGCAATAGTTGTGTGGGCAATTGGAATGACATCACCAAGTTCAGCTTCGAATGATGAGTAGAAGTTCTCGGAACCACCAACAGCAACAAGGCAGTATGAGTTGGTAAGTTTTGAAAAGACACCGACGTCGTTAGAGTTCTCAAATTGGGTTCTGGAAGCCATGACTAGAGAATTTTGATAGTATTTCTCGGTATGCCAACTAGAGGTGGGGGTTTCTAACTACTTTGAAATGATTTTACCAAAAGTTTTTACTGCGCAGGAAAAAAATCCTGACATCTCTGCTGCGGCACTAACCGAAGAGAAGGGGCCGGGTAATCCCTAATTAGCCCAATCGGGAAGGTTTGCTGATGTCAGCACCTAACTGCAGCAACTCGCATTCCCCCCAAGTTTGTAGGTTGGTGATGATCTACTAGAACAGGGCGGCTAATCTCCAATCGTGTTAATACAAAGTACCACATCAATTGGCAAGCTGAAGAGTAAGCACTCATGAACACACAGTTCTTTAAGGATGCACACGGTGCCAACAATCGGTTCGTCCCTCGAGCCTTTTCTCTCAACTTGGGAAGCGCCGTCTCCGATAACAACAACAACAACAACACCACCGATTCCCAGGCTTCATCGTCAAACAGCTCCCGCATTGAAGACTCAATTGAGCCCACTGAGCCACCACAATCCATTTCAACAGCTCCATCGACAGCCGCCTCATCTGCAATATCGACTTTTCTTGATTCCCACCATGGCGGCAATCCTGATAAGAAAGCCAACGCTTTTCCATTGAATTTACCTGGACATTCAGCTCCTGAAATTCTCCACTGTGATAAAAGAAGCTCCAACTACAATTATTCCAATTTGTCTAGCCGCCCTATCCAGGAAGAAGTTGAGGATGATAGTGATGATCTCGAGATTACAGGCGTCAGGGAAGTCATAAGCGCTGATACCACTCATGTCAGTTCTGAAATTGCCGCTGAGACATCTATACAGGCACAATCATCGGACCAGAGCTCAGGTGACTTACTTATGGAGGCATTGTTTAAGTCGCAGAAGGTCTGTACTGGTTTGAGAAACAAATTGGAGTCCACTCAGGCAAAGATTCAATCCCAACACGAAGAGATTGACAGTCAGAAGAAGGCAATTGAAAATATGAAGGACACTTTCAAGAAATTCAAAGGCCATGTGAGTGACTTGGAGGCTGAGACTTCGAGTTTGAGAGAACTAAAGAATGCCGATCTAGAGAAGACATACAAGTTAAGAGAAGAGTATCTGGATGCTGTCAAAAATTTGGATAGCTACAAAGCTGATGTTTCCTCTTTCAAGAAGAAAGTCGACTACTTGAAACAGCTCAAAATATCATCAACCTATGAATTGGAGAAGAGTATGAGTCAATACTGGATAATGTCATACTTGGTAAGGACAGCTTTACTAACAATTTCTGAATAGAGAATAATGAGATCATATTGCTTCAACAGAGATTAGATGAAACTGCAGGATTACTCTCCGAACAAAAGATCAGGTCGTTAGATATTGAAACAAAGCTTCAAGATTCTCGAAAGGATTACGATTCAAAGATATCTGATTTGGCTTCCAAGAATGACACGTTCCAAGAAACTCTCCTTGCCAAGCTCGCTCACACCGCCACTTCTATCAATGGAAATTTTGATCTGAAGATTGCAGGTCAGACTACCTTGTTGGGAGATATGAATTCCAGTGTGACTTCTCAGCTTTCTACTCTTGATAAAAAGTACGCTGATACCCATCATGAATTATGATACGACGTCCCAAGAATATTTTCTAACAAAACCGTCTAGCTTCCAAGAATCTTTGTCCATGTTTGATAAGAATTCTCAAGATTGGTTGCACTTAACTTCAGATGGAATGCTTCAAGCAATTACTGATGGAGTCTCCAAGCTCGAAAAAGCTGTCGAACTGGACACCGGTGGCATCAATACTAAAGTGTCTCAGATCCAAGACATCACTACTGGTTTGTCGAAATCTTTACTCGAAGTTTTGAAGTGTATCAAATCTGAAGGCCATTCACAGAAAAATACCTTGGAGAATCAGTTTGTGGAATTGAAGAGCTACTTGGGACAACTTGATAAGGATATCAAGGATCAAAATTTGACCATGGGAGAAATGTCTAAGATCAGAGAAGAGCTTGAAAGCTATAGAAAGGTCAACATTGAATTAAATGGAAGCATCCAAGGCCAAAATATCAAGCTTGCTGAAATGACTAAGGAAAATGAAGACCTTCAAATTACAATCGCCAAGCTCAATGCCTTACAAACCAATTTTACAATGGAAGAAGCAAAATATCAATCTTCCTTGAGGGAGAAAGACGAAGAATTGAAAATTTACGAGGAAAACCTTCTGAAGTGCCAGTCCACGTGTACTAGTAAGGTCAATGCACAACAAGAGATTTGCAAAATCCTTTCAGGAAATAGCGAGAGAGCGAACAAGGAGATATGTGCTTTGAAACTTGAATTGGAGGAAGCCCGGGGTGAACTATTGAATCACAGATCAACCGAACAGGCCAAGGTAAAGGCAATTTCAGCACAACTTGCTGAGAAAGAGAAAGCTGTTAAAGCCCTTGAAGCCCAAAACGGTGAGTTGAAAGCCGCCAGGGACCAAATGCTGAAGTTAGAGAAGGAGAGACAAGATGCCAAAAACTCTGCTGAAGATCTTAATACCACATTTGGCGACGAATTTGAGGATAAGATTGAGAGAAATTCCCATTCTAGAGTTCCAACGTGGAAAGGTTCAGCTTCTAGCCCAATGCTTCACCCACAACCGATTAAGGCTAGAAAAAGAGGTGAATCAAATACCAAATCACCATCTGCTTCTGAAAGATCATTCTCAAAAACCAAACCAAAATCAAAGTCTACATCTGAGGTCAAGAAAGTCTCAAAAGTAAAACCATCCGTTAAATCTAAGAGACAACAATTCCAACCAAAGAGAAAGATGTTGTTAATTGATGAAAATGAAGAATTATCTGACCCTGTGTCCTCCAAGATGAAGTTCATCGATGATTTCGAGTTACCAGATGACGATGCGCTCGACGATGAGTCTCTCTTCCAACCAAAGAGATATACCAAGCGGAAGAAATCAACTGCCTATTGAATGGCCTAACTTTCCCAACCTAGTAACCTTTCCCTATCTCTTACAAATTCAAACCAACTTTTGTTCTCATCATCATTGTCATTCATTTGCTTTATATGCTTCATCCACTTTCTTTTTCAGTTAGCAGTAGATATCAAAATCGTATGACCTTGCACAGTAAGTTCAAAGACCTTTTTGAACTTCTTCAAGCACCGTAAGCTCGTCGAGTCTGTGCATCATCTTCACCCTACTCATCACGCCAACTTCTTCACCTATGACTTCTCCGTCGCTGATCACCCTATCGATATGGAGCACAGGAACATCAAAACAGTACTTATCCCACCACTGAGTGTTCATAACATCACATATATCGACGTATTGGAAGTCGACGGTGCCTCTGGGTATCTTTTCAGAGCCTTCGAGGATCTTCTCGTCTCTGATCTTGAGCATCAGTGCTTTGGCCTTGTCACATAGCCCGCATCCTTCTTTTCCGAACAATGTCAATGTCACTTTAGGGTCACGTCTTCTAACGAAAGTGGTTGAGAACCCTCTCCTTCTGGTTGAGCGAGAAATGAGTCTGTACATCGTAGATTGGTTGTCCGGCCTGGGTGTAAGTGGAATGATTTGCCGAGCGGGCAAAAGATATCATCACCACTTTTACTAACCTGCACTACTGTTTACTATCGCAAATTGTCATCTGATAACTACAGCCAGCCCAACTTGAGGTGTTTCTTCAATCATTAATCTAGTTCCGTCTATCGAATGAGTTACTCAAGTTCCAGGAACCTGGGCGCAATGGTCTTCCCATCCCATTGTTGTTACCATCCATTTTGGATCCAATTGGTTGATTTTGACCCTCGGCCGTTTCCTCAGTCTTTGGGTATAACGAACTATGAGACACAAACACAGCACCACCTTTCACCTCGTTCCACCAATGCTTAACTTTTGGAATCCTCTTGACCAAAATGTGATATATCTTATCAGCTTTTGAACGAACAGACTGATGATTATTGATCCATACTCCCTGTTGAATTAAATACTTCAAATGATCTGCTTCGAAGCCTGTTCTCATCATCTTCACCATGCAGCAATCCGGATGCTGGTGGACAAGTCTCAACACCGAAGTATAGTAAAAGATATGCAACTCAAGGTTCTCGGTGAATTCAACAGCTTGTCTGAAGATTGGAATTAGAGCTTGTGGGTCCATATGATGGGATTTTGAAATGATATGGTTGATCAATGTCTTGGTTTTATTTGTTATCATGATTATGGTATCATCATCCATCTTATGCTCCAATGTGTATAATCCCAACTGCAAGTTGACTAAATATCTTATCAACACACCATGGTTTCTAGCAATTGGATCCGGATATTTCCACTTCACTCTGAAGAGCTCCAAAATCTTCGGATCACGAGTTTCTCCAAACTGCCAGTGAGCGTAACAGTACTGGATTGACATTTCTATCAAAAGACGTGATAATGTTGCACTGTCAACTTCAAGCATTATATCAAATATGGCACCACTATCTATCAAGAAATCCATGGCATTACTGAATGCTTCCAAAAAGATGTTAGGGTTTGTCAATGAACAACAATCGGAAGCTATTCCAACCAATCTCACAAGTGATACCTTTCTGGTCAGCTGATCCGATAATTGGAATGCAACTTGCTGTTGCTGCCGTTGTTGCCATTCGAGTTGCAGCTGATGGCTGTTTTCATTCTTTGTATTTTTCTCATGGAATTCGTCATATGATCTCTTCGTCAACAGGAGACAAATATCTGAAATAGCACTTTCTGCAACGTGACCTTGTTTAAAGTATATGGTCCTCAATGGCGCTGATGATTTGACTGCCAATTGTACTGTTTGGGATGCGATCAAATTTTCTTCGATGACAGGGACATTCTTCTTGGACTTCGATGGTCTCAATGCCAATAACTCTTCAACGGAATAGACCAACTTGTTAAGCTGACCGGAATAATTCTCTCTATTCACCCAATGGTCCAAAGATGTTGTAATAGAATGATTTGGTGAAAGTTTAACAACGTCCAATCTATCATTACCCAATGTATACCTTGGAAGAATTCCAGAGTTTGAAATCTCCTCTCGACCATTGATATATAACTTTTGAATCCGAATATCACTTTGACTTTGGCCGTATCCATTTCCTGGCAATCCTTCTATATTGAAATCTTGATCATTGGGCAAAACTCCTCCATTCCCTGCTGCACCCGGTGTTCCCAGTCCTTGTGGTCTTATGGCTGGATATGCTGGGTTGTTTCGATCATCCATGTTTGGGAGCACAACTTGTTCTTCTAACACGATATTATCCTGCTGCCAAGAATATTCACTCTCATCTTGCTCTCTCTTGAGCCCTTGAGACTTCAACGACACCGTATATTCTCTCCAACAATAAGCAACGAAAGATAGGATTAGAAAAATCACCAATAAGAAAAGGAATATAATCAATGTTTCATAAAGTGGGTCATAAGGTGAATGAGTAGGTCCTGCCGCTCTATGGCTTGTATTATCTTCAAAGTATCCAAAATGGTATGTATCTGTTGTCACTCCCGGGATCCCTCTCTTCTGGATATCCGGTACTGAAAACCTCATCGCATGTATGTGAATCCTGTGGTACTCTGAGGTATGCTTAGAGAGGTATGGATAGATACTTGTGACTTGATGTGTGCAATGGATGATCTCTCAAGTTAACTGCCTATTACTTTAACTATCTCAATTCTAAACTAATAATACAGAAGTCCTATGTATTTGAATATTTTGATGTTGTTTTTGTGTTAAGCGCCCATACGGACCTCGGAGTTTGTCCTTTACGATATCACAAAGTTGCCGGGGCTTGTTGGAAGTTTCTCAGAAATAGCGTAGATTCGTAAACTCAGGTTTTTACTAGTCACCGAGGGCGTTCAGCACTTCACAAGAAGATTTCGAGGTTCTATAATTTATGTAGTACTTGAGCTCGATAGGTCCGGATGCCCATAGCGCTAGCGCCTAGCTTAATGACTGCCAATTTTGAGTAGTCCATGAACAATTATCTGATGGGGCAATTTTTTCCCAAACTCTCTCTAGTTTGGCTCCTGGGATCATAGTTGCAAGCGTGAACTTGTGGTCCATAAGGCCCAAGGGGAAGCTTCGGAATCTGTTACCAAATTGCGAGATCTTTAGCGGACTTTGGAAGGGCCAGCATATCACCGCCCCTGAACTTGACATTTAAGAGCGCATCATTTCGTTACCAAGCGTTGGCCTCTCAAAAGGACTTTTCAAAAGCTCATATGGACGAGCTCATATCAAAGAGGGTTTATAAAAAGGTATCCCTCTCAAAATTTCTCGCAGTTTTTCCTCCTTACTCATTTCACAAATTATGGATTACAAGAAATGGATATGCAACTAAAGAACACAATAGATATGACATATAATGCCGCTGATAAATTCAGAGGTTGGTTGAAAGAGAAGACCGCTTTGGTCAAGAAACCTAAAAGATTGCAGATTGTTCCTGAAGGTGAGTTTGGATTTATTGAAGTGACAGCTCCAGCTGCGAAGACAACGTTCATCGAGGCCTATGTTCGGATTGCTGATTTCGAAGCTCATGCAAACATGGCACAACTTACTTCTGACCTTGAGAATGGTAACGAAATTCAAGATGTCTATGAAGATTTCAAAAGACCAGGGAAGTCACTACCTCAAAAGAGGAGAGGTGTCAGGTTTGCTGAACATATCGAAGTTGCAGTTTACAACCAGGAGGATGAGGTGGCTAAACCCCGGAACCGCAGAAGAAAACAACGTCAGGATGACTTCATTCCAGGAAAGGAGGAGTACTTGAAGAGACAACCAGAATCTCATCATATTGGATTCCCACTCAAGACATGTTTCGGAAGACTTAAGGCACTAAACCACAACAGTTATCGTGAATGGGTGAAGACGGGAGAAGAGGACAAGATCCCATTTGATTTATGGCATATCATATTGGAGCAGAAGACCGATGTTTTGTGCAACCCGGTACATGCTGGTAGAATCAAAAGCTTCTTAAAGTTTTACATAGACCCAGAAACTTTCGCCATGGTGCAAGAGTGTGTTCAGAGGGGTTCTCTAGTGGATCAAGAGGCGCTCATTCGAGAATTCTACAATAAGGCACTCAATGACGAGTTTGCAGCAAGAGCTGAAAGAACCCCATCTACTGTGGTATTGAACTTAGAGGACCGCCACTCTCCTATTGAAGACCAACCGCATCTTGATAGTTGTCCATCCCTTGAAGAAGATAATGGTGAAGACTCTCCAGCTGCTGAACTTCTGGAGTCTGAGGAATTAAATATAGTGGCAGTAAAACCAGAGAGCTTGGATCAGGATGAAGACTTGTACATAGAAGGTCATTCACGCAATTTGGATGAAGATTCAGAAGAGTTGTATACCAGAGAAGTCCAGCCTTCCCAAGCCCCTAAGACATCAGAGTCTGAAGAACTTTACACCAGTGTGTCGAAAGCTGTCCAAGCTGCTATGGCCCCTGAGTCTGAAGACTTATATACTTCATTTGTCGAACCATCCCAAGCTGAAACTCAAAACAAGAAGAACACAATTTCGGACTTTTTTTATCCAAAGATTCCAATCCCCCAATCCCCAGATGCCATGTCGGCAGAGTCAGACGAATTGTACACCAAACCTGTTGAGCCCGCACAAGAGGAGACTGAAGTGGAGTTGTGTGAGAATTATATTGGATCATATGATGAGGAAGTCTTTTTATCTGGGGAGCACCAAGCACCTTTCACTCCACAGGCTCATCTGGATGTCATCTCTGTTGAAACGGATGATTTGCCAATTGATGATCTTAACATCAATGATTCAAGTGATCTAGAGGATGAAGCGGAGGAGGAAAAAGAAGAGCCAGAGGAAGAAGAAGTTTCAATTTTAAAGGAAGAGATAGTGGAAGAAATCCAGTCGGCAGACTCAAGAGTCTCTTTGGAGTTTCTTTACAGAGCTGGTTTAGAAAACATACACTTCGCAGAGGATGAAGAGGTATAAAGTAGTACAAATTGTAACTACTGTCGTTATTTTTGATTTTGAATTCTTTCCCATGTTATATATTTCTAATGAACTATATATGTTTATTTACCCATTTAGTAACATGTCACACCATAGTAATCTTGCCGTAGTTAAGTCCGCTCAGGCCCCTTGTATATTAAATTCTCACCACCCCCAGACGAAGAGACACCTTGGTAATCCCCTCCAGAGTGATACGAGCTCATATACATTTATTATTCTCATTGATGAATAATCAATCCTATGAAGGCATTTTATCGAGTAGTAGGCTTGTTGCCATCCCAATCACTCACCATTGTTCCACCCCTCACCTCCTACTCTACGTCCACTTAGAAAAAACGATCGATTGAATACGATGGACGCTTCGAAGAAGGCTAGTCAAAATGGTCAATGTCATGGTTTCCTTCAATGTTTGAAAAGTATTTATAAAGAGCTTCTGAAGAGAAAAGATCAAAAGCAGAAAAAATATGAATCATCAAGGGATTCTATCACATACATCAAGGAATATCGGAAATCCCCACTAAACGACTCCGGTCCTGATGAGAAGACACTTGATTCCATGGACTTGGTCCCCATGATTGATTTATTGGAGAGTAGACCAATAAAATCATATCATGAAGGAGTAACTTTCAAAAAAAGGAGTGAAATCGGTATATATGATGAAAATGGGATCATATTTGAGCCAAATACCACGATACTGGAACTGATGAGCATACCGGGCCGAAAACAATTTATCAATGAGAATAAAATTTCTAAGAATGATGTTACTTTGAGATCTGCTTTTAAGAAAGGGAAGTTGATCAATGAATTTTTTGAATTTGAGTTGGAAGAGAGTGAGAGACAGGAAGGTATAGAGCTTGGTCCTTTCCTTATGGAGCTTGAGCAAAACACCACAAGGGCTCATAATAAACGGGTGTTGAGACAGGAGTTCAAACGATTTTACATAGAAGTACTGATCCATATTGAAGGGATTGAAAAGAATCAAGAGATGTTATATCAGGAGTATCTTACCTCTCAAAAGAAACAAAGAATGGTGATGCAACAGAGAGCGGGAAGGGTAATGATTGATGACGAGGAATTCTTCGATTCTGAGTCTAATATCTTTATGATGTTACCACCATTTTCCCCAGTTCCAAAAATCACCTACTCGAAGGTTGAACAACCAGAAGAAAGTCAATCGGAAGAAGATGGAAAGGAAGAGAATGAACAAGTTGAGAATACCCTTGATGTCGTGGGATTCTCAGTGGAGTATGAACTACCAATCCTAGACACTTTCAACCCTAGTTGGTACCTCCAGAATAACTCAACCAATATGAGAAGAAGTGCCACTGTTCAACTTGTATTTAAATAGATATAGACCCCATTGGTGTGGAATATAAGATAATTTGACGCAATATTTTAGTGGGGAGAGATATTTTTTGCTAGCGTAGTTAACGGCTGGACCGTCTGGACTGGCCGAGGGTCAGATTGTATCACTTTCTTTTCGGAGTGTTTGTGTCCCACATCACATACCTCTCTTGTCCATGCAGAGTGTTTATGTGTTGTATCTCTCATATTCCGAGAAGTCAGTTCTTTCTATACCGAGGGCTTGACAACAGAACTTTGGATGTAGTGAATTGAGATTCTTCTCTGAGATATCAACTTGTCTGAGCTCATTATTGATGAGCTTGATATTCTCTAGGGATTAACACTTAGATTGGTAATACAGAACGGTTATGAAAACGAGTTACCGTAGATAATAATATATCAAATCGGTATTAGCGTAAAAGCTTATAGAATGTAAAATAACGGAATGAAAAGTCCTTCATTCCTCGAGAACTTCGTTCGATAACATCCTAAGTCCCCTAGTTTCCACAAGGAACACTGGATTCCCCTCTAGACGAGGTATCGAAAGACAGTTATGAACGGAAAGAATAATCGAGAATAACGATTCATGTAAGTGAACTTATGTACAACAAGCTGCGCATAGGCACGATCTAGGTATAGCTTACCTAATTCATTTACCCAAATGGGTATATTTTCTGATTAGGGCATATTACATAATTTATATTGTGGACAGATAGATCATGAGGTCGAAGCTTCGTGATTCGACTCATCTCAAACCTGAGCAATGTGAGAAGAAAAGATGTTGCAGAGTTCATTCCCTGAGGAAGAACACGAAGACTGAACGAACAGGTTGATTATCCACATGTGATATTGATGTTGATTTGACCAGGAGACATATCAAACTCGCTCAGCAACAGTGAAAGGGTATCAATGGCATCACTACTAACTACTGAAAAGTCGTGAACTGGGAATATCCATATAGATTTGACCATTCTCCTGGGCTTTCATGAAAGGTCCCATCATGCCAACTTCCATAGAGCCATAAAGGTTTCATCTCAGGAGATATTTTTGATATTTTAAGATCCTCGCTCCATATTTTTCCAAATCTGAGGCTTATATACCTACCCACAGGCAATTGTTTTTAAGCTATTCTAATTCAGAAATGTCAGATGGAGCAATAATCTCAAGTATCATACAAGTACAAGAGGATCATTACATAACTGGAATCCAATTGATGCAATCTTCAAACCTTTCCCGTCATTGAGATTTCAAATAGACAGATTCTCCCCTCCAATCAACACGGTGGTGGTGTCTACTATGATTCCTTATTCATACAATCAATTAACATATATGCTCACAAAACCCCACCTGGTGTACCATTACCCTTAAAATCATCATTCACCCTCTGTCTCAACATGATTGCCGGGTGTTCGCCCCTCTCCTTCAACTCTTTGAAGATCAACACTGGCTTTTCGTCCAGTTTCAATATGCGTTCCTTGTCGCCGTAGCAGATCACCAGGGCAAAGTTCTTCCAGTCGTCTTGCAGGTTATGTCTCTTCATTGCCATCTGTAGGATCTTGGAGCATGGATCGTCCGTCGAGGCTCGCAGTTGTTTCAGAGGCTCAGACACGGGTCTGGCAGTGAATGTGGTTGGAATGGTGTTGGTCGAGGAGGAGGACACCATTGGTGGTGGGGTTGGGTTCGTGGTGGACGATAGCGAGGATGTGTTTGGTGGGATTGGGGTGGTGTTGGATAATGGCTGGAGAGTGTGTAGGGTCTGTGAGTAGCGCTTGTCTATTGGTGATTTCTTTGGGGATGTCATTCCAATGCCAAACGGTGACGATTTATCGGGTGTTGGTAATGGTTTGTGTCTCTCACTGAACAGTTGGTCGAATTGCCCTTGTAGGAACGTTGATAATTGGGACAGCATGGGTTCGAGGGCCTTGGAATCTTCATCCTTGATGTAGTTCGACGTTGACAGGAGCTTGTTGATTGCAATCTTGAGATGGATACGGTCGTGGATCTGTATTGACATCTCTTTCAAATGGGAATCCGTCAAGAAGGGGATCAAATCACCCGTGATGTTGTTGGAGGTGAACTTGGATATTATCTCGTGTGGGAACTGGTTCTTCGACAGCCATTGCTCGATCTCCATGGGACCCCATGCCGTATAGTCACTCATCTTGTACCCTCTTTGCGGTGTGGTTGTTGTTGTGGATTGTGGAGTTGTTGTACTTGTTTCGGATTTAAATTTGGGAAAGCTTTTGATATTTCTGATTCTGGGTCTCTTGGAACTACGAAACTACGCTAAAACTGTCAAATATATACAAGTTTTCATTGGCACCACGTCTATCGTAGCTCCCAGATATCCTCACTACTACCCTTGAGTCTCTTCTTCTCCAAATCGTCCTTGTACCACTTCTGTACCGACACTGGATCGGTGTTCATCACACAGAATCTAAACTTGTTGAACTCGTAGAGACAGTCGTTGATGTATCCGTATCTATAGTATGACTTCATCTGCCCACCGACTGAATAGCACCCCACGAGGGCGTCAAAGGCCTGTGTGCACGACATGGTTGTCTGGTGTTGGTGTTGTAGTTAGTACCCGTTCGTTCGATGATCTATATGGGAAAAAGGGGGGGACACTTACAGGAAAGTCACTGAACTGGTCACTCATCTTGTTATATCTCTATTCTTCTGGGTGTAATAGTGTAGCACTCCGATGCTTATCCAACCAGCCAGCTCAAGACAGAACAGCATCCCAGTAGAAGGGGGTCCATGAATCCAAAAGTTGGCGTTAGAAAAATCCGCAACCATCAACAATCACCAACATTACACGCCCACCCACCACACCGATTCATGCTCAGTGCCAGACTGCTACGACCACTGAGAACCCTAGGCACACGTTACAAATCAATGTCGTTCCCCATCCAGAAAACCGACAAGGAATGGTCCGCCATCCTGACCCCCCAGCAGTACCAGATCCTCAGACAGTCCGCCACGGAGCCTGCCAACACCAACTCCAAGCTTCAGGGGGCCACTCCTGGTGTATACACGTGTGTGGGGTGCTCCACTCCCCTGTACAAGTCCACGGAGAAGTTTGATTCGCATTGTGGCTGGCCCAGTTTCTTCGAGGCCATCGAGGGCTCGATAGTGCTCTTTGAGGATAACAGTCATGGGATGCAACGCACAGAGATGAGATGTGGCGGGTGTGGTGGACACTTGGGCCACGTCTTCAAGGGTGAAGGGTTCGGTGGAGCCAAGGATGAGAGACACTGTGTCAATGGTGTCGTGTTGGGGTTCAAGCCAAGTGAGAAGTAGGTTTGGCTACTAGTTATGTCTTATGAAGTTTTATCTTTTATTCTACACTGTGTGTGATTAAGTAGTAAACACATAGATATCAACAAAAGGAATTCAGATGACAAGCAATCTAAGCGAGCAATTCCTCCAATTTGTCCAAACTCTTCAAAGATTGCAAATCAGAGTTACCACCGATATGGTTTCCCTTGATGAAGATATTTGGCACGGTTCTTTGGTTGGTCAACTGGTACAAGTAGTTCTGGACCTCGCTTCCGTTGGGCTCCAAGTCCAACTCAAGGATGTATGGCTTGACACCGAGAGAGTCAAGGGTCTTCTTGGTGGCGTCACAGTATGGACAGTATGACTTGGAAGCAACAAAGACCTTGTTGGAGTTGATGGCGGTTTGGATTGTGTTGATGATTTCCTTGGAGGCCATTTTGGGGGTTCTTTGGGTGGCGAGTTTTGTGTAGATGAAGTAAATGGATACCAAGATGGAGATGTATAGAAGCATCTACTGGGATAACAATGTGGACCTTCTTTATATGGAAGGAAAGAGTTTGAGTTTGATACAGTCGAACGGCGCGATTAGTCAGACACGAGAAAGCACGCAATTACACACTTCTCAGAAAGTTAAGTACAAGGTACACATCATCGACGGACCCATGGCCAAGCCCATCCAGAACAAGGCATTGTTCAAGGAATAGTGGCTTCTCATAAACTTTGAACTTTGAATGTAGATCAATGGTAATTGGAACATCTGTAAGAATAATAGATATCCTCTCAACCTGTTAAAAATGACAAACATGGCTAGTTCGTGGATCACAGAACTTAACAAGAAGGTGAAAATGGTGGCTTGACCTTTTGAAAGTTTCAACGTACTCAATGAAGAATGATAAACGTGTCTGAGCAAGAATAGATGGACCGGGATGTTCCAAAGCTTTGAGAAGTCGTACCAGGTCTCACTGTTCCACCATGGACCGTAAAAGTTGCGATCTCCAAACATCGTCAACTCAGCAATGGCATTACAAATCGCATCCCAGATCAAATAGAAGACCAAGAGATACATCATCAAGAAAGGTGGCATCATGTCGAGCAACAACTTTGGATAGTGCCAAATACGGTCAGTCAACGGTAATGACCTCAGACTGATGGCTTCCATTGCAATTGGGTACATCGATGTCTGTGCCAATGTTATCATCAAGATGATGACTCCGAAAATCGCACATATCTTGGATATGAGGTATGATTTCCTGATCCGGGTTGTTCTTGGGTATGAGATCTGATACACAACTGTAGGGAACATTGAGTAGAGGAAGAAATTTTCGACGGAGATGTTGTCTGGGAATGTTGTTGTTGGTGATGATTGGGAATTGATTTCATTTGAACAGAAATCGATGGATGATTTCAATTTCTTCATCTCTTCTTTGATCTGTTTCTCATCATCTTTATTCTTGGATTCCTTCATCTTTTTAACACCTTCCAATTCTTCCAATGACGACTGACTATCTTTCAATTCATCCAAAATCTCCCACATATATCCGTTGTAAAAGGCAAAAGAATGCATCTTCATCAACAATACAATCGAATGTAGGAACAAAAAGATCTTTCCAATCCAAGGGAAGTGTAAAGACTCAGCAAGGAACATAAAGAGTAGGACATACACGGTTTCATAGAGTGATACAACCCACCAACCGGTCTTCTCCCAAGCGATAAAGTCTCTCTTCACCAAGAAATGGACAAATAAGACGAAATAAGTTCCGAGATACATCACCAAGTCAGTGAGTCCTATCCAGCACAAGTCAGTGAACATAAGCTGGACGATTTGACTGTACCAGCCGTTCTTCAAGAGGTAATTCACGAAAAATTTGAAGTTTATAACACCGATGCTCAACCACATCAAGACATAGATTCCTTTGAAATTGGAGTTTGTGGAGTCAACTTCATCCAATATGGAGTTCACGGTGGAGAACTTGATGTCACTGAGATTACTCTGTGCAACACCGTCTTTGATTCTTCTGTAGACTCTGACCTTTGTCTTCATCCGATAAGTCTCCGTTTGGGAGTCCTTCTTGATGAGCTTGAACTCTTCAACTTCCTCCTTGATGACTGCATTGTCCTGAGCAGTCTCGTTGCTCAATACTGGAACGGCCTCCTTCGAGTATTCGATGGGATCCTTGATTGAAGGTCTTGACATGATAGATACTGGGCTGCTAAGCTATAACCTGTTTTGTGCTGTAAAGGGGTTTTATAGAAAAGAAGGAAGGGAAGCAAGGTTTCTTATCCGAGCCCAGAAAACGTTCCGCGAGCCGCAACAGAACTCGCTGTGGGGCCGAGGCCCAAGCTGCCCTTCAGGTGTAAGGGATGCAAATGACTTCATAGTCCAAGGTCTATGCCCAAGTTTGATATTTATCACTAGCTTGAACCCATCGATACCCTCTCCTCTCTACAGTGGACAACACTATCGTTGATAAGACCCCAATCCGGAGGCTGACGTAATCTTGGCCCCATCGCTAAAAAAAAAAATTCAAAATGAGCTTCAATAACACACACACACATCATTCAACAGTTCCCCCAACCACCTGATAGAACAAGTGTACACACCACCAAGATGTCTCGTCCAGAACAGCTCGCCCCACCGGAGATATTCTACAACGACTCCGAGTCCAAGAAATACACATCCTCCACGCGTGTGCAGCACATCCAGGCCAAGATGACCTTCAGAGCGCTCGAGCTTCTCAACATCCCCTCGGGCTCTGCACAATTCGTGCTCGACATCGGGTGTGGTTCCGGCTTGAGCGGTGAGATCCTCACTGAAGAAGGCCATGTCTGGTGTGGGCTCGATATCTCGCCGTCGATGCTCGCGACGGGGATCGATAGGGAGATTGAAGGTGATTTATTCCTCAGTGATATCGGTGCGGGAATCCCCTTCAGACCGGGCACGTTCGATTGTGCAATCAGCATCTCTGCAATCCAATGGCTGTGTAATGTCGACAACACGCAGTACGACTCACAGACGAGATTGATGAGGTTTTTCAACACCTTGTTCTCCAGTTTGAAAAGGGGTGGGAAATTCGTTGCGCAGTTCTATCCTATGAATGATTCTCAAATAGATCAGATCCTCAGATGTGCCAAAGTGTCCGGGTTCCAAGGTGGGCTGGTGATTGACGACGCGGAGAGTAAGAAGAACAAGAAGTATTATCTCGTGTTGAGTGCCGGTCAGAGTTCCGAACAGTTGAATTTGAACGGTGTCACGATGAACGAGGTGAATAGGGAGTTGAAGAAGAAGGGAAAGAAACAAGTGGAGACTAGTAAGGAATACGTCAAGAGAAAGAAAATATTGATGATTAAGAGGGGTAAGAATGTTGCGTTGGATTCGAAATATACCGCTAGACGTAGAAAATCTAGATTTTGATTGGTTATATTTGTTCTTCTTCTTTTTTTTCTTTTTTTTTTCACGTTGTTTTGGGAGTTTTAAATGCATTTGATATAATATTTATAAGTAAATAGTTTTGTAGTGTATGTATAACTACTTAGTACGGTGTTACAGTACTAATGTTGTGAGTGTATATCCATGTCTTACATAATCCTACCGCAATTGCTTACCTAAAACCTCATCTTGAAAAGACATCAACACGTCAAATCAAAGTGTATACTCAAACTCATCAACTGACCAATTCTAATAACTGTCCATACAGATAAATAATGGCATGATTTTGACACAAACACAAGAATATCAATCAATAAAGCAACACTATTCCAACCTCCTCAAAACCATCACCCAGACGGATGAGAAACTTGAAGTCATAACCATGGAAAATACAAAGCTTCTGATAGAATGGACTACGAATGGATGGGTATTGTATGATGATGAGGGATATGAGGTTTTTGAAAGTTTTGAAGGGATGATGATGATTAAGTCACCGGGGTTTCAAAGGGGATTTCATCAGGAATTGATTGGGAAATTGACATCGAATTGATACATCTTTTCATACGGTGATTATTCAAAAGTGAATGGGTTCTAAACAGAAAATATTATATACATTAGTTATCTATAAACAGAATATTCATGAAGAACTCGTTAAAACTAAAAAGCAACACAGAAAAAAGTAGGAATCGTACAGGGGGGGACATGGCGGAATTGGGAATAAAAATCAAATGGATCTAATCCTTGTAAATTCTCGTTCTCTTATAATCTGCACTCTCCAACTTCTTCTTCTCCTCCTCTTCTTTCAAAACAAGCTCCCAATCACTCAACCCCTTCTTCTGCTCCACCGGGTGGTTCTTCTCATCCCACACACTCAGCCCAATACTACCCAACAACAACCCCACCGTGATGAACTGCGCATACATTCTAGCCTGGACCAACTTCTGCGTGCGCGTCATGATCTTGTCGCGGTTCACCAGGACCCAGGACCCATACAGCGAGCCGGCCCAGGACGCAACGATGATCTTGTACTTGTGTGCAATCGTGGCCTGCAGGATCTTTTGAGACAATGGCAAGGCGACCCATTTCTTGTGCTCCTCCAACTTGAGACGCGCGTTATAATCACCAGAGTACATCTCCTGGTCAAAGGCATTCGATGCCTCCTCGGCCATGATGGTGGTAATGAACGTTGGCGGGGAGATGAAGATGGCCGTTCTGATGGACCATGGTAGTTTCTGTGGGAATCCGTTGAAACGTCTAGGTCCCAGCTTGAAGATCAGTCCACTGATCGCGAGGCCCACGGCGGCACCTTGCAAGCCTCCAGTGATGGTGGCATACCAATGGGCATCGATCTCGTCATCCGTGAGTAATTTCATCGTGTGTGTTGTGTGTTGTGTGTTGTGTGTTGGTCCTAAGTAGTGTGTGTATGAGCATCAGCAAGGGGGTGTTTGGTGCGTTATATAGGCCCGGCATTTCAAAGCCCGAGGAAGGGAAATGCCAAAAGAAATGGCGCGAGCCGAGCGCCCATCTGCCACGCACGAGCGCTACGAGTGCCACGAGGAGTCAGGGAGGTGGGTGTTGGACACATGGATTTATGGGAGGAGGGTAATGGTCAGAGTCCAGACAATGGCTCGTACTCAGATCCTGTTCCGTGGATGGTGTTTGGCGCGTGCTGTGTGTGTCTCAGTAAGTTACATACAAATGGTCCCACCGCGAACAATATTTGATGGCTACATTGGGGACCCGGGGGGCGGTTGCGCAGCGCTGGCACGTCCTGCACCTGGACACCACCCTCATCGTCATGTCTTAGTCAGCGTGTTGTTTGAAATTCCCGCGGAATTTTGGAGTGGAGGCCACTATCTACCAGTACTCAATACTCAGTGCTCCACAACAGTCCAACCTATACACTACACACACACACACAATGAGAACACCCACTCCAGAAACAACACCCCTCCTAACGACTGCCCTCTCTCCCACCACCCCCATCAAGCCATCCACACGATCCCACACGACCCCACTCCAGATAATCGGATGGTGCTTATACTCCTGTGCCAGTGAACCATTCATCGTGAGTGCGATATCGACATACATCCCCATTCTACTGCAGTCCCTAGCGAGGGCCAATGGTGTGCTCTTGGACGATCATAGTGTTAGGTGCGACGCTGGGGGTATACCGATCCCTGGTCCTCCGGAGGTTATACCGCCCGACATGACCCTACTGAATGATACACTCTCCACGTTGGGACATGGGAAGAATTCTCTGGATCAGTGTGTCCTGCCAATCATGGGGAAATTCATCGACACGTCCTCCTTCCCACTGTATATATTCTCCCTATCAGTGTTCTTCCAAACGATCTTTGTCATCTCCATCTCGGGCATCTCGGACCATCCCACGCATAAGAAACAGCTCCTCTTGACCTTTGGACTCGTGGGGTCGCTAGTGACGATGGGATTCATTGCGCTCAGGAAGGAGAATTTCGTAATGGCGGGCGCCCTGGCTATCTTGGGCAACGTTATGTTTGGCGGTGGCAACGTTGTGGGGAATAGTTACTTACCATTGTTGGTTAATAATCACCCTGATCTCGAGCGGGACTCGAACGATGGTGAGGTGGGAATGAGGGGTGATTCAGAAGGGGATCATACAAGGAGAAGCATCATCAGGGGTCAGTTATTGACGAAGATCTCCGGGTGGGGTACCGCCACGGGATACATCTCTGCATTATTGATACAATTCATCACGATGGGGATTATTTTGAAAACTACGGATCCGTTCAATGGATTGAAGTTCGCCATTGTAATCATTGGCATCTGGTGGGGGAGTTGGCAATTACCAGTCTGGATACTGTTGAAACAACAAACCCATCCAACCATCGACATCACATCGTCATCGTCATCATCATCACCAATCAACACCACAAATCAATTCGAAGACGATACATATGAAACCATTCCGGATCAATTATCAAAAGGTTGGAAAACCCTATACAAGACCCTGACACACCTCACACGCCTCCGAGACATTTCAATCTTTCTCCTTGGCTGGTTCATCCTGAGTGACTCGATCACGACGATCAACTCCGCGGCGATCCTGTTCGCCAAGAGCGAGTTCAACATGAAGACACCAAACCTCGTGCTCATCGGGATGCTCACCATCGTCTCGGCCGTCATGGGCTCCATGCTCACCCCCGTCGTGCAGCGCGTGCTGAAACTGAGCCCGCGCGGAAACATGGTTGTCATCATCCTCTGGGCAAGCGTGATCCCGTTCTATGGCATCCTCGGGTTTTTCTTCCATAGCATCGGTCTCAAGCACGAGTGGGAGATGTATGTCCTTGCCGTCTGGTATGGCATCTCCCTTGGGTCGCTATCAACGGTGTCACGGTCATTATACTCATTATTGATCCCACGGGGGAAAGAGTCGGTGTTTTTCAGCCTGTTTAGCATCACGGATAAAGGATCCAGTATATTGGGGCCAGTGGTCACGGGGTTGATCACGGATAGGTATCATGATATAAGGTATTGTTTTTATTTCCTGTTTGGATTGTTGGTCTTGGCGGTGCCGATCTTTATGAGTTTGGATTTGGAGAGGGGGGAGTTGGATTCCAGAAAGTTTTATGAAGAGGAGATGGAGAGTTAAATTGAATTATAAGTTGGGATGCACTCACTACTTTTCCACTTACTTTAGCTCCATTAATGAATTAAGATACTCTTTCTGTACTTTCCCATTTAAGTGTCTAGACTCTACACCTCACATACCTGCTTACTTAGATGCCACAGTTATTCGATTAATCCAACAACACTGCCATTGGATGATGCTGGTAAAATGGGCTGGACATCTTGGGTCTCTCTCAATTATATATTGGGCGAGGCGAAAGGCAGGGTAAGTAGAGAGAATTCCAATTTTACGATAAGTATTGGATCATTGAATGGGGTTGATAAAGTTGATGATTTATTGGTCTTGATATGGTTTCACTTATTTTTCAGAACCTCAGACTGGCATGAAGGTATAGATTATTTCTGTTCATGATTGATGATGAATTAGTGGTTTTGGTTTTATCACTGAAAATTGCGTAACTACGGGGGTAATTATAAATATATTGATCTGTCTATCTAGAAATAATTATTTTTTGATGATTCATATATTTACAGGATTTTTTTATTATTCATTTTTGATAAGGAAGAATTCAATCCTCCTTATATCACCAAAGACCTTGTTGATCGATATATTTAATCAAACTATCAATAGTGATAACCTTAATTCCAAACTTCTCGGAAAATTGGAAACAATCATCCAATCTCATCATCAATCCATCCTCCTCCTTGACCAACTCACAAATGCAAGCCACCTCACCAACGTTTGCCAATTTCGCCAACTGGACACCAGCCTCCGTATGACCTTGTCTTTTCTGTAACAACCCATCAACGGCCCTCAATGGACAGATATGTCCTGGTCTTGAAAGCTGTGTTGGTTGCGTGGTTGGCGACGAGAGGAGATTGACCGTGATGGCACGATCATGGGCACTGATGCCCGTGGTGACGCGAGGGTCCAAAGCATCACAGGTGACGGTGTATGCGGTCTGGTGTGGATCTTCGTTATTGGCCACCATTGGGGGTAATTTGAGCCTGTCAGCCTGGGTATGGGACATCGGAACACAGATGAACCCGGAGGAGTGTTTCACGAGGAAGGCCATCTGTTCGGTGGTGATCTTGCTGGCGGCAATTATGAGGTCTCCTTCGTTCTCGCGGGACTCGTCATCCATCACGAGGAGGAACTCACCTTGGGCAAAGGCCTCGATGGCTTGTGGTATTGGGGTGAAGGACATGGTGCTGAGTGCGACTATTGTAGCTAGTGTGGAGTGGTGAGGAGTGAGGGGTATGACAAAGAGTTGGATGGTTATATAGTGTGCAGTTAGTAACATGGAGAAACGGTGACAAATGGTTTGTAAGAGTGTGGCTGCTGGTCACGTGATGTGTATGTTCATCACGTGGCTAGTCACATGACGGCCCCCAATGTGCTTAGTCATTGTCCCGGCCAAGTGGAAAGAGGCTTGCCGGTACGTGCCACGGCTTGTTTGTAAAAGGGGAGAGAGGGGGGTTGATGTATAAGAAGAAACTCTTTTCCCGCTACTACACACACTGGGATGTCTATTGCTTGATACGCATTACTTATTCACATAGGCTTGTGCAGTGATAACTGACATCTGACAACTGACAACTGCTAGTTTCAACCCATCACCGCTATTGTGAACTACCACACCCGCATACATAATCTTACCCCACACAATGGTGAACATCTCCAAGTTGATGTCCACCCCAGACTACCGTCCCATCTTTCAACTCCTGAAATCAATCCGAAATGGTGCGGTCTATGGCTCCAAACTACGATTCGCACACACACTGGTGATGCAATTCATCTTCAAACGACACCTCCCGCTGGATAAGAAGCTCTCCACCGTGCTGCGAATGGCTAGGGCACATGGATTGGTGTTGGCCAGTTATGCCTTTCTGTATAAACTTATGCTGTTGATTCTCGACAGGGCCAAGAAAGATAAGAGGAATGAGTTCTACAGTGGTGTCATTGCTGGTATGGTTGTGTATGGAAACCTATCCAACTTCTTCAATCATGGCATCACGCATCAAATCACATTATTCTGTGGTGCTCGTGTCGCATTGGCCATTGGGAAGATCCTCGCTTTCAAATTGTCCAAACACGTTGCAAAGAACCTGTCATACCACGATGGGATGAATCATGTCATACATACCGATAAGTTATATTTGAGGAAATTCATCCAGCGCTGGTCATGGGTTACCTTTGCCAGTTTGACGTGGGGAAGCGTCATGTATCTGCATAGATATTATCCTAGCTTCTTGCAACATGGGTTGGAGAGTAGTATGGTTTATATCTATGATGATGATGACTTTGATGATTTATGGAGTTTGTTGTTTTCGAAATCATAGATTGATTTTTTCCTGACTGGAAGGTTTGTATGTTCTATTTTGTGTCCTTTTTTGATTATAATATTTGTACATCTTTTCAACATGAACCTATTGTCTTATGGTTATTAATTATCACTATGTCTAGAATCTATATATCAATCGCTCCCACACTGCTGTTGTAATCCAACCACAGATGACACATAGATCCCACAATTCACCACCACCCAAAAGTCTTATGAATCAACATTAAAACAACTACAATAAGTATCAAGATTGAAAAGAAAAAAGAAATGTATTGATTGAATTATAATCCCAAACAAACCCAATTCCTTGGAAACAAAGGAGTTTTGAACAACTGGGATAAGAATCAAATCAAATGAATGATAAAAACCACATCCCAATATAACAAATTGATTGGAATGTGGAAATGATATGTGTGCGTGTGCGTTGCGGTTTTTTTTTATGAACATGATAATGATAAACTTCGTGATAAATCTTTCTTGGAAGTGATGGCTTATACCTCAATCTCCTTACTCTCCTCCACTGGAGCCTCTTCGGTTTGTTGAGTCTGTTGAGTCTCTAGAACTTGTTGTTCAACAACAACAGGGACAACCTCACCCTCATCTTTTCCCAACTCCTCTCTCTCCTCAAGGTCCAACACCCAATCCTCGTACCCTTGACTCACTCTCACAAACGCCTCGCCGTCCCTCTCTCCAATCTGCACAACACCGCCATTCATCAGATAGAACACCTGCTTGATCACGGCAAAGTTCTCACCACTGAGGATCTTCATTCTGAAGAAGCCCGCGATGAAGGAAACTGGCACCCACCCAGCAGAGTTCATGTGCTTGCGGAGGTACGTGTCCTTGTTCAGGTTGAAAGGGGAGAAGTAGTACTCGATCTGTTTCGAGAGACTGAACTGTGGCTCAATAGGCTTCGCACGGTACTGGTACTCCTTCATGCGGTACTTGTAACGGCGTGGTGCATTGTTGGCACCGTTGAATGGACGGAACTGTCTCGTTTGGTTAGGGTAGTATTGGGAATTGTAGGACTTGGTCTCGGACGGTAGTGTGTCGGATTGGTGTTGTGGTTGGGAAGCTTGTTGTGGTTGTGATTGTTGTTGTTGGGTTGTTGGTTGGTCATCCTTCTTCACGGTTGGACGGTTGGTCTTTTCAGTCTTGTTTTTTCTCTTTTTTTCATTGGTGCTCTGTTTCCCATTTGATTTTGTAGAGCCGTTTCTCTTTGGAGTAGGTTGGTTTGACGAGTTATTACTCTTCTTGGTGTTGGAGGACATCGTGACGGAAGCTTTGATTGGGACCCATTTCTCCTTGGACGATTTAACCATGGAGATCTTCTTGTTGGTGTTTTTCAACGACGAAGAGGAACCTTGATCCAATGGTGATGGCCAATGCTTGGAATCAACTTGTGATACGTTTGAATTCGATCTCGAGGACTCGGCAGATGTTCCCCAGGCGTTGACTTGTGGAACAGGTGCAGGGGAGAGGGAAATCTTGGCTTGTTCGGGTTTTGGAGAAGCCTTTGGAGACGGTAAATGACTTGAGCTCTCCTCCTCTGCGGTGGACTTGGAAGACTCAACAGTCTCAGAAACAACAGGTTCAATCACTTCAGCAGATTCAGGCTTTGGTTCATTGGTACCAGTGGCAACGGCATTGGCATATGAGACAGACATGATGGAAATTTGTTTCTTAGTTTTTCGTTCCTGGCTCTTTGAAAGATCTTATGGGTATTTTCTTTGACGGGAATGTAATGTATGTGATGCAAAAGGGAAGAAATGTCCGGTGTAGTATATGGGGAGTATATATGAATGTAGTGTATGTGGTATACGTCCGGGATATATTGCAACCTTGGCTGGTGTGGTGCTGTTGCAAGTGTGTCTATGAGAAAAGTGAAAAAAAAAAGTGTCCGATGTGTATTTTTTCACTGAGTGGGATCGAATCCCTCACTCACTCACTCACTCCGGTGCATGGCCAAGGGCTTCTTTGAAAATGCGGCGCGTAACGGTTTTTTTTTTTATTTATTTTTTCAGGCTTGGACTTGAGTCGCCCTTTAACGTGTTTACCCGCGGCTACTGCCGGATCCTTCGGCAAAGCCGCGAAATGATTACGTAAGGCAAAGATGGTGGTGTGCGGGTGTGATGGTGATGATGTTTCTTATGATGATGATCCCCGGCCATACGGGTGGTGAGTGGTGTTATGCTGGTTTTGAGCAATGGAACCCCTCAATTAGCCAGTTGGATGGGTGTCTGGGCTAATGGTACTATCTAGAATGGGTGTACCAAGTATGAGGACTAGCGCTTCGATGAGTCTTTAGCCGCCCTGGCATAGAGTGATTGGTTGGTTATCTTTGTGTACCTCCACTCTTCCGTTATATGGGTTTCCATCAGTTGATCTTACTTTAACCACACCCGGCACACCCCAATGGAGGAACTACCATTTGGTCACATCATACCTTCATCCGACAATGTCAGAACGATTCTCATGCACCACAAGATCAATCCGGCAACCAACCCAGATTCATATCTCACTTGATGATTCCCAATCCCTATTCAACCAACCACATTCCCCAACAGAAACATCACCAGGTGAAGAACCGAGTCCATGGGTGCTTCGGAGGAGAAATGAGTCCCATCATAGGAGACTCTCGAAGATTAGATCTCTTTTCAATCGCACCAACGTGGTCCCAAGTGATGATGATGATGATGATGATGATGATAGTATGGCGCCGGGTTCTGTTCATTCTTCCATTATGGCAAACTATGAAATATCAATGAGTGATCCATTTGGTTTGCGTCAGGTTGATCGGTATGACTTGGATGATGTTAATCCACCCAGAAGTCGAGAAGATGGAGATCAACTCAATTTGTTTTCAATTAGAAGATTTCGTCAAGGGATCCCATGGTTGAGAAAACGAGGATTGAACGATCATGGTGTTGCTATTGGATCAACTGATTCACCATCGGATGATCAGGATGGATTCGATTTAGATCTATTGATTGCAAGTTTCAGATCTACAAATGTTAATAACATCATTGATCATGATGTTGAGTTAGGTTCATCTCCGGACATAATGATTGATAAAGATGAGGATGATGAAGATGAAACTTCACAATCCAGAAGATTGAATGGGTTTAGAACGCAGTTGTCACACTCATTTAGGTTATTTGTTCCCAAATCGAAGAGATTGATCGATAAGACCCCACCGTCACTACGAACAACAACACCAACAATTAATAAGAAGGAAGATGTTGATCCAGTGAAAACCAAGGGGAAGCCATTCACACATTCTTTGAGAAGGATATTAAACCTTAATGGCTTGTCTGATCAAGCCAACAACTCTTCCGATGATATATCCTTATCAGCGTCAGCGGTTGATAGTGATGATGATGATGAACCACGCCAAACTACAATTCGATATGAAACCATTGATATCGATCCAATCCCATATTTCGTTGAAAGAAGAAGATGATTTGTCAGTGAGAAAAGCGGAGTGGAGAAAGATATTACAGCCAAGATCTTCGGGTGTTACTAAATCCGGGGAACGATTTTTTCAGATTGGCCCAATTTTGTGGGGCTGACCGATATAATCGGGCGGGTGAGTTTCCCAACTGTAAGAAAGTCGTATATAAATATGGAAGGTTGCACTCCCTTGTATTTCTGTTAGTCTGTAGATCTTCTGAAAGACAGTCAAAAATGACGGTTCAAACACTTAAGAATTGGCAATTCAAGAAACAATCCGACACTGATTGGAAAGATTCCCATACCGATGGTGAAATCACAGAGATCTTTCCAGATTTATTGGAGCATGGAACCATCCCTGATCCATTCAAGGATCTTAACGAGGCCGAAGTAGCATGGGTCGGTGAAACGACATGGGAATATCGTTCGAAATTCATCCTTGATGGAGGGAAAAACGTCTTGGTGTTCCATGGTTTGGATACATTGACCACAATCTATTTGAACGACAAGGCTATCCTTGAGACCGATAACCAATTCGTGAGATATGAATACGTCATTGAGGATCCTGTCAAGGAGTATGAGTTGCGAATCATGTTCCATCCGGCCGACAAGGCTGCTGAGAAGCCATTCGATGCGATCTCACTCATGCCACATTTGGGCAATGAACGGATGTTTATCAGAAAGGCACAATATCACTATGGCTGGGATTGGGGTCCGATTTTGTTGACGTGTGGGATTTTCAAACCTGTGCAGGTTGTCAGTTATGATGATGGCTGGTTGAAGGATGTGGAGGTGGATTATGAGGTTGTGGATGTTGAGAATGGGATTGTGGAGTTGAAGGTTTCGGAGAGCCATTATGGGGAATTGACAGGGGAGGTGGGTTATTCACTGGAGAAGGATGGTGAGGTGGTTTGGGAAGGGGAAGGAGAGGATGTGCTGGCACAGTTGGAGGGGATCAAACTGTGGGCTCCTTTCACTCATGGGGTTCCACATTTATACACTCTCACTGCTACTCTTTCCAAGGGTGGTAAAGTGGTCAATGTTATCACGAAGGATATTGGATTCAGAAAAATTGAGTTAGTTCAAGAGGCATTAGAGGTTGGTTCATCATTTTATTTCAAAGTTAATGACGTTGATATCTACACCAATGGATCCAACTGGATCCCAGGCCATAACTACCTCACCGAATTAACCCATGAGAATTATTCCAAATGGTTCCAGCTCCTAGTGAATGCCAACCAAAACATGATCAGAGTCTGGGGTGGTGGTATTTACGAGCATGATGACTTCTACAAACTTGCAGATCAATTAGGTGTCCTTGTCTGGCAAGATTTCATGTTTGCTTGTGGTCAATACCCCGGTGATGCCAACTTCACCGCGAGTGTCAAGTTGGAGGCCGAACAGAACGTCAAGAGATTGAAACAGTACGCTAGTGTTGTGTTATTTGCGGGTAATAATGAGGATTATCAGGTGCAATTGGAGTACAAGTTCCCTGATGAGGAATTCTACGCTAAGGATATCTACGAGTCCGTGTTGCCTGGTGTTGTTGAGAATGTTTATGGTAAGGGGAAAATTCCATATATTCCTGGCTCTCCATACACTGCCCCAGGTGTGAGATGTGATGATTTGACGGTGGGTGACGTTCATCAATGGAACGTTTGGCATGGTGAGGAATTACCATATCAATCTTGGCCCAAGATCATTGGGAGATTCGTGTCAGAGTTTGGACAACAAGGATTCCCTCATTATGATACTTTTAAAGAGATGACCACTAAGGAGAGCGAGCTGTATCCATTCTCTGAGACTTTGGAATATCATAATAAAGCTTTGGGGTTTGCTAAGAAGTTGTCCTATTATCTTTTTGAGAATTTGAGAATTGAAGATAATTCCCTAAAGACATGGATCTATGCCACACAGCTTGTTCAAAGTGAGACTATGAAATTTGCTATTCAAGCCATGAGAAGAAAATGGGGGTCTAGTGGGAATAGAGAGACTGGTGGACAATTGGTTTGGCAGATTAATGATCTTTATCCGGTGACTTCATGGGCTTTGGTTGATTATCAATACAGACCCAAATTGGCTTATTTTTCCGTAAAGAGAGAAAGTCAGAATGTTATTCTTGGAAGTGCAAGAGATGATGATGGGAATGTTGACTTCTTCTTTTCAAATTCGGGTGATGCGCTGGAAGGCATCTCTTTGAGGGTCAGAGGTTATGATCAAAATGGTCAGCTAACTCATGAGCTTGATGTGTTCGAAGATCAGCCATTAACCCTTCCAGAAAATGAATCGGGCAACTTCTCACACCGTGAATCTTCAAAAGAGAATAATGTCGCCCAAAAGACTATTTATGCAGCCACTTTGATTCATAACGGTAAGGAGCTTTCCACTACATGGGACTGGCCACAGCCACTGAAGTACTACACTGTTTCCGGTGTGAAACTCACTCCAGAGAAATATTACAAATTCGTCAATGGTGCTATTGTCTTCAACTCTAAAACGTTGGTCAAGAGTGTTTATATCCATGTACCAAGTGGATTCTCCGTTGATGATAATGGGTTTGACCTCTACCCTGGTGAGGACTTTAATGTGCATGTCACTGGTCATGGGCTGAAAGAGAGAATTGATGAGTTTGAAATCTTCGCAACGTTGTTGAAAAGTGATCTTTTGGACCTTTGATGTTCCCAATGCGGGGTAAAAGAGTGTTTAGTTTAGAAATCTATTTGCTAGTCAGAGTTTATTTGTTGGTGATGATGTACGGGACATAATCGTGCTACAGTAGTATGGTCTCAGTATACACCACTACTTAGTCAATATGACTACCAGGGTGGTAGATTGATAACTCACCCAGACAATATCCCTCCCATAGGCCAAGACATCACGCGGCTACCAGCGAATGGTCGTACAATGGCCAAAAAAAAATGGAGCAGAGTGGCCCATCACGGAACGTCGAACGCACCCCAGGCTGAGCGCTTTCTGGGGAGCAGCGAAGGAGCTCTCGTGGTGCTCTGGTGGACATTGTGGATGTCTCTCAATTGGTGATCTCTCCACATGTGATTTGCAGAAGTTGTAGCGTACTGTAGTGTGTAAATCATGTGGGGGCACCCCCCTGTGCGCTGTTAATCGTGTTCATCTGGCGGTGGTTTCTTTGAGAGGCCATCAGCGGTCTTTTGGCGGTGGACGGGTATATAAAGACCCACCGGTTTCCTCCACTTGGCTTTAAACTGCTTGCTTGCTCATCACCATCAATACAAATAACACACACACACACATAATGTCCTTAGAACAAACTACAGACAAGATCGTCGAGGAGTTCACCCTCGGCTCAGACGAGCTCAAGGTATTAACCGAGTACTTCATCGAGAGCATCGAAAGCGGGCTCAGCCACGAATCAGGCGAGCACTCGAAAGGTTTACCAATGATTCCAACCTATGTCACGAACATTCCAAACGGTCGTGAGAAGGGAGTCTTCCTCGCTGCCGACTTGGGTGGTACCAACTTCAGAGTCTGTTCCGTTGATTTGAAGGGTAACTCCACTTTCAAGCTCGAACAGGCCAAGTCCAGAATCCCAGATGATCTGTTGATTGCTGAGAGCTCTAGTGAATTGTTCTCCTACTTGGCCAAGAAGATTGCCGCTTTTGTTGAGAAGCACCACAATTCCACTTCTGCCACTGACAAGTCTGGTAAGTTCAAATTGGGATTCACCTTTTCCTACCCTGTTGACCAACTCTCTTTGGGGTCTGGTACTTTAATTCGTTGGACTAAGGGTTTCAAAATCCAAGACACTGTCGGAAAGGATGTCGTCAAGTTACTCCAAGATGAATTGGACAAGCTCAATGTTCCAGTTGATGTTGTCGCCTTGGCCAACGACACTGTTGGTACTCTCTTATCCCACGCTTACTCCACCGGTGCCTCTCCAAACGGTAAGCAAGGGGACTCTGCCATTGGTGCCATCTTTGGTACCGGTACGAACGGTTGTTACATGGAACCATTGGATGAGATCAAGAAGCTCTCTCCTGAGCTCGTTGCTTCGTTGAAGGCTGCCGGTGCCACACACATGGTTGTCAACACTGAATGGGGTTCATTCGATAACGAGTTGAAGTACTTGCCAACCACAAAGTACGATATCAACATTGACAAGATCAGTTCCAACCCGGGCTATCACATGTTTGAGAAGCGTGTCTCTGGTATGTTTATGGGTGAGATTCTTCGTCAAATTCTCGTTTCGTTACACGCTGAAGGTGTGCTCTTTACCCAATACGAGGATTACGACTCATTGCCACACCGTTTGAGAACGCCATTCGAATTGGACTCTGAGGTGTTGTCCCACATTGAGATTGACGACTCTTCCAACTTGAAGGAGACCGAGTTGTCCTTTTTGCAATCCTTGAGACTGCCAACCATCATCGAGGAGCGTCTTGCCATTCAAAGGATTGTCCGTGCCGTGAGTCGTCGTGCCGCTTACTTGGCCGCTGTGCCTTTGGCTGCCATCTTGATCAGAACAAAGGCGTTGGATGGTTACCACAAGGAGGTTGAGATTGGTGTCGATGGGTCCGTTGTGGAGTTCTACCCAGGTTTTAGATCCATGATTAGACATGCGTTGGCTTTGAGTCCTTTGGGCCCAGATGGTGAGAGAAAAGTTCATGTTCAAATCGCAAAGGATGGTTCTGGTGTTGGTGCTGCTTTATGTGCTTCCACTGTTTGAATTATTTAGATTTATATTTTATGCATAGTTATGAGTTTTTGGCTTTTTATTATCTTTTGTAGTCTCTCTCTATACATCTATGTTCTTGTCGCGGTGAAGTGTTGATACCTTGATGTTTGCATTTAATATATCTACACATTTGTAACAAAATAATAACTTTTCTTTTCATATACAAAATGACCCAAAAAATTGAAACAAATCACAATTCATCTCTCTCAACAGCCTCCTCGACAACCTTCTCTGGAACTTCAAAGTTGGAAGCATCAACACCAAAAGTACCCTTCTCCTTGATAAAGGCTATTAATGATTGTAAATCTCTACCACCCTTGTGAACAATTGGGTTGGACTTGTCACCGGCTGGGTAAAGGATCAAAGTTGGGTATCCTGTGATTTCGACATTGACATCGTTCAAAGTGGCATCAACGTTGGCAATGACAACCTTTGAAGCAGCATCCTCATCACTGGCGTACAAATCGGCCAACTCCTCGAAAGTTGGGGCCAATCTCTTACAATGACCACACCATGGGGCATAGTACTTGACGAGGACATCCTTTGTCTCATCAAAAACAGTGGCGTCGTGTGTGGTACCGACAATCTTGAAGACGGAGTTCTCTTGGACCTCTGGCTCTTCTTCGGTCTTGACGATGGCAACGGCCTCACCGGCGGCGTACTTGGTGAGGAACTCAGAGACAGCATCCTCGGTCAATTCAACATCTTGTGAAACGGCGTACTTCTTGTTTGTGGAAGCGTCATGGATGACGAAAGCTGGGAAATCCTCCTTAATGCTCAAGTTCTCCGCATGACGACCAAACTTGGAGGCGTCAATACCGACAAAGTTGATTGAACCTCTGTTCTCCTTGGCCAGAGCTTGGATCTTAGCGGTCCATGATTCGCGCTCCTCTGGGGTGGTGTAGAACAAGTAAGCCAATGGGATTGGAGCTGATGCGTATTTTTGGTAAGTGGAACCATCCAGTTCACCAAACAAAGGGAATGACTCAACAGTGATGAATTTATCAAGGGATTCAGCGGTGACTTCCTCACTAAGGACAGCTGGCTCTTCAGAACCTTCAATGAAAACAAGAACCTTATCCTCACCATATTTGGCAACGATATCCTTGTTGGCGGTTTGAGCAAACGCATATTGATCTCTGTGGGCATTAGCATAGGCGTGGAAAGTAGCGTTAGCACCGAAACCGGTCTCAACAACAACAGCACCATCAGTCTTGGCGATGAACTCCTCTAAATCGGAAGCCTCATCGAATAATGAAACTGGTGGCAAAGCTTGCTTCAGCATGTAGTTGACGATACCATCGGAAGAACGTGGACCTTCATAGTCGGCTGGATCTTGATCTGGACCTCTGAAAACCTTCAAAGTTGGGTAACCCTTGATACCTTGCTCTTGACAGAGCTCTCTGTTCTCTTCACAGTTGATCTGAGCCAACTTGATGTTCTTGTCTTCCAATTCATCAGCAGCCTGGGAGAAGTTTGGAGCAAGAGCCTTACAGTGACCACACCATGGGGCAAAGAACTCTGCAAGGACCAAAGGGTTCTCAGCGAGGAATGAAGAAAAGGAGTCGGCGGTTAATTTGACAACAGCAGAATCTGGAGAGGCGAAAGCTTCTTGGTCACCGCCAGCGGCAGAGGTGACGCTGACGACAGCGAGCAAAGTAGCGAGGGCCTTCAATGGCAAGTTTGAGAAGAACTTCATTGTGTGTTGTATGTGGTGGAAGGGTGGGTGTGGTTGAACTAGAGTGAGTGGTTGAAGAGAACAAAGTAGTTTCCATTATAAATCAAAATTGGGTGATAAAGCGGTAACACGTCGCGCTGAGATTTATCGGAACTCGGAAAGAAAAGGCCACGTAATTCTCGGGCGCACCGAATTTGCGAGAAGTTTTCGGAGATAACAAAAAAAATGAAAAAAAATTGGCTCCGCGACGGGGAATTGAACCCCGGTCTACCACGCGACAAGCGGTAATTCTAGCCACTAAACTATCACGGATTGTTTTCTGCTTGCAAAAATATATTGTCAAACTGATTTGGAGAGTTGGATAAGTGAAAATGACCCTTTCCCCGCGAAACTTGGGAATTATTTAGTATTAATACAGATTTATGGAAGTCTAAAATCTACTGAGATAAGAAAGAAGTTGATTGACTACTTGTGGGATCTACCGTGCTCAGGCAAAGATGTTGATAAATACCTTCCAAAACATCCGGACACCCATACAAATATCCCCACAGAGCTCATATGAGTTTCAGGTTTAAAACAACAGTGAGAAGAGCATGGTATATTACCTTACACTGTCTTCTAAATCATTGGGTACACATCGTGATACAATAAGAACTATGATGAATGTGCCATCATGGACCAATCTACACATATTACGATTGAGATCTCCCTTGGACAAAAGTGAACTAAATGTCCGTTGGAAAATACTCTCTCCATCGACCACAGATGATCTGCAAGGCCAAAGTCCTCATGCTTCAACCATGAGCTCATTTGAACACACTTTCAATCACTTTTAAATACAGAGGTTTGGAACTTGGCTTTTTGAACATCAGTGACCTGTGAGGCACAATCATAACCAACACACATCACATACCTGACACAATGGCAGGGCCAACAGGATTCCTAGACCTTCCCTTTGAGGTCCAGTTCAAAATCATTTCCAATGACTGTCTCAATGCAGGTCTCCATAAGAAACTTCGAACCATGCCTGAACTCGTTAGGTTTTTCAACCTTTTGGTCACTCCCGTTCCAGAATGTCCAGCATTGCAAAGTTATAGAATCACAACAGTCAGACTGACAAAAATTAAGGAGCTATTCTCGCCTGTCTGTGATATAGGTGAACTCTTAGACATATCCAGATGGGGACATTACGTATTGGCAGAGGATGATTTCAGATTCCCCAAAGTCCCAAAGGATTGTCTCTTAAACTTGGAGGTTGGACGGAATGTATTCTGGGACGTTAATATACACTTCACTACCTTAGCATTGAGTCTGATCGTTCACTTGTGCCCTGAGTCGATTAGAATTTCCGGAATGGAGAAGGTGATGTTATTGGGTTATGTCCCCATCCATCGAACAGCATACAAGACAAAGGAGATAATGCTTGATGTGGACCAGAGTCCAGTGGTGCACCTCTTGAGGTTCAATGAGGTTCGGTTTAGAATCCGTGGGGAGAATATAAAGTCATTATACATATCCCTTTCATCACTACCAAAAATCATGGCAAAGATGTCCAGAGAGGATGTAAGAAACCTGGAAAACTTGATTGTGAATCCATTTTATCGAGTGATGACGAATTCTACTACCGGTGTTAAAAGTGTGGTGCTTACTCAACCAGTTGGAGGGCCTGTTTACTCACTACGGGATCTACAGAGGGTGTTGTATGAGTCTCCTGTTTTTGTTAAGGATGTTGAGATGTTAAGAGCGCATGATGTCAATCTCTTTCCTGTGCGTGAAATGACTGACTGTGTGTTTGTTAGTGATGTTCAGGATGAGCAATCGTCTTTTGAAGTGGTTACCTTTCCTGGTGATGATGCTATCATTGAGGGTGTGGTTAATCCCAATCTTCAAAGACCATTGATAAAAAATGTCGAGGTTGAAGGGTTTCCAAACTTGTTTTTCACATTCCTTGGACGATTCCCACGTTTTGAGAACGTTGAGATCAATTCAGATGATCTCATCCAGCTAGATTTCGTTCTTGAGGAGAAACCAGAGTTGAGATTGGCATTCATGAAGGATGTCACCGTGGAGGAACTTGAATGGGTTGAAGGGTTGAAACCTTCAGTCCTACATATCTTTGGGTACGCTGATCTCATCTGTCTCATCCCAGGATTGATCCATGAAGGATTATCCGAGTTGATATTGGATATCAGTCGAGTTGAGCATTTGAGCCTACTACACAAATTGTCATGTATGAAGACATTTCCAAGATTCAACACATTAGATTTGAGGTTCAGTATAAACGAAGGTTTCCCATTCAGACTACCACAATTCAACGCACCAAATCTGAAAGAGTTAAATATTTCTTTCAAGTATGACGAAGCTGAAGATATCAGTGATATTCTGGTTTACAGAAATCTCAAAAACTTGAAAATAGTATGTGAAGACACAGTATGGGATGCTGCTGGGAGATGTCTATTAACGTTCCCTCCTGATTCTTTCTTGAATTTTAATTTGAGAAGACTGGATATCCATAGTGGTAGACCATATAGGAATGATGGGTTGCATTTTAGGTTTTTAAATGGGTTAGAATTTTTCAGTTTGGAGAGGAGGGTTATTGTGGTGATTGACGCAGTTTTTCCGGAGGAACAATGAATTAGTTTAGTCGGTGACTTTTTTTTTCTTGGAGCTATCAATTTATCAATGTTATTATTTAATATTCTTGTAACCTGTTTAGTGTAATGCCTCACTTGCCATGAGTCAAGCTATTCAAGAGTGCCGATTGAGAATCTGTCACTGCAAATAAAGCGCGGGCTCAGATATAAAAAAAAAAAATAGCCGCCGGGGCCTCAAAATTTGGTGCAATCCCTCATCAACAAACTCATCTTTTTCACCATACGGAGAGAACAACAACAAACAGAATGTCTTCAGAGGATCTTTCACAGAAGACTGAACAATTGAACGTCTCTGACCCCCCTGCCGCTCCAGATGCCGCCGCGGTAGAGCAAGTCGTGACCCCATGGGAGGTTGAAGGTGCCGTCGTTGATGGTAAGGCCCAAGCCATTGATTATGACAAGCTGACCAAGCAATTCGGTACCAGATCCATTGGACCTGAGACTTTGGAGAGATTCAAAAACGTTACCGGTCATGAGCCACATCACTTCCTCAGAAAGGGTTTCTTCTTCTCAGAGAGAGACTTCACAAAGATCTTAGATCTCTATGAACAAGGAAAACCATTCTTCCTTTACACCGGTCGTGGTCCATCCAATAGTATGCACGTTGGCCATTTGGTGCCATTCTTGTTCACGAAATGGTTGCAGGAGGTGTTTGATGTTCCTTTGGTTATCGAGTTGACCGATGATGAGAAGTTTTTGTTCAAGCCTAAACTCACCATTGATGATGTTAAGGGCTTTGCTGCCTCGAACGCTAAGGACATCATTGCTGTGGGGTTCAAGCCAGAGAACACTTTTATCTTCTCAGATTTGGATTACATGGGCGGGGCATTCTACCAAAACGTTGTTAGAACTTCAAGACAGATTACAACCTCTACTGCCAAGGCCGTTTTTGGATTCAATGATAGTGACTGTATTGGAAAGTTACACTTCGCATCCATCCAGATCTCCACTGCTTTCCCATCCTCATTCCCAGATGTATTGGGCATGGACCCAAAGACCCCATGTTTGATTCCATGTGCCATTGACCAAGACCCATACTTCCGTGTTTGTCGTGATGTTGCTGACAAGTTGAAGTTTAGCAAGCCAGCCTTGATCCATTCCAGATTCTTCCCAGCTTTACAAGGTCCATCTTCAAAGATGAGTGCCTCTGATGACACCAGTGCCATCTTCTTGGATGACACTCCAAAGCAAATTGCAAAGAAGATCAACAAGTATGCCTTCTCCGGTGGTCAAACCAGTGTTGAGGAACACAGAAGACTCGGAGGTGACCCAGACATGGATGTCGCATTCCAATACTTGACTTTCTTCGTTGAGGATGATGCCAAGTTGGCGGAGATTGCCGAGTCATATAGAAAAGGTGAGTTGCTCAGTGGTGAGATGAAAAAGCTCGCCATTGATGAGATTACGAATTACATCGTTGGCTTCCAAGAGAGAAAGTCCAAGGTGACGGATGAGGTGCTGGAGGGATACATGAAGCCACACAAACTTGTGGGTGGTACCAAGGAGAGACTTGTTCCAGCCAAGCCAAAGGAGAAGAAGAGTAAGAAGTAATATAATGTTATTATTGTGTATTAATTTGAAGCTGTAGCAAGACCAGTATTTCCCAATCCGGAAGTCTAACAAGGGGCGCATACAAAAGATAAAGGATACGCCACTCCACACTAACAAGACTACCAACACCCAGTATAATCACTACAACAGACCCTACAATGAATAACCCAGACCCATCACAACTGTCATCCCGGCGCCGTGAGGTAGCGCCCATCCACGCACTGATTAACGGACCCATGAACACTGTCCAAGGCAAGCTCTCCACCCATGATGGATCGCTGAGCAACGATACACTTGTCAAGGAACAGAGTGGTGTTGCTGCCCAATATCCTTATTTCAACCAGCAGGAGCTCACCAGACTCTTGATCCAGTCATTGGACGACTTGGGGTATGCGGATGCTTCCAGGGCGCTACAGAATGAGAGTGGGCTACGTTTGGAATCACCCCTTATCACCAGCTTCACATCGTGCATCAAGCATGGACAGTTGGACCAGGCATTGGAGCTCGTGGGGCAGCTGAATCTCGTCAATGCCACTGATACAGAGAAATGTGTTGTCTTTTTGATCAAGAGGTTGAAATTCTTGGAGTTGTTGTACGTTGCTGGATCCACTCAGGATGCTTTATTATTGTTGAGACATGAGATTACGGAGTTGACAGACAAGACTCAGACGAGACAGTTGACCTCACTACTGATGAACAAGGACTCAATTGAACTACAGCAGTCAAATGGGTGGTTAGGTGGTGTTGAACAGTCAAGAGAGGGGTTGTTGAATGATGTTTCCAATTACATCGATCCTAATGAGATGATTCCTAAACATCGATTATTTGAACTATTGACCCAATCGATCGAGTACCAGAAATCCACCACTCTATACCAATTTGGCAGTGATTCGGGAGTCTCCTTATACGAAGACATGAAGAACAATCGTGAGAACTTCCCCAACACCGCCATCAAGACATTGACCCATCACACGGATGAAGTATGGTTCGTCACATTCTCCCATGATGGCCGATACCTTGCCAGTGCCTCTGCAGATGGGACTGTGATGATCTATGACGTGTCGCGAGACTTCCAGATCGTTCAGAGGCTCAAGGGTCATGCGAAACAAGTCATGTATGCCTCATTCTCCCCCGATGATTCACAATTGGTCACTTGCAGCATTGAGAGTAAGACCCGGGTCTGGGATGTGAACACTGGTGAGCTAGTGTCCGTTGTCGAGCTCTTGGGTGATTCGAGGGTGTGGTGCTGTGATTGGCTCCCGGATGGTGGCAGTTTCGTGCTGGGATCTCCGGATAAGGAGATTGTTCAGATTGATTCCAGGAGTGGAGAGTTGATACATAAATGGGAGGGCACCATCATCAATGACTTGAAGGTGACGAGTGATTACAAACTCATTGCGGTGACTTATGAGCGCAATGTGGAGGTTTGGGATCTATACACGCGGAAGAAGATCCGTTCGATGGAGATTGGTGAGCGGATCACATCGGTTTCGGTGTCGGTGAAGAATCCATTCGAAATCCTGATCAACGTGTCCCCTAGTGAGTTACAACTTTGGAATTGGGATCAGCAGGTGCTATTGACGAAGTATGTGGGTCATCGCCAGGAGAAGTTCGTATTGAGGTCTTGTTTCGGGTATGATGAACAGATCGTCCTTGGTGGATCTGAGGATGGGAGGGTGTTCATATGGAATAAACAGTTTGGTGCATTGTTAGGGGTGATGGAGGGCCATAAGGGGAACTCGAATAGTGTTTCTTGGAACGATGGTGCTGGGAATGGTGGAGTACCGATGTTTGCTAGTTGTGGTGATGATTGCACGGTGAAAATCTGGGGCCCTGATCCTTTGAAGAAAGATTAGTACAGGGATCGCAGCTGTCACCTATATGGCTCATCTGATCAGGCAGTTGAATGTGAATAAAGCTGGTTCTTTACAAGTGTCGTAGTGTGGAGTAAGAGTGATAAAACCAGCGCGGCATCTTGGGGCCCCGAATCTCGGAAGCGAAATAAATCACCACCAACCATCTTCATAATTCACAACTAGAACGCCAACCACCCCATCCCAAACCAGACCATATAGACACCAACACCCAATGAGACCAACGTTACTCAGACTCGCAACCCCACGTCGTTCCAGACCCCACAGAGAAGCCTCGCCTCTCCTCCCACCACTTGCTCTATATCGCCGAATCCTCCGTGCCCACAAACATCTCCCACAAGCACAGAGAGAACTGGGTGACCTATACGTGAAGGACGAGTTCAAAGCACATAAATCCACCGATAATCCACTCTACATCGTGGGATTCCTCACCAGTTGGCAGGATTACCTGCATGCGATCGTCGGTGGCACCTGGGTGGAGGGCAGTTTGACCGGTGAACAGTTGAAGAAGATGAGTGGGGATCAGGTTAATCAGTTGTATGAGTTGATGAAGGAGACGGAAAGATACAAAGGTGGTGAGGAATGAACCCCACTTTGATGATATTCGGTGATGGCATGAGCTGGTGATACTGTGAGGTTTTAATGATATTTTTACTCCTTATTAGTCATAGGTCATTGGTCATCCGTTTTCAAGGGCTGACATGGATGATACTTGTGTGATTGGGGTTTAACTCTTTCAAATGATTTATTTAGTCTCCACCGTCACAAGACTGATGTGAGGTGTATATATCGACTAATTACAGATGTCAAGTTCGACTATTGATTCCAAGAATTAAATGAGAAAAAGTAGTACGCTACTGAAAAGTTCAAAAACAAATTTACAAATAATTAATATTAGGCAGGAAATATATAACAGCATTTAATAAGGTCTAAATCTCTTCTTCTCCTTCAATTCTTTAATTCTATCCTGATCATCTCTAAATTTCTTTAACAAATCATTCATCTCCAATTTCTTCTTCTCTCTAATCTGGAATCTGTAAAAGTCCTTCTTTTCCTTTCTTGCAGCCTTCTTATCCTCCACTTGCTTGAACTTGGCACTTGTTGAACCGATCTTTCCCAGAATACCACGCTTGGTCTTTCTGTTCTTCCCCACAACGAGCGTGAATCCATCGTCATCGACTAGGTTTCTCATCCCGTTGACCTCCGCTAAGGATTTAGCCTCGCGCGCCTCAAAGTCGGCAAGGGCAATAGAAACACTCTTGGAAAGGGCCTCAGGGTCAAGGAATGTGGACTTGTATAGCTTGTTCATCCTTATGCTTGTTGGTTCATCCTCTGGTGTCCATGTGTATAAATCCTCTGGCTTGGACTTGGAATATTTCTTGAGCTTGGCCATGGCAAGGTTCGCAGCGCTCTTGTCAACAAACACGGCCAATGCGGTTCCATTTGGTAACTTCAGTGTCTCGGTGTCCTGTGTCTGTTGGTCTTCGGATAGTTCTGAAGTGAGTTTGGATAGATTGATCTCATAGTCCAAGTTTTCCTCGTTGATGAAGAGATTCTCAATCAGTGTGTTTTGCGAAAGCGAGGAGAAGAAAGCCCTGATGGAGTGTAATGTGGTGGCCAGAGGTGGATTCACGAGGAAGAGACAACGATCAGTGAGATGTTTGAGTGATGTGGATTGATGCTTCTTCACATAGATGTAGTGTAGTGGCTGTGGGTCCTTAGACTTTGAAAGCAATTTGGAGCATTCCAACGCAAGAGGTACCACGGTGAAGCCCTTGATCTCTTCAGGAGTCATATGTGGTGGTGCGCTGTGGATAGTTGTATGGGTATTAAGCACAAGAAGGTAGAGAAAGTGCATCAAAACTTTTTGATGCGGAAAATGATTTTATTTCCCGATTCGGATACTTTTGGCGCAGTTTATTACGTCAGCGGCCTGGGCCAATTTGCCAGCTTAATGATGTCCAACTTGTTCGTCAACAACAACACAACACAACTACAATCACACGTGCAGCCCAATGTTCTCCTTTGCGAAGAGTGTTGTGCGTACTCTTGAACACACTGCTGAGTCTGTGCTCTCCGGTGGCCCACAAGACGATTCCATCCTCTCTTCAGATTCATATTTTGCCCAATCAAAGGGCAACCGTCATGGTTTACGTGTTTTATCTGTCGCTCCTGACTCCATTGCCGCCGAGGCTGGACTGAGCAGTTGGGTGGACTATATCATCGGTGTCAATGGCTTTGAACTGCCAACCTCCTACGATCAACAAGGCGGTCTGGCTGTCAATTTTGAATACTTGGTCCGCATGATTGGACAACAACCCACAGTGAGACTCGAAGTGTGGAGTGCCAAAGGTGGTGTGTTGAGATATGTCGACTTGCCAATCAAGAAGTCGGACTCCACGATGGAGGAGATCCCATTGACTGAGAAACAGGGCCCTTCTGCCATGTATGAGCAATTGGGGATACAGGTACAATACACCCCATTGATCACATCAACATTTGTGTATCACGTTTTGGAGATCCATCAGAATTCTCCTGCCCAACACGCGGGCTTAATCCAACATAGTGATTATATCATCGGTGCCCAAGATGGGTTGCTAGCCACTGGTGGTGAGGATCTCTTGGGAAGAGTTTTGACGAGTAAACAAGGAAGTGAATTGGTGTTGTACGTTTACAACCACGACTATGACGTTATCAGACCAGTAACCATCCATCCAACAACCAATTGGGGCGGAGTTGGTGTGTTGGGTTGTAATGTTGGATATGGATTCTTACATCGTTTACCACAGGTGAGGCATGGTGTCGAACCAGGGAGTGTCTTGTTCAATAATGATAGCCAAGAGAGTTTTATCGTGAAGAATGCTCCACCAACCACCACAGATGCTCCATTGGTTCAACCATCTCCATTATCACAAACCGTCCCGCAACCAACAACCACTCAAGGACCACCACAGCCATCATCCGCACAACCACTGGGTTCGATACCACCACCAATACATAGAAAGAAGAAACAAAGCTCGACAAACGTCAAGCCAGACTTGCTGGACTATTTACAAGAAGAGGGCGCCAAGAGTCGTGAATTGGATAATCAAGGAAGAAGTGGCTCCGTGGGGACAAGTTCAATCCCACCACCACCAAAAAAATGATTTGTTTATAAACATGTGGACTTTTCTGATATTTTAGTACTTATTCGTTCCATAGAATCAGATCACCAGTACTTGTATCACTATCTATTACGGTTAGTGCCATAAAGTGAAAAAAATGGTAAAAAAATGGTAAAAAAAGTTGGCTCCGCGACGGGGAATTGAACCCCGGTCTACCACGCGACAAGCGGTAATTCTAGCCACTAAACTATCACGGACTGATTTCTGTCAATGGGAATTGTGTCATTTGCCAGACTATCAGTAAGCTGGAGGCATATATGGCTGAATTTGGCGAATTTTAGACTTTTATTGGTATCATTGTTCTTGTAGAAGTCTCTAGAGTTTCACTATATAACTTATGTTTCATATTAAAGAGTCTGCGTGAGGTTATAAGTGGACTAAAGTGGTGACAATTCGGTCTGACAGAACATCTGGACACCTTGGAATGTTGGTGTAATAAACCGGTGTTTAACTTACTCCAACTTCTTAGAAAAGACTTGAATTTCTTTGAAAATCGTAGTATATATACTGATTATTATATCTAGTACTTCTGTTTAAAGTCTGGGTATAAAGCGCCCGAACTTCCAGTGTGCCCAGCATTCACATTCCTCTCTGTTGTTCCCCAGATCGGTAGCGGCCACTTTCTTTGTTTACACTTTCTCTACACACTTCATCACACGCAACACACCACTCATACACACCACTTACACACCACTCGTCACTAAGAACTCCCTCATGAGACGCTACTCTGAAGTGCCCAACACACCAACACCCACATCCAGGCGCCCTGACCTCACCGTTGGTGCCAAGCTGACCATCCCAACCACTGGAAAGGTTATCCTCAGATACGTTGGACCTGTTCAGGGTAAAGCTGGTTCTTTTGCCGGTATTGAACTCTTGGAGAATCCACAGCTGGGTAAGAACTCTGGTGATGTTCAAGGGTTACAGTATTTCAAGACGGATAAACCTGGATCCGGCCTATTCATACCTTATGAGAAGTTCCTCGCCACGGTTTCCTCGATCGATGTCCCTGCAAGCACCAAGGGTAAGCGGTTATCACTGCTGAGCTCACCGGCCCTCAGCGCGATTAAGGCAAATCAGACTCCTAGTGTCCATTCGAGTGCGAATGGATCACAGAGACATTCATTGGCCGGTGTGCCTGGTTCTGTTGGCTCCGGAAGGAAAGTGATGCCATTACTGAGATCTAGGGGTTCGAGTCCAAAGATATCCGTTGCTACGCCACCTAGGAAGATCTCACCTACTTCAATCAGTTCTAAAAGTGCCGAAGTTGAGCTTCAGCGTGTTTTGAATGTGAAGGCCATTATTGAAAGTGAACGTGATAATCTCTTGAGTGAGACTGTTGAGTTGAAGAAGAAGTTACAATCGACGGAGGATCTGGTGAGTCAGAACAAATATCTGTTGGAACAATTAGAGAAGACCACTTTGACCACTGAGGAGCTGGTCCAGAAGGCAACTGAACGTGCTGAACAGTCGGAGAGTAAGTTGATCAATCAAAGAAGGGTCTATGAACAACAACGTCGTGAATTACTCGAGGTGATTGATCAAGTTGAAACACAAGTCAACGATAATGAACAGTTATACATTGGTGAGATGAAGAAACTACAAGCTGAGCTTTCCCAAAAGCAAGAGGTCATTGAGGATCTTCAGTCCCAGTTGAATGATTTGAACCAATTATACACCAAACAGAAACAGGCATCAATGATCTCACAACCAGATGATGAAAAGGTTGCTTCATTGACCTCCGACATAAGGAACTTGAAACTTACCAACTCTACCCAAGTCAAGGCGATTGAACAACTCAGAGGTGATTTGAAAGAGAGGGACGCCAGGTTGGAGCTTTTGAACATCCAAAGCTTAGAGTTGAAGGAAGGTTTCCTCAATGATAAAAGTAATATTGATAAGGATATCACTGAAGAAAGATCCAAACAGGCTGAATTGCTGAAACAATTGGATTCGAAAGATGCCGAATTGGCGAGATTACGTGAAGAGCTATCATCTTCAAAGTCCGAGGCCAAAGCTGTTAATGTTGATACCGATGTCGCAGCTTTACAAAAGCAGCACGATATCGAGGTGAGTGAATTGAGAGCACAGGTCCAATTATTAAAGACCCAGCTGGAGGGTGGTGCTTCTCTGGACAAAATGTATGAGTTGGAATTTAAATTAGAGAACAAGGATCGGATCATCAACGACTTGAGAGCTGAATTGATTCAATCAGGTGATCAGAATGTTGTTGTCGAGTCTAAAGAGATTGATGACTTGAAGGGTGAGCTTTCTAGTAAGAAAGTTCAATTGGACGAATTGACAAAGAAGTTCGATGGTTTGAAAGTTGATGATGATGCTACGAAGAAACTTCAGGGTGAACTTGAGGTGAAGGATCAGGAGGTCGAGAAGGTCAAGAAAGACTTGCAGACTATGGCTAATGGTTATGTTGATATGGAAAATCAATTGAAGGAGTTACAAGAGAAATTCACATTATCGGAGGAGTCCGCGAAGGAGAAGGAGGGTTTGATTAAGAAGGCTACCGATAGTGAAGAGACTAATAAGGGTGAGCTCGAAAAGAAAGACAAAATCATAGAGGAGTTAGAGGAGAAGCTCAGGGTCTTGAATGGTGACCTAGAATCGAAATCGTCAGAGAAGAAACAACTCGAGGAACGTGTCAAGGAGAAGACGACATTGGAAGAGTGTCTCATCGAAAAGGAGCAATTGATCACAGGATTGATTGATAAGCTGAAACTTTTAGAACAATCCACCCAGGAAAATGTTAAGGGTGATATCGAGCTTGAGGAGAAGAATCTGGAAATTGAGATCCTCAAAGAAGAAATATCCGACCTCAAGACCAAACAAACCTCAGAGGATGAACTTCAAACCCTTCGTGATGAGCTTGAAGCATTGAAATCACAACAACCAACAATCGCAACCCTCCAATCCCAGATTAAATCTCTTCATAATAAGATCACAATGGGTCCAACCACTGAACAATATGAAACCATCCAAAACGAATTGACAACCCTCACAGCATCCCACTCATCACAATTGGACATCAAGGATAAAGAAATCACGCAACTGAAGAAACAACTAAAGAACATCAAGCATGAAACCACGGTGCTGAATGACATCACCGAACTGGATCCACAGAACTCATCGTATAGAGACTCTGCTCATGGTGGTCATAGACCATCGGTTATCTCTCAGGTTGTCGATGGAAGTTTACAGGTTTACGTTCCAGATAAAGTTGATCCAAGTGGTGGTAGAAAATTATGGTGTGGACTTTGTGAAAGATCAGGCCATGATAGCATTGATTGTCCTTATGAGAATGATGTCTTTTAGATTGATTCTGCCGTTGCTTATGTTTCTATAAATTTACAGCTACTAAATTTTTGAGCTTTTGTAAGATCACTATATTCATGATTTTTAAAAATAATTCAGTGTCAAGACGAGAAAGCTTTCGGCTTCAGTCCCGGTGGAGGTTATTCAAATCTCAATGACTTCGTTAGGGTCATTGATGTAATCAGGATTCAATTCGTTAGAGAGTGTTTGCTTTCTACGAGGTTATCGTTGGTGTTAGGGCCGAGATTTTTAAGTCCGGGCGCGGAGTTCCGTGTTTTGAGGAATATGACTAAACATAGACGACTTTTACATCTAATTAGTTAGTGCTAGAGCTCTCAATAGAATATCATTACAAGTGGCGTTTTACATTTCCTTCTGGTTTCTATTTGAGAGGCTCTAGGTCATTTCCATGTATTATTCAAGTGGTCGAAACTCAGATGACATTATAAGCGCTCTTCGGGAGAGCTCTCATAGATATCTCAAATTAATCCAAATGGTTAGCAAATATTACTATATATAAATCCTCAATGATAAGACTTTTCGAAAAGCTACCTCAGTTATATTCCATTGCTTCTCATGTTAAACAAATTAAAAACACAAACACACAAGAACAAAAATATTATACAAAATGACAGTTGAGAAACAAGAAATTGAACAAAAACACTACGTTGATGAAATCGAAAGGTTAGAATGCTTAAATAAGATGGATGATATCCCATCTCCATTATACACTATTTTTGAAGATAATAACTCGGAAGAGCTCAGTTTAGAAAAGAATGAACCGGATACTGATGACCGTTATACAGCTAGCTTATCAGGTTCAATCTCTCCATACCCTGAAGGTCAAGAACTGAAAGAGGTTAAGACTTTGAAGTTGAACACAGGAACCAATACTAAATCAAAGAAATTCAAAGCAAAGAAGATGTTACGTTTATTGCTTATCTTCTTAGGACTTAAGAAAGAAGCTCCACCATCAATCATTACATTTTCTGAAGAGGTCCAGTGTAACATTTATCAAACCAGGTCTGAGATTGACATCTCGGGATCATTGAAAGCTGTTAAAAAACCAAAAAGATCTTGTTTTAGAAGGGGTGGTGCATATAATCCAAACATTGCAAGTGAAGAATATCGGGTTATCAAAGCTGATATCGAAAATATGAGTGTTGAAAACGTTGTTAAAGAAGCCAGTGACCTCCTCCCAGATGAAGAAGCTGCTGTCCTATATCTTCGCTATATTGCTCAAGAGGGAGTCTGAGGTGTAAGTTGGCCATCACATATAAAGTATTCTCTTTCACTAATACATCGATGTTTATTATAAAATGTCTGTTGTAGATCCAAGTATTTAGGCATTCATCGTAGTTGCGTGTTATCTTCATATCTCGATTATTTCCTCTTTGGATGATCCTCCCCTCTATATATCGCTTCAAGAAAATTCTCTATAGGATCACCGAGAATCGGATCTGCAAAAAAAAGAGAGCCTTTAACGATTTAACTCAGAATATTGGGATTTGTGGACCAATCTTTGAGGGTGTATGCTAGTACTAGTAACCTCACAAGCCCATAAGGGGAGTCAAAAGAGCTCATCTGCCATTCCTTGACCTAAAACGATGACCAAACCGAGTGTTAAGAGCTTAGAATGCAAACCTGTGCAACAGCTTCAAGATTCACATGTACATACTCCATTCTACCAAGAGATTGTTTTACGTGGTTATTGTATTCCAGAGAAAAGAACATCACTCGCTTGGTTTTATACAGAAGTGGAGCATGTGGGGGCAAATTTGAATATAAATCAAATTTTACAAGACATTGGGAAGGCTCAGGGTAAAAAAAAGACCCGAAAACAACCACATGAGTTGAGATGGAAAAAGGAGCAAAGAGATAGAAGGAACTTTCTAGGATACAAGACAATCAAATTTGCAGCCCATGACAAGGTCGCTTTCTTTGATAACAGAGACTCCACTATTGGGGACTTTCCAAAACCTCATTGTGAAAAATCCCTAGTACCAATCAATCCCAAAAAGAGCTGTCTCAAAGAAGATAGATCAATCAATCCAAGGGCAGAAAAGGAAATGCAAGAAGTTGAAAAGTTAGAGAATGAATCAATGGCAAGATGGTACGAGAGGCTCATTGAGTGCGTTGTTTTCAAGAGTTATTTGAATTCAAAGATCAAAGAAATTCGAATGCAAGCAGCGGAGATGTGTAATTTAAACATTCAAACCTCATTTGAAGAGTACAATTATCCATTTATGACCCAAGAACGTTCTTATAAGTGGGCAATAAAGACTTCTGATATAAAATGTCCCGACTCTATGGTATTCCAGAGACTCATGGGTAAACGCTATATGCTGGCCCAAAAATATATTTATGTTCCAATTGGGCTTTATAGTGTTCTACAATGGAAAACCATAGATAACGGTTTCGGAAAGGCTTGAGACAAAAATTCAATTGAAGATATACATGTTCCTTTTCAGGTTTTTAATTTATCCCCTTGTAGAACCTTTCTAACATTCTTAAAAACAAAACCGTAATGTTGATTTTCAATGGACTCATTTCGGGGACTTAAAGGACAATTAAGAGCGCGCAAATAACAAGAGGGCATATGCGATCCTATTGTTTAAGTAGAAAGGATTTTTAAAGTTTAATTATTGTCTTATGACTGGTAAAAATGTCAATTCGTTATAAAAAATAGGATTTCTAACAGGTTCCCAGAAAAGTTGAGCAACAGATACAGAAAACTAGAGACATGAACCAGAGCAGAAAGACTACCAGGGGCCAACAGAGTCTGGCTCAACTAGAGGAAAACCTTAAGCTAATTAATTTGAACACAGTACCCATAAAACATGATGAGGCCCCTGAACCCCAAGTGGCTTTCGAAATCAAATATAATGGGACCAGTATATCATCAATACCTGGTGATAAGGTAAGGAGCTATATGAATAACAACCCTGATATTGATAGTGATGTTATAAATTTCAACAGTGAAGAGATAGTATCGATTGCCAAAGACTTTTTACAGAAGTGTTCAGCTAATGCCAAATTCTTTTGGATGGAGCTAGATGTGCCCCACATTGGTGCACATTACCATATGAGCTTGATGTTTTCCAAATGTGTACTCAAGGGAAAACGAGTAAAGTTTAGACATGAAACCACTGATATATTGACTTCACTCACTCAACACTTTGAATTTGATTCTTATCGAACTTTGAAATTTGCAGTCAATCACAAAATCTGTTTCTTTAGTACAAAGAAGTCAATACATAGCAAGACTGTTGAAGAAGAAATTAAGCAAAAGCCAAAAGCCAAACCTCTGAAATCATGCTTAAAGAAAACCAGACGGGTCAATCCAAGAAGGGTAGAAGAGCTACAGAGAGCACTGATGTATGATCAGGAAGATATTGAGGTTTGGGAAGAGTCGAATACTTTTGGGAAGGCAATCAAGAGCGAACTACGTGGTGATGTTACTGATACGTTGAGAAGTAACTCTGTTGAATATCATAATGAAGCTATCGAAAACTGTTTCATTTCTAACAATGTGTTATATGATCAAAGCTTTTGGCACCGAAATTACTTGATGTTGAAGAAGGACAACTTCTTTCCAAACAGTTTGAAATATCGAAACTTATTTGAAGGTCACTGTACTATTCTTGGTGAGCCGGAGAGCTGTATCATGAATGTCATCCCCAAAATGCCCAATGATCCATTCTTCCCACACCATGAGGATAATGCTTTTGATTTAACACAAGCACTGAACAAATATCTGGTTCTGCGCTTCTTAGAGAATGTCACCATGTTGAAAGAACTCTGTGATACAATGGAGGCATTGCATAATTCCTACGTCTAGGATCTCGGAACTCCGCGGAGATGTGCTCCACGCGCGGAGCTTCGGCTAGAGCCTAGAGTCTAGGCCATTATGATATCTCAAGCTAATACCTCTAACTTGAGATATCATGATTATAGGTCGGGGAAAAATTTGTTAGCAGCTCATATGGGCATATAAACAAGGCAAGATTCACATTTCAAAAGTTTCGATTGTTCTTTCTAATATATCTTTTTTCTTCCTTTTTTTTCTTCTGTATACCAAACAAACTATCAAATACGATAACTAAAGCACATGAATATGTCTAACACAGTTGCCAACATTACTACTACCACTAATACTAAAAATATGAACTCTACTAACCCAACCACGGACACTAATAAGGACATTTCCAACTCTGAGATGTCAGTTCAAGATTCTAATTCTCCTTGCTTCTCTTCAAAGAACACTTTCAGAGAGTGCACCACTCCTATTGAGTTCGGTTTCTTCTCAGAGACCACCATTCCTATTGAGTTATATGGCTTTGAAAAAATCTTTGTTGCTATCAAAGGCGAAACTCGTCGTCAAAGATCCAATGTCAGAGCCAAGAAGAGTCGCTTCACTAACAAGATCCGGTCTTGGATCGCCCGGGGAAAAGCCACATACCGGGCCAAAATCGCAGAATTGAGATGTCTTCACGGCAACAATGAAAATTCTTTGACATCCAATTCCGGGTATGTCCCTTACCACCCAAAACAGTTTCTATTCCGTCCAAAGAAGCTTGACGCTTTTGATTTGAGAAGAATCGAGCTTCAAGCTCATTCGCGTGAGTTCTCCGCTGCAAGGGACGCAAGTGTCCGCGCAGAGAAGAAATCCCGGATCTATATCCGCCCTACCCCGGAAGATAAAATGGATCTCGATGTAGATGAAGAGGTCAATGCTCTCAATAATGTCGATGAGGCTAATGGTCGTATCTACTGGAATCAAGAATGTGAGGATGTCTTCTGGTTAAAGACAAAAGTCGGATCAGACGTCGCTCACCATAACATCTCACGCATCGGTGAAAGATGTATTCTTTCCGGTAAGAAGACTCCAGGTTATAAATGTATCCCAGCTTCAAGACAAGAAGCTTTGGAACAATTCTCAGAATTTGAAGGTTATAAGACCTTAAAATTCAAGGAAGAGAATGACTTGGCGCTATACTCTACTGAAACTATCCTTGCTCCTGCTCGTAAGACTGAAAAAGAGGTTGTGGATGTTCAAGCTTTGGAAGATATGATTGATGAGATGATCCAGGAGGTTAAAGGTGAAGATGGTTGTGATTTCTTCGAAGAGATGATCAATTTGATGATTGAGGAAATCCAACAAGAGGAGAATAGTTGTTCATTTGTCAAAGAGATGATTGAAACCTTCATTCAAGAAATCAAAAAGGAAGAAGGAAACACAACTATTGAAGAGATGGTTGATGAGATGATCCAAGAGCTCGATCAAGCAAATAGCATGGAATCAATCAAGTCCATGATCGACACCTTTATTGATGAGTTTGCTGAGCCAATCTCCCCTCTCCATCCATCCAAGCCTGCTCCAAAGCCATTAAAATCCTGCCTCAAATCCTCACGTAAAGTCAACCCACACTACAGAGAAGAGCTCATGATGGCAAAGCAAGCGGATAGAGTTGGTATTGAAACCTATATCTATGAGTTGGACCGCCGTCAGGAGATCAAAGAGGCCATCTGTATTGATGGCCTCCTTCTCCGTCAACACGTTGTCAATGGTCTCAACGAAGTCATGGCTAAGGATGAGACCGCATACACTGATCCGGATTTCAGCCATGAGATCCTATTTGGGAGATCATTGAAACAATGTGAGGGGTTCATGACCGATGTGAAGGTCTATTCGAGATTGTTCACAACACGGTATAAAAACTCGTTGTTCGCTAATAATTTATTACGCCCAGAACAGGCGTATGGTGGTGAGATTGGAAAGGCGTGGACATGGCAGGTTTTGCCTTGATGTTGTATATCCCCCTTTGGTCCCTTGATTTATTTATTTATTTTTCGTTTTCCTGTCATTCTTTTTCTATCATTATTTTTCTATCATTACTTCTTTTATTCAACTTTATGACTTTTAACTACACGCTTATACCTAAATTTCATCTCGTAGTCCTCCTCTTGTAAAACATAGAACTGTATTCCTAGAATCTGATATCTCCATGTAAAGCTTAAAACGGTGACTCAGAAGATATAGGGGTTAACGTGTATCTCCGATTCCAGGCCGACATTCCAGTTCCTACCCGGTGATAAGATCCTGGGAAACCTACGAAATTTTGGTTAGCGAAGATATTTGATTGATAGAGTGCTGTTACACAAACAATCTTGTCACTACTTATTACTCTTTATACAAGATTTGGCCTTATGTTGACAGCAACGGTTGGTCTCTGGATATGGGGTATATAATCCGCCTTGAATCCACATGGTATTGGAAATGATTCAGTTCGATCTATATCCAAGTCAGCAACCATGAAAACAGCAACCACACAACCAGCACCAGTCGATGCATCGAAGCTCACATTTAGAAGTGCACCAAACCATCAAGATCAGTGGCTCCTCATGAAGGTTTAAAATTCGGAAAGTCATTCACCAACCATATGCTCAAGATAAATTGGAACATCACCACGGGCTGGTCTGTGCCAACCATTGAGCCATATGGTCCATTGATGCTTGATCCATCTTGTTGTGTCTTCCATTACCCGCTTAAATTGATTGAAGGCATGAAGGGGTACGTTGACTCCAAGGGTGCCGTGAGGTTATTCAGAACTGATAAGAACATGGCCCATATGAATAAGTCCGCTGCACGTATCGCCTTGTCCGAATTCGTCAGTGACGAGTTGATCAAGTTGATTGAGGAATTTATCAAGTTGGACAAGGACCATATCCCAAGATGGATACTCGGTCTATATCAGACCAACGGTGACCGCTGGCCTCGGTGTGAATCCGCCCTCGGATGCCTTATTATACGTCATCATGTGCCCTGTGGGTCCATACTTCACCAGTGGGTTCAAGGTTGTGAATTTAGAAGAAACGGACTATTCTGTGAGAACATGGACCTGTGAATCAGGTAATACAAAGCTGGGTGCCAATTATGCTCCATGTTTCAAGCCGCAGTTACAAGCTGCCAGTCGTGGATATCAGCAGAATCTCTGGCTTTTTGGTGAAGAGAGATACATCACCCAGATGGGTGCTATGAATGCATTCTTTGTGTTTTTGGACAAGGAAACGGGTAGGAAGCAATTGGTCACGGCTGCCCTAGATGGAACCATTTTGGAAGGTGTGAGAGATTCGGTGTTACGGTTGACTAGGGCTAGATTAGACCCTAAGGAATGGGAAGTTCAAGAGAGATTATTCACAATCTTTGAACTTAAGGAAAGAGCTGAGAATGGTGAGCTGGTCGGGGCTTTCGGTACCAGTACAGCTGTGGGGTATGTATCCTATCAAGACTATCGGGTTCCAAGGAGAGGATATCAATGTGCCATTGTTGCTTGGTAAGGAATGTGGAACACTGGCTGAACAAGTTGAAGGATGGATGAAGGCTATGCAATACGGTGACGATGACTTCGAGTATTGGTCCATTCCAGTGGCCTAGCAGTCTAATATACACACAAATCCATAGATATTCGTTTTCATTGTAGTGATAAAGCAGCCTTATTCAGCCGCCACGTCAGCCACCCCACAACAAGATACAGCCCACCACCCACACTATCGCCACTATACACCACTCCAACACTGCAACAACCACCCTTACACATGTCCACATTCGCTACCAAGACCATCGAGCTCTACGGGAATACCCACACCGTGCTCTCCCAGTCCCGTAACGGGCCCTGTGCGCTGCTTGCCATCACCAACGCCCTGCTGCTGAGCGTGGGGTCCCACCCACACCCGGACGACCTCGACGACCTCGTTGTGCTCATCAGCTCCCACGAGGGCGACGCCGGTGTACCATTGGAAGATCTCCTTGCCGTGCTGCATCGCTACCTCGATGCTGAGCTCACTGCTAAGCATGCTGATGCTCCATTGAGACAACAACTACTCCAACTCTTGCCAACTTTGAACGAAGGACTCAGTGTGGATCCCCGTTTCTCTGGCGGTTTCACCCCTGGTCCTGAGGTGTTGTTGTTTCAAGCACTCAATACAAAGCTTGTCCATGGATGGATCGTTTCGCCTGAGGCGGACGAGTATCATAGTGTTATCAAGTATGACTCTTACGAATTGGCACAGGAGACACTAGTCCAGGCCTACGAGAAGGAACAACAGGGCATCAATGACGAAGTCACTAGGGACAGTGGACTCATCAAGCACTTCATGGCCCACACTGCCACTCAATTGACCTCTTATGGGTTACAGATTCTCAAAGAGGAACTCACCGAGGGTGAAGTTGGTGTCTTGTTCCGTAACAACCATTTCACCACACTGATCAAGCATGAAAACCAACTGTATCAACTCTTAACGGACCAAGGGTTTTCCAAGAAGAGGAACCACGTGTGGGAGAGTCTCCTGAGCGTGAATGGGGACATCAACTCGTTCTTCAACGGCAAGTTCCAGCCGTTGATCGATGGTGAACAGCACGAAGGCGGGGACGATGAGGATAATGATAGACAGTTTGCTTTGAACTTGCAACAGCAGGAGGATGAGCGTGTTGCGAGACAGATGCAGGATCGGTATGGTCAAAGAGAGGGACGCCAAGGTCAGCGTAATTCGAGAGGTGGCCGTGGTGGTGGTGATGCTAACAGTCACCCAACTGGCGAAAAGTCCGCTTCTGGCGAAGGAAAGTCGAAGTGTTGTGTTATTATGTAAATTGTACTTTCTATGAATGGGTTAATAAATACCTAATTACCAATTTATTGTAACCTTTAAACAAAAAAAAAAAAAAAAACAATACCCGAATCTCAACCTTATCATCAACCCCTCCTCAGATCTTCATGGCTCATAAAATCATTCCCTTCTCTTCTTATTACTCTCCTCCTCACCGTACAACTGTCCCTTCATCTTCTTTTCTAGGAAATCCTTCAAATCCTCCTCGGGGTTCTCACCTTCCACGATTCTCTTCAACTCCAGTCTCTGTTCCTCATCAATCTCGATCTCAACGTCGCCTGGGTCCTGGTATGTGTATCTCACCTCTTGACCCTGTGGTAATTCTAGCCCTTGTGTCTCAGGGATCGCAGTATTTCCCTCTAATGAACGTAGGTATTGCACCGCCTCCAATAACTCGCCATCCTCTTCCATCGCCTCACGGGCTGTGAGCCCCTCAGTGTTGCGTATCGTACGGTCTGCACCGTGCTCCAGTAGTAATTTCACCATAGCGAGCTCCTCTGTGTGATGCAGTGGTGTGTCACCGTCATTATCCTGGGTGTTGATGTTCCCTCCATGGTTCAATAACAGCAGAAGAAGTTCAGAATGGTTATATGACGCTGCGGCGTGGATTGCAGTGTATCCGTTCTGGTCTGGTGCGTTCGGTGATTGGCCCTGTTGGAGGAAATGTGTCACTTGTGCGATGTTGTTGTCTGCTGCTGCTATCCAGATGTTCATTTTGACTGTAACTCGAGTGGTGGGTGTCGTATTGGAGTGGTATTGGGATGGGGTATTATATGTGTTTGGCGATGAGTTTGAAATTTTTCCTGATTTTGATGATTATGTTCTCGGGGGATTTTTTGGAGTTGGTGAACTACTTTGAACTAAAACAGATTCATAGCTCACTCGACACAGGGGGGTATACCAGGACATATAGGACACGATGAGTAAAGAAGTCCCATCCGGGTTTGATTGGTGGCGCCGTACTATGGCCTACAAGACGGGATTTCTGTCAAAGGAGGAACAGACACAATACACCACCGATCTGAAGAACCGCCAACAACAAGACGAGTGTAATACTTGTTATGAGTATCGTGATTGGACGTTGAAGTTCTCGCCGGTGGTGATCTTCATGCTTCAACAGATCAAGAAGACCGGTGTGGAATTACCAGCGGATAAGATCGTGTGTGACTTGTGTGATGATTTGAAATCGGGTGGGTATCATCCAGACCTGGGGATTTTGTTGTGCCAGAATCGTATCTTGGATAAGTTCCACTTGGAAGATACACTCGCCCATGAACTGGTGCATGCATATGACGACAGAAAGTTCAAAGTTGACTGGTTGAATTTGAAACATCACGCCTGTTCTGAGATCAGAGCGTCGTCATTGAGTGGAGAATGTCGATTGACGAACCAGTTCAAGAAGGGTGCGTTGAAACAATTCGGATTGGGACATCAGGTTTGTGTTAAGAGAAGAGCAGTGTTGAGTGTCATGAGTAACCCGGGGTGTGAGGGGAAAGAGATGGCGGAAAGAGTTGTGGATGAGGTTTGGGAGAGTTGTTTCCAGGATACGAGGCCATTTGATGATATTTATAAATAAGTGTGGAGTATTGATTACTCGTGTATATAGACGGTTACAATTTCAAAAACTGAGTAGTTATATACATGTGTTTGTGTGTTTTATTATTGATAAACTATTTTCTTCTTAAACTTGTCTCCAAATCTCCAACATCCAATCTATTACCTCTGATGTAATATTGTCTGTTTCTCTTTCTGTATTTGTGTGGTTTTCTAACAATATCGATTCTGCTCACCAAAGGACTGAACAATTTGACCTTCAACTCCACACCGACCTTACTGATCTGGTTTCTCAGCGTCAAATTCGTATCAAGCTTCTTATTACTGATGGCGATGACCTGACCAACAAAGTTTGGAATGGCACGGGTGGTGTAAAGGACACGCACCACGTCACCGGCCCTGAGATTCTTCAAAAGATCGGATCTCCACTGTGTTGGGTCCAATTTTGCGAGTTGTTTCTTGTGGAAAACATCCATGGCATTGGTCTTGGATGTGGTGGTGTTGAGTGGTTCGTACACTTTGATGGTACGTGTGGCGGTGGTTGGGGTGTGGTAGTGTGCCACGTGCTGGAGAATTCTGGCAGGGGCTCTGCGAAGAAGTGAGAACATGGCTATGGTGGATGATGTAGCCCTTTGGAACGTCTAGATAATCTAGAACAGAGTATTAAATCGTGTTGAAGTTCCAATGAACGTCTCGAAGAAAACTGAAAAATCGAAATTCAAAACTATCCATTTTGGGTGATTTCCTAAATAGGAAATTTCCCAACTGACCTTGGATCAAATGTTCTATTTAATGCTTTTGTGAAGTTATTGGACTCATTTCCTTTTAAAGATGATCACTATTGAGAGTCTTATGAGTAGTATATCTTGACTCATTCAAAATAAGCCAGTGATCCACTGCGTTGGGTTAGATCTCTGTGGATTCAAATATTAAATATTCAGTACCGCTGGCGGGAATCGAACACGGCACGTATGGCCAACAGAAGGCATCGATAGAGGCGAATAACACCATGGTTTGGCAGTGTATGGATCTTGTAATGGGGATAGAGTATAGCTATGATCTGTAGAAGATTTTGGAACGCCGGAGCAAAAACAAATTGGCAAAAAAAAACTTGTAGATCTCTTTGTAACACGGTTCATCCTTGTGCAGGGGAACTGCTGATCATCTCTGTATTATTTCAAATTGACTAAATGTCCCGAAGGACAACGTTGCCAGTTCCGCGAAACGCCAATACGTGCACCTGTAATTTTGAGGTGTCCGGGTGTTTAGTGTGGCGCAGACCAATCAGAGATTAGAATGTGCGCTGGGCCGCGGGAGCCGTCAAGTTTATCACCATTTCCCAACTGCCAAAGGGGAGCCACCACGGCGGCTAATTGACCAACACACTACACACACCGCACAATGGGTGTATTCACAGACCATCCACACACCGCAATCACCGAACGTATCAACTCCATCCTCGCCAACGATGACATGATCCTAGAGATTGAGATCCCTGAGTTGATAAGCCTTATCAAGCTACAGTACTACGGTCCTACAGAGGCTGCTAGATCCATCAGAAAGAAGTTGAAGTACGGAAACTCTGTGGAGATGATCCGCTCCGTTGAATTATTCAACTTGCTTGTCGTGAACGGCGGTAAGTCTTTGGCTGAGCTTTACAACGATCGTAAGCTTTTGGAGAGATTTGCATTAACCGCCAACGATACAACCGCCAGTTTGACATTGAGAAAAGCTATCATCAGATATGCTTTGAGTTGGAACGATGAATATGAGAATAGTGGGAAGCCAGAATACACTGGTGTTGTCGGTTTGAAGAAGCAATTGCCATCTCTATCAAGAAAGAAGAAGAAAACCAGAGAGAACAACTTCATGGATGATCAAGCCCTGAGTGATGAAGAATCGACTGGCTCGTCAAGTTCCCATTCGAGAACCAATATATCCCAAACATCGCAGACTCCAAGAGGTGCAAGACCCGATTCAAACCCATCAAATCCAAACGCCAAGTACCGTATTCCAAAGATCAATCTCACCAAAGAAGGTCCACGGATCAAGAATCTCATTGCAGAGTCATCCAAATCATCAATTGACCTTTCAAACGCATTGCAGACCATCAATCGTGCCAATGGTGAAGTATCTACTGACTCACCACGTGCTACAGAGTTGTTCGAGAAGACAAGACTTATCAGACGTCGTATTTTGAGATACCTCCAACTAGTTGAGTCTGAGGAATACTTGGGAAGTTTGATCCATGCCAATGAAGAGTTGGTCAAGGCGCTTCAAAGATATACAGAACTATGCGAGCCTTTGAGACAACATGGCACTTATACCGCCACATCATCCGATGATGAATCTCTCTCTTCAGATTCCGATGAAAGTGACGACGCCGCTAGTTTGACCGAGAGTCTGGCATCCATGATGATTAGTCAAAATGAACAACGGAAGAGAGAAGAGGCTGCTAAGAAGGCTGCTGCTCTGAAGAAGAGAACTGTCCAGAGTACCGGTGATGATGATCCATTTGGCGACGATAATGAAGTTGATGAGGAGGCTGAATGGAAATGAGATGGGTGAGAGATCTTCTACTGTGTCCAATTTGTATAATTACTACATCTACCATCCCATCTAATATCTCATCTCATCCAAACTTATTTGTACCAATGCTCCAACTTGTCTTCTTCGTCGCCTTTCATCCCAGAGTGAAATGTTTTTGTTTTGCAACTTTGGGGTTTTTGTGTCAACCAAAGGAGGGGATAGCCGCAAAATCCAAGATCAACATCAACCACTCCACAACATCCAGCTAAGGAACCTCCATCTGAAGACAATATCGATATCTAATACGAATGCCAAGGTTGAGCTTTCCATTTTGGTCCCTGTTGCTGTTCCACGCTAAGGTTCCTGTTGCCTACTATTCGACCCCACATTTTTTGCATATCAGCTCCCCAATTGTTCACGAATTCAGCACGGAAATTCTAACGATTCAGACCAGTAATGTCACTTTCAAGAGATCTCAGCAAGAAGAGTCAGCCACTGAGAAGGATCCAGCCACTGAGAGGACCCAATGAGGAGAGTATACCGTCACAAGACTCCGCTGGTGATGATGTTGTTGTTGAACCATCAAGGGAATCATCCAATGCTATCACTCCTTCATCAAGAGGTTCGTCTGGCTCTATAATTTCATCGAGTGGCCTGTCATATCCTTTACTTGAGCCACAACAGGATGAGCTGAGTGCTGGTTCGTCATTGTCTGATTTATCAGATTCTAGGAGGATGGGATCAGGAGGTCGAATCCCTGTTGCATCACTTCTCACAGGTATTTCTGCTGAAGGATCATCATCAAGAGAGCTAAATGAGCCAATTACTATTCCCAATACTAAAGAGTCTCTGTCTAGGGCTTTAATATCTCAATATCGGCCAATACTTCCAAAAGGTCCATTGCCAATAGAACTGGACAAACCATACCATTTTACAAAAACCCCAATCACAAGGAAAAGGAAAAGCTTAAGTCTGGAAGGAAATGTGGATGAACCTGTTGAGAAGAAAAGGCTACGAAAACCCAATCCAGCTGATGGTGACGCTAATGGTCAAACGCCTTCAAGTTCTGAGCGTCAAAGATCCTTCAGTCCAAGAACTCGAGTGCCTCCAAGTCCTGCAGAAAGGCCTTCAAGTCCTGTAACACAATCAACGCATCCCAAAGAACTTGAGAAGGCTGAGCTTATATCTGAGGGTGAGAGACAATGGAAACATAATATGGCGATTAGGTTTGTGAAAATTGCAGGGTTAATCTTCTTTAGAGAATCAAGATATAGAAAAAAGATTTGTGAACTTGAGATCAGAAAGATTATGAATTTGTGTCTTGTGGGATATCACCGGTCTAGAGCGCGGAATTCAAAAACTTTTGCTAAACAGTTCCCTTTAAGGAGATTACTTGATCCAAACTTCCAATTCTTGGAGGAATCTCGTGAACTTTTGAGGTTCAATCGATTTGGAGATACGTTTGGCTTGAATAAGAAGATCAAAGCCGTCAAGGAGAAACAACTGAAGTATGTTGAACTTCTGAACTTTGAGTCTTTCAAGATGTATCGTTTGAGAGGAAGATTTCCTGATGATGATCAGTCCATTGATGCTCATCTTTGGAGGTACAAGAGAATGGTAAATGATTTATATGATGTCCTTGAAGGGGTATATGCTTCTCTTCTGAAACTGAATGGTGATCCACTTGATATCAAAGGTGCTTTGGAATATGCAAAGAAGTTGGATGAACAATTTCCTCGACCATTAACTAGCTACAGTGAGATATAGACATGAGTTATAATTTACAACACAAGTCCCTGTACATATGTAGTTAGGCCTATTGAGCTTGCTCCGGTCTAAGTTGAATTCCCTGATTTTTCAAACTAACTTTCATGGATTTTCTCAAAGATCTTCTAGCAGCCCTTTCTTCATGTGCTTGTTTCTTTGCTGCTACTCTTATTTTCCAGTCTTTCACCCCGTTCTTGAACTTGAACTTCAACCTTTCAAAATAAGGTAAGTATGGATTGGGTGGTTTAGAGGCCCGCTTCTGATGATTGAATTTATAATCTTCAACCAAATCTTTCACAGAATCAGAAACTTTTGTATATTGTTTTTTGACTGATCTCTTTATTGACCTCTTGATCTTTTCGGACCTGGTAGGGATCTTTCCTAGTCTTTCAAGACTTCCATCGGTGCATGGTCTTGGACTTAATAATCGAAGGGCCCCGATTATTATACCATGTTTGGTTTCTGCGAAGAAAATTTTTTTGCCTGTAGTGAATTTAATGTCTGGGATTGGCTCAATCTTTTGGGGAAGGAGAGGCTCAATGGCTTTGACGAATTTCATTTTATATTCTCTCTCGTATGTTTCGTTATATTTTTGGATCTGTTCCTTCTTTTTGAGCTCAATTTTGATCTTTCTTCTTCTGCATCCCTTTGATTCTAAGTTCACGAGTTGAGCTTCCTCCTTAAATTGTAGATGTCTTTTAGCCACAAATCTTCTATTGTCTCTATTTGGGTCATAAACATTTAGTTTAGGTGATTCAAAGGTAACAGTGCCTCGTTTAAATGATGGTTGCATATCAGCTGTTTCATTGTTAGCCTTGCCATGGAATAATACATCGAGAGAAGAAGGACCAACTTCAGAAATCACTTGGTTGGAGTCTGTTGAGCATTCTGTACTCGCTGTGATTATTGACTGAGAGACTTCAGACTCTAATGGTGTGGTAAACTGAACTTTTGAGCGTAATTCTTCTGGATCATTTACCTTGTCAAGAGATGATTTAAGGTATCTGGCAGTTCCAACTTTACTTATGAGTTGACTCAGCTTCTCTTCGTTCATAGACTCAATGTCGCTTGATTTCTCCTCTTGAACTGGAATCAAAGCTTGAAACATAACACCGTTTGACTTTTTGTCTTTATTGTCTCTTGAAACATCACCATATGGGTCATATTCGAGACCGATCACATCAGGTTCGTCGCCCTCATCATCAATAACTCTTCCACAAAGCAGAGAATGTCCTTTCATTGAATTATAGTAGGTCAAATCTTTCGACTCTTGTTTTTGTCCCCCCTCAAGTCTGGGTTTCGAGGTTTCAGACTCCCACTCGTGAAAAGACTTGAATTGTGCCATGATTATTCGATAGGTGTGAGTTGAAAAATCTTATCTGATAGGTTTAGGGGCAAAGGAGAAATCAAGTTTAATGAAAACTATATTATTGGGTTCTTGTTAGTAATTTTGAAGCCATAGAGCTCTTATCTTGGTAGTGAGTCCTTTTGGTTTTCGGGTTGAACTGAATGAAGTAGAGCTCACAGGGTTAGATCAAGCCATAATTAACTACATGGGATCCCGGAAGAATACAGAATAACAACCAAAAGAATTATTGTTCCAGCATCTATTATGAGGTAATCTGCCCCTTTCCGCTTCTTGCAACTTCATTTGTCACTCATGATGTCTTTCCAAAAGAGTTCATGCATGCAATATAGTGCCTAATAACACCCAGACACCTCTTTAGCGAGGGCAGAAACAGGTACCAAATCCCGGGACTAGAATAATTTTTTATATCCTGAGCGCATTCAGATGATCCCGTGACATCTAGGATACATTCTGATAAGCCTGGGAGATATAGAAGTTAGCATAAATATCAGGTTAAGACTGATATACCTGGTTTTACATAGCCGTTAAAGATTGGCAAATGTTGCATATCTGAAGAGAGGTTTCTATCTGATGTAACAGGACCTTCATTGATGAAAGAGTTGTTTGATCTTCCTGGATTGTGTCCCAAACGAATGTCATAATTGACAAACATCTGTTTATCTTAACAAGATAAAATACCAATTGTCATAGAAAGAAACCTCCACTGTGTGTATTTGGGGAGTGATTCGCTAATATCCCGTGGTGTGTCCGAGTTCAAGAGCTGAAAGCACAAAAGGAAATAAATGTGCAGGGAAAATTATTGTGGGGTAAGCAAGAATTTTCAATGGGGGTCAGTACACTCCTCGATGAGTTCCCAGAGCTGATCCCAGATCTTCCAAAGATACCAACTACATGGGAAGGGTTCAATGTTCATATTCTCAATGATGCTGTTATATGGGCAAGTATTGAGCTACCCCTGAAATCCTCACATAATACGATCCAAGGAGGTGTCTAAGGACTGTCAGATTATTGGGAATTACCATGTTAAGGAAAAGAAAAATGGGGAAGATATAGATGTGCGGAATAGATGGTCTTGTGATGATTTGAATAAAAGGTTCAACAAACTCACTTTCGCAGACTCCATAGAACTTGCATTTTTCTCAAAATAGCTACCATTGAAAATTAAGAGAAAAAACGATTATATTTCTTAGAAACAATAGCCACTTCGGTCACGTTCTAAGCTTGGAAAGTCCACAAAGCCTAACCTTGATGATGAAAGAGCTAGATTGGAGAAAAAAGACAGGAGAAGTACAACTCATATTATGATCACAAGCTGAACTTTCCATTAAAATTGGCTGATGCATTTGAAGAAGCTAATGACTGGTTAAGGATGAATGAAAATCTATCACCACAATCCTTAGTACAGTCTTTCCGGCAATTCAAAGATGGGGCGAGTTTCGTACCAGGTTGTCGGTCTTAGGACGGTTATTAGGTGATGGTGAGTGAGCGCTCCAGATAACTGAAAATCTAAAGCTTAATATACTAAGTTGGAAATTCAGTGTAGGAACCTCCTCTATCAGGAAATATTTGGCTGCAAACTTTATTTATCGGCAATCTGATGTAGATCATCCTCGGACCAGTTTGATAGAGTGCTTCCATGGTCTCATGACTAGACTAAAACGGCACTCTGACAAAATGAAGAAAACCACACACTACTCTTTATGGTGCTGTTTTCTTACCCTAAGAGCAAAACCTAGTCGTGATGGTGATATACACACAGGATTTTGACCCTATCCCACATCAGAGAGCATGGTTTCAACAAAGGCATAATCGCTTTTCTAGAGGAAATGACCCAAAGACCTGTTCAATCTGGTATGAAACTATCATACCTCATATTTGCTCTCACTTCTTTATTAGAAAGGTCGAGCGTGGTTGTTTGCCTCAAAGAATGAGGAAAAGAGTTTATTTTAAAAGATTGGAGGAATATCATAGCAAAGACAGAGAACTATGTGATGACTTCCCACAGAACATCAAGATCAAGTGGACCGACGAATATCAGCTGGGTCTTTTCAAAATCAATTCCCCAATCTCAACAGAGCCACGTCTACCTTCCAGAGCAGTAAGATTAGATGGTAATGGGGTAACGTTACCATCGAAGTCATGTCTAAAACGTGGGAGAGTAGTTAATGAGAGGTTTGAGCAGGAATTGAAAGATGCAGAGAACCAAGATGAGGTAATTCTCGAAGACTCAGAGAGGGGGCTCACTGAAAAAGCTTCTCATCAAAAGGAAAAGCAGTTGAAGCTAGGCTTGCCGCTTTTACGAAATTTTTTTGTCAAAGAATCAATCATGCACTGCAGGTGGAAAGATTCAAAGTGGGGTATGGGGCCTTCCTGTATGAATGGGACCAGAACCTGTCAGGCATTCACCTATCGACGGTCTTCCGAGTAGCGGGGCCAGGTGACCAATGGGTGCAATGGGTGCAATGGGTGCGGTGCAGGCAGATGGCGGCTACATTTAGGCTATAAGATTAACACGTATATAGTTTATCAGGGAAATCCAACCCATCGGACCATCGCACTCACATATCTTGCTCCGGACTCATATACATACATGTTCGTTTATCCCCTTCGTACTAGTGACTAATATTTCCTATTGATCCTCTGACAGAAGCAGATTCTAGAATATTATCGAAAGATGAATGAAGAGTATCCTCATTAAGGTCGCTCTAAGAGTGTAGACTCTACTAAGGTCACTCAGTATCAATGGGGGACCACTTTTTTCCATCAATTGTGAGTTAAATCATTGTTTTCTCCTGATGAAATTTTGTATGCAGCAAAGTGTGTTGCCAAAAACTCCGCCATTGGGGTTTAAAAAAAACTACAATTAGGTACTCTTGATTTAAAAAAGTGGGGATCAGAAGCAGCCAGGACAATCTTTGTGATTCAAGACTCCATTACTACTGTCCATAAGATAGAAAAAACATGACACTTGAACTTAGAGCAAGTATAGTCAGCTCAAAACTCATTCATGAGTGTCATAACCAATGAGGGAAATAATGGATGAGATAGTTTTATCTGGTAGTTTTTCAAGTGACGAGATGGAGAAGACGTCAGTTGAGTCTGACGGACCAATTACACTTAATGATGACATTCTCAGCTTTGGCGCACTGTATCAAAAGATGGTAACCACTGGGGACAATCTTATCAGAGCTTCCCAAAACCGGTCAAAAAGCTCAAGGTTGATACCAATATTGGATTCGAGGACCCATTCAACCAAGTTTGGGAGATGACTGAGCAGTTCTTTTTTCCATTTTTCAAAGTTGAGAAACCTCTTGAGCTGTTCAGCTTTTGGTTGTTCTTGGAGATACCGAGTGCTAAAGCTCCCTTATATATACTTGAACTGGGTGCTTTATCAGAAATGTATATCGTGAGATGGGAAAATGAACATGAACGTTTAAAAGTGCTCTATGAAAACTTTCTAACGTCAATGAGATCAAAGATGGTGGATTTCAAGGAATGTGATGAATTGGTATTGTTTAATCCCGGCTATCAGACATGCGAGGCTGGAGTTCAAGATCATAACCTGGGAAATCATGTTTGAAGAAAACCAATAGGAATTTTCCGGAGGAATTCCAAGCAACAAGGGAAGAAGATCAGAAAGAAATTGAGCAATTGAGACGAAATGAAACACAATCATCAAGGAGGGAGCTTCCAAGTGACTTGTTATTTGAAGAAGAGTTCATTCCAACACCAACAGACAAAATGATGTCATTAGCATACTTCAAATCATTCAGTACGGTATTAGACCCAACTACGACTGATTTATAATATATATATATATGATGATAGAGTAAATTTAAAAATAACCCAATTCAAACAAAGCTTTCTGGCAAAAGACCAAGCTTCTCCATTCTAACCTTGACGGCGTTTCTGTGCGCGTCCAACCCCTCGCACTTAGCCAAGCTCATGACAGCGTGACCAATGTGTTTCAAACCCTCCTCGGTGACGAATTGAGAAGTCAAGTGCTTCTGGAATGAAGCAGTGTTGACACCGGAATATTGTCTGGCGTATCCGTAGGTTGGCAATGTGTGGTTGGTACCTGAGGAGTAATCACCACATGATTCTGGGGAGTAAGCACCGACGAACACGGAACCAGCGTGATCCACGGAGTCGACGTATGATGGAGCGTCATTGATTTGGAGGATAAGATGCTCTGGAGCATATTGGTTGGACAACTTGATAGCTTCTTCGTATGTCTTCACCAAGAGTGTACTTGAGTGATCAATACATTTACGAACAATATCGACTCTTGGTAATTGCAATGCTTGGCAGTGTAATGAATCTTCAATACCCTTCAAAGCCTTGGCTGTCAAGTCCACACCAATGAGGATGACTTGGGAATCCACACCGTGCTCAGCCTGGGACAATAGATCTGAAGCGACAAAGTCTGGATCAGCATCACTGTCAGCAACAACAAGAACCTCTGAAGGACCAGCCGGCATATCGATTGAACAAAGGGCACTGGTGTCGTTCTGGACATACATCTTAGCAGCGGTGACGAATTGGTTACCTGGACCGAGAATCTTATCAACCTTTGGAACAGACTCGGTACCATAAGCCATGGCAGCAACGGCTTGGGCACCACCAGCAAGGACAATACCACTGGCACCGATCTTGTGTGCAACGTAGACGACTTCTGGAGATAAGGAACCATCCTTACGTGGAGGAGTGGCAATGAGGATGTTCTTACAACCGGCAACCCGGGCTGGGACACCAAGCATGATGGCGGTGGATGGGAGAACGGCAGTACCACCTGGGACGTAAAGACCGACTGATTCAATTGGTCTAGAGAAACGGGAACATATGACACCTGGTTTGGTCTCAACCTTGAGTGGCTTGTCTAATTGAGCAGCGTGGAACTTCTCAACGTTATCAATGGAAAGGTCAATGGCCTCTTTCAATTCATCAGAGATCTTGTAAAGTTCAGGGGCGAAAGGGGCCTTCATCAATGGAGAGTCAACGGTGACACCATCGAATTTTGCAGTAAGCTCAATGAGGGCAGTGTCACCCTTGGTGCGAACGGATTCGATGATTGGATTCACGAGCTTCATGATGTCAGAGGTCTTTTGTACTGGTCTTTTCAACACCTTTAAGATTTCCTCCTTGGAAGCACTGGCAGTGTCAAGAACGTTCATTTGGATTCTGGCGTTTGGATCAATAGCATCAACCTTGGCTGGAGCTGGAGCTGGGGCAGCAGCTGGAGTTTCCTTCTTTTCAATAAACTTTGGCTTAGCATCACCCTTTCTTCTCGTGATCTTCAATCCCTTCAAATTCAAGTTTTTCTCAATGTCAGCCAAAGTGACACCATTCTTGATACATCTAGTCAAGGCGAAGTAGAACAAATCAGCAGCTTCCCAAGCGATCTCATCTTTCACTGTAGCCTCTGTGAGTTCTTCAGCTTCTTCTTTAATCTTGGCATTCAACAAATCCTCATCTGAAAACAATCTCTTGGTGTATGAACCCTCTGGAGCATTGACCAAACGATCTTGTAGAGTCTTCTCCAATCTTGACAAACCACCAACATCACCGAAACATGAATCGGTATCCAAGTGACAGAAACCTGCACCGGCTTGCTTGACGACGAACTTCAAACAATCACCATCACAGTCCTTGTCTAGTGAGACCAACTCTTGTGTAGCACCAGATGTGGCACCCTTGTACCAAAGACCGTGACGTCTGGATTGGTAGACACCAGCTTTCAGCTTGATGGCCTCTTTGATGGATTCCTTTGACGAGTAGACCAAGCCGAGAGAGTGGTTGTAGATATCGGTGACAAGGGTGGTGTAGAGACCATCCTGTCTGTCAGTAGTCAATGAACTGATGAAGAGCTCAGCAACGTTGATCTTACCCTCTTGAGCCTCGACGGAAAGGTTTGAAGAATCGATGATTGGGATTAATTGAGATCCAACCAAAGAGTTCACCACAACAGGGGAGGCCTCATCAGCAACAGTGACATATATGACTCTGTTGCCATTATCGACGGCGGTTTTCAAATCACCCAATGGGGATGATGATGGTAAGATGTAGGCACCGGCCTTGAACTGTTCAACTTGTGACGTTTGATCCAATTTCAAAGCGATTCTCGAGACTGGGACACCGGAATTGACAAGATCCTCATATTGAGTGGTCTCGGTGACGATTTGAGAAACACCAGAGTTCAAAATGTCAATAGTGGTCTGAACATCAAACTTGGAGAGTTGGACCAAGTTGTGTGGAGTTTGTGGGGCCTGGGCCTTGTACTCATCGACGTTGGCGACGAGATAAAGACCTGAGCCTGTGATGGAGAGCGCAGTGACCGTGGTAGGGTCGGCATTTGCAGCAAAGAGCGGCAGCACTGGGAATGGCATGACCGTTGGTAGTTTTGGGGAGTATATGGATTTATCTGGATAGATCTATGGTCCGAGAAGAGGAAGGGTCATAAAGATGAGTTGAGTCAGAGTATGTTAGACTGTTGGCTGTACCGAAAATTTTTCCTTCCATATCAGGAATACTTCCCTTTTGGGAAAGTTTGGGGAAATAAGTGATCCGTGTTCGATTCCCGTATGCCGACTTGAATATCCCAATTCTGCGCGGAATCTGTTGGGTCTTTCTCTTCACTTGAAGATGTCAACTGTTGAGGGGCCATTACACATTTAACTTCATTCCACATTCAACAATGGCTTCGACTCAATCTGAAAATGCTGAGAAGGTTCTGAGAAAGGAAAAGTTTGAGGATATCTTGGACGGTGACTTTGAGAAGGAGGAAGATGAGTACCCAAAGGCCGTTGAGGGTGATGGGTTGGAACAAGAGGATAAAGTCCCAATGCCGAGTGGATCCTCGATGATTTTCGTGTTAATCATTGCCATGATCATATATTTCCTAACCCAGGGTGAGGAATGAGTTGAGTGCATTATGTAGGGTTATCATTCTCAGATATCTTTGAACGAGACATAAGGCCTCGGTTGGTGAATGCTGATTCAATTGTTCCACAAACTCATATGTCCCACATCTTTCAGATCAAATGATAAGATCGGGACCCATAGCTCACTCAGATTTCTATGTGCGGTTGGAGAATGCTGATAAGAGCGGTCAAGATGCACTATCATTCTGTCCTCCAATTGAAGATCCACGATAATCATCACCGGTGATCAACAAATCACTCTCTGAAAGATCATCATGAAACACATCATCTCTCCCCATCCATGAGTGACCACGATATAGAAGATCCCAGCCAATACACTCTCCCAAATGCCCTTCCCGTAGCCTCTCGTAGCTCCTCCTCTCCGGGTAACCCCGCGAAATTGCTTTGCGTGCGCTCTGCTTTATCAATTTCCCTTCTTTCTTTCTAATTCAAGATCAAATATCCACCAAAACCCCCCACTTACATCGCTATTCCATCGTTATTCCATCATTCCAAGTCCCATTGACGCCCATTAGCACTCCCTACTACTGTGACTGATCGATTTGCACTTGTGTTACAACAAAAACCACGATGGGGCTCTCAAATTACGAACAGAAGCCATTTGACCCGCTCACGGTGAAGGCGAATGACAAGAAGCGTGTTGCCTATTTCTACGATGCCGATGTTGGTAACTACGCCTATGGTGCTGGACATCCTATGAAGCCACACAGAATAAGAATGGCGCACTCGTTGATTATGAACTATGGGCTTTACAAAAAGATGGAGATATACAGGGCCAAACCGGCTACTAAACAAGAGATGTGTCAGTTCCACACAGATGAATACATCGATTTCCTTTCCAGAGTGACGCCTGATAACTTGGATATGTTCTCGAAAGAGTCGGGAAAGTTCAACGTCGGTGATGATTGTCCGGTGTTTGATGGTCTTTACGAGTTTTGTGGAATCAGTGGAGGTGGTTCCATGGAGGGTGCCGCCAGATTAAACCGTGGTAAGTGTGACATTGCAATCAACTACGCCGGTGGATTGCATCATGCTAAAAAGTCAGAAGCTTCAGGGTTCTGCTATTTGAACGATATCGTGTTGGGTATCATTGAACTCTTGAGATATCATCCACGTGTGCTATATATCGATATCGATGTCCATCATGGTGATGGTGTCGAAGAGGCTTTCTACACCACCGATAGAGTCATGACTTGTTCCTTCCACAAATATGGGGAGTTCTTCCCCGGTACGGGTGAATTACGTGACATTGGTGTCGGTAAGGGTAAGAACTATGCCGTCAATGTCCCATTGAGAGACGGTATCGATGACGCTACTTATAAATCCATCTTTGAGCCAGTCATTGGGAAGATCATGGAATGGTACCAACCTTCAGCCATCGTGCTCCAGTGTGGTGGTGACTCCCTCAGTGGTGATAGATTGGGATGTTTCAACTTGTCGATGAAGGGTCACGCCAACTGTGTGAATTACTGTAAATCGCTCGGTGTGCCATTGATGGTGCTCGGTGGTGGTGGTTACACGATGAGAAACGTTGCGAGAACGTGGGCTTTCGAGACTGGTCTCCTCAATGGTGAACTGTTGGATGAAGACTTGCCTTTCAACGATTATTACGAGTACTACGGTCCGGATTACAAGTTGGACGTGAGACCTTCAAATATGTATAACGCCAACAGTCCAGAATACCTCGACAAGATATTGACGCAGATCTTTTCGAATTTGGAATCAACGAAATTCGCACCAAGTGTTCAGATCCAGGACGTTCCAAGGGATGTCGAGCTGTATGATGACGAGGAGGAGGATTCCGCTGAGGCTATGGATACAAAGGGTGGTTCTCAGTTTGCAAGAGACAATATAATAACCCCAAAGAATGAGTTTTGATTATTAGATCTTGGGTGTCATAAAAAAATTGGATATTTATGCGTATCTGAAAGTGTATATTAGGTGTTTTTCCATTTTTAAAAGTTAAGTTCAAACTTTTTTTTGTTTATTTCTGCTCAACTCAAAGTAGGTTTCAAAATTAATTCTTGACATACTTGACACCTCTTGGGGTTTCATCCACTGTCAATTGGAAAACATCACCTCTTGTGTAATGGCCAGTAACATCGAAATCGAATCTAGCCTTGAAGACCTCATCCTGATCAATCTCAGCAGTTAACAAACCCTCTTCACCAAGCAATGGACCAGCAATGATCTCTCCCATTGGATCAACGATAACAGAACCACCATTGATCAAGTTGGCACCTTTAACCCAACCTGTTGGGGTGTCTTCGTCCTTAGCTGGACCTTGGAATTGAACGGCACTGACAAGGTATTGACGACCTTCATACGCGATGTGACGCATACTGGTTCTCCAGATCTCTCTCATGTCCACAGTTGGCGCAACGTAGATATCAAGTCCCTTGGAGTAGAATGCCTGTCTGTACAATGGGACATAGTTTTCCCAACAGATACCACCACCGACTCTCAAACCGCTTTGAAGCTCAACAACATCCATTGTAGATCCGTCACCGGCACCCCACACCAATCTCTCAGACGCAGTTGGAAGGAGTTTTCTGTGCTTGGAAATGTATCCCTGAACAGGATCAATATACACCAACGTACAATACATCGATGTACCACCATTTTCAATGACACCGATGGCGATAGTGGCACCAGTCTTCTTTGAAAGATCTTCCAATGCTGCGATCTCTGGTGATTCTGGAACTTTGATACTCTGCTTGTAATACTGGAGGAACTCTTCCCGACCTGAAGGCAATCTATACCCCAGATATGAGCCGAAGGTTGTACCCTTAGGATAACCACCCAAGGTGGCCTCAGGAATGAGGACTAGATCAACTTTGGCATTGATGATCTGCTTCTCATATGATAGGATCTTCTCGAGGGTTTTGGCGTTACTCTCTTCAAATCCGACTTGAAGGGCTGCGACTGTGCTTTTAACCATTTTGAAATTTGTCTGAGGAAACTGTTGACTGTTAATCTGAGGTTAGATCAAAATTACATTAGTAGTAGGTTAGTGGGGTGTATTTCAAATGTTGGGAACATCTTCCTCTATGATGACTCTGGATCCTCGGGAACAGTCGGAGTCGGCATCGATGATAGCCGCCGCCGCTTACTCTTTTGGGCATTTCTGCCGAGAATATATGACATTATAAAAGACAGATCTCAAATGACTCATGAACTACCAGGGGTTTACTCATGGTATTAAAGTGCCATATGTTAGTCAATGTTACTCGCCAAGGTTTTATTGTTCCAAGATTCAATCATCATCTTACTCGGTGAATTAGAGGCTGTTCCGAGATAAATATTTATTATTGTGAACATCCACACACCACTTCTGGACATTCCGTATATCTTTTTATGATGGTTTACGACCTTTACGGTCATTAAAAGGGGGTGATATTTGTACTTATAGTCTCTGGGTTGTGAACGGTTCTATTCTGTGCTGTTTTTGAGTTCCTTCATAGATATTTTGTGCGAAATAAATGTGAAATCAGGTATCTTTTCAAAAAGATTTAAATAATTTTGTTGGTTTTAATCGAGGATTGATTAAGTGTTCTGAAGAATTAAATATCTATTCTGGAACTTTTTATATATTATCAAAACACTTTTGAAAACAACGCCATAAGTAACTCCACAACAAAAATCATAGGGCATTTTGTAATACATTCAAAAAAAGCAGGCTAGTAATGGTAACCCTCTATTTGACAGAGAATAAAGCCAAAATCAAAAAAATAATGGATCCTATGAGATTCGAACTCATGCATCTAACGATACTTGATCTTGAGTCAAGCGCCTTAAACCGCTCGGCCAAAGATCCAATTACGAAATTTTTGGGGAGCACTTTCATTTGACCAATCAAAGACACACTTCCTAAAAGGGAATATTTCCGGATTGGGTAATTTCTCAAGTCTCAGTTATTAATGAACTATCAGCATATACGAGCGCCTCCAACGTTCGAGAAGGGACGCAAGAGAAGCCCCAGCCGCTGAACTCTTAAACCAAGCTTCCGAGCCGTTGTCTCTATCACCTTTGGTCAATAGCCCTCGACAGTATCCAAGGGCATCATCAGTCATACTTAATACCTTGTGATATACTACCCACCCAACCGAAGCAAAAGTCATAACAACCAAACATTATACTCCACAACAAAGTGATACACGATGCCAGTTGCTCCAAAACGAACAAAGAAGTACATATGTGAGTTTGAAGGCTGTGGGAAGGCATACACCCGGCCATGTCTTCTTGAGGAACATAAACGTTCACATGACAATACAAGACCTTTCATGTGTGATACATGCGGGAAAACCTTTTTCAGAGGGTCTCATCTCAAGTCACATAAGTGGACGCATGAGGATTCAAAACCCTTGAGCTGTGATATATGTGGGAAAGGGTTCATCACCAACCAACAGCTACAAAGGCATCTCAACACACATATGAAGAGGAAGGCTAAGTCTGCAAGGGCACCAACGGCACAAGTAATGACACAACTCACACCACCAAAGTCCAAGACAGATTCTCCACCAGAGGAGATCCATTATGAAAACGGATCTGAGCATACCCTGCCAGTATTTGATCTACCAGGCGGTAACTCCTACACCACCACATCATTCCTAGACCAACGAAACTTAAGCTTTGACCCCAGCAGAGATGGCTTATCAGAATACAAACAGGCCAGCTATGGCTCACCACTTCGATTCGACTGTCCATATGAATGTGCCCACTCCTTTCTCACTCAAGACGGATTGACAGACCATATGCTCGAGGAACATATCATGACTGACACCATTGATGTAGAGGAACATTTGAAGAAGGTGCACAGCGACTTACAACAGTGTGATAAGCATTATGATCATCTTGAAAACTGGGACGGTGCTAATTGGGATGAGGTGCATGGTTGTAAAGAGGTGGGATGTCAGGACTTCCCACCGATTACGGATATTCAGGAGTTGATGATCCATTATTCGATGGAGCATGCCTATGTACCGGATTCTTTGTTGCAGGAGTTCTTGTTCAATATCAGTGAACCGGATTATATAGCATCTTGAACTTGGTGGATTCATCTTAATGTTTAAAACGCTTTATGACTAATTTACTGGATTTGTTGTAGTGGTATATGACCGCAAGCTTTCAAGTGACCCTTCTCCGATGAGTGATGACTATACAAAGAGATCATTGTGATCCAATTTGATGATAATCATAAAAGTGTTATCCATTGTCCAGCCCGCTCATAATAGATGTTCGACATGAAAAAATTATCACCAAACAATACGCAGCGTGGTAGTTTGTAGCAGTACACAGTTCTGAAGTGTGGCTACTTTTGGTGTATGGATGTTTAGAGCCATGATCAAATTTTCCTTATAAGGATGAATTTTCTTATGTGAACTAACCATCAACTTTTTTCATCTGAAAATTTCACCATTCAATCCTTCTTCAAAAAGTAAGTTGAAAATCTGCTATTCATTTTTTATGAAACCACAGTCTTCATCCTCAATTCCTTTAAAATCCCCTTTTCTCTACTCTTTTGACCCTCTGTTTTCTCATTTTCGTTTTTTTGTTTTTCGCGCATTTTCGCGATCTTGATCCGTCACTTTCCCACAGGAAAAAAAAAAAAATCAACAACAACATAAAAAAAACTACATAACAATTTAAGAATCCCCGAGCAAGGCAGTAAGACTTGTATAGCTTCGATGAATGGCGCTATTTGACCATCAAAAGTTGTATGATATATACTTTCAGCTTTATCTTCACCTATACAAATATACGGAAACCTTTCTTGAGCGATACAATCATGAGCTGATGTTATAGTTTGCCCCATACCCATGAGGGCCTACTCAGCAAGAAGCATTAGCAGTCACAAAAAAAAAATAATAACACCCGCCCTATACGCGAAGCGTAACGGAAACTAGCATAACTGAGAGCCAACAATTCAAAGTAGGGCTGCCAAAAAGATGATGGAGGAGCTGGAATGCTTTTACTCGAATAGGAATAAAATTCCTTCAAGGACCTCGGACCTCTACTCGAGATCGCTTAATGTAACCCCGAGATGAAACAAGGGTGGTATGTGGTACTGGGTGAACCCTAGCGCGGAATACTCCTCCGCTCATAATTTCACAACTCAATCATGAATCCATCGGCCAACGGAATTGCTTCCCCACGTATCACCAATTTCCACGATCTAGACGGGCCCAAAAACTGCAAGAAGGAGGTATCCTTGCATGGATCTCTTGGTGTTTTGACTATTTTTAGGCTGAGCTTATGCACCTCACCAGCCTAAAGTTGAAAAATTCCAACGGCTCCGGCGCCGTTTTGGGGATCGATCAACACCGATGCAGAAGAACTTTTCACCCTACTCAAGGGTTGGATGGTGAGTTATTGTGACTGAACCGGGTCAATGAGTCAATATTATGAAGCCTTATAATACACAGATGATTCATATCACATTCATATGTCCTCAATATGGATCGTTCAGAGGCTAATACCCATCCCCTCCCATCCCGGGGATGTCCTTCTCCAGGGTGTATATGCAGAGTCAGATCTGTCCTTGCGTCCGCAAATTGTTTTTGTGCGCCATCAGCGCTCAATCTAACAATTTAGAGAAGTTTAGAAGGGGCTGGACCGGTGGGTTTGAACGTTTTGTGTATGGTTTCGGCAGGACTCATCTGATAACCATGGCAGAATGGGAGGCCTACGCGAGGTACAGGAAGAAAATTTGAGTGAAACAATGAACGAAGGAGTCACCCGATATCGTTGGTTAGGTATATAAAGATCTGTCTGTAGTCTTTTAACAAAGTGTTTAGTTCTTTTTCCTGGGTGTTGAATAACAACAAAGAAAATCAACTCGCTAATCCCAAAGATCCAATTCATTTGAATGAACAACTTTTCTCAATTCCCAACGTCTGGCGATGAGCCATTGGACACTTCCAAAACTTTATACCCTGAGGAAGCAAACTCTTACTTCGACATCATCCCTCAATCTTCCACGATCGATGAAGAGTCCAACGTTGGTATCCATGCTGACGACTTGATCCATTTGCAACGTCCACCATTGAGAAGAAACTCTACTAGTGCTACAATTGGTAACGATGAAGAGCTCACTGAGAAAAAGAAGTTTTCAATGGGTCTTGATGAGGACTTGGATTTCCCCGAAGGTGGCACGAAGGCATACTTGGTTGTGTTTGGTTCATTCATGGGGCTGGTTTCAAGTTTCGGGTTGATGAATACTCAAGGTGTTATTCAATCATACATATCTGAGAATCAATTACACCGCACTCCCGAGTCTTCCATTGCCTGGGTTTTCTCATTGTTCCTATTTGTATCCTTTGTCACTGGTATCATCTCTGGTCCCTTCTTTGATAGAAACGGTGTCAGAACCCCTGTTGCCATTGGTGCGATCTTGACATTTGGAGGTATGATGGGATTAGCACAGAGTGTTAAAATATGGCATTTCATCTTATCATTCTCCATCGTCACTGGTGTCGGCACAGGCTTCACTGGGCCTCCATTGCTTGGTGTTGTTGCTCATTATTTTAGTGCTAGAAGGGGACTCATGTGCAGTATTGCTTCCAGTGGTGGATCTGTTGGTGGTATTGTCTTCCCGATCATGATGAGAAAGTTGTTTGAACAGATTGGTTATACCTGGGGTATGAGAGTTCTCGCTTTCATCTTGACTGCATGTTACATCGTCGCATTTGTTTTTGTCAAGGAGAGATTACCACACAAGAAAGTTGACGGTACCAAAGTTAAGAGGATTTTGTCTTACTTTACCGCTTTTGATGTCAAGAGTCTCAAGTCTCCAGACTTCTTCTTCCTCTGTTTGGCCTGTGCTTTTGCAGAGTCAGGTATCTTCATCATGGGAACTTATCAAGCATCATTCGCCCGTGTCCATGGCTTTTCTGTATCCACCGCGTACATGCTTGTCTCAGTGCAACACATCGGTGGTATTCCAGGACGTTGGATCACAGGCTACTTGTCCGACAGAGTTGGGCGTTTCAACATCATGATCATCTCCTTGCTATTATCTGCTGTTGTCTCATTGGTGATTTTGGTCCCATTTGGTGACAGTTTGGTGGCTTTATACGTCTTTGCTGCAGCTTATGGTTTCATTACCGGCTCTGTTTTCCCATTGTTGTCTGTCTGCTGTGCACAAATCTCCAAGACCGAAGACTTTGGAAGACGTTACAGAACCATGTATGCCGTTGTTGCTGTTGGTACTTTATTGTGTATTCCGATCTCTGGTGCTATAATAGGTGATGGATCATTTGAAGGATACAGAAACATGATAATCCAATCAGCACTGACTGTGACTGTTGCCGCTTCATTCTACATCACAACCAGAACTTTGAAAATTGGAAAGAAACTCTTTGCCAAGTTCTAAATTCCCTCCTCTTTCACACACAAACATTTTGTTTCCAGCTATAATGTCCTTATGACCTTGCATTTCACTTTCCTTTTGCCTTCATACTTAATTAATAATACGAATTTCAATGACCATTAAAAGCTTCACTATTGTATCCCCGTGGTTAGTTCAAACTGTCGGTGTTTGATATGCGGGATGCGAAAGTCCGATCGGTGTTATAACTTATGGATCTGAGATTTCCGCACTAACCAAGCCTAGACTTCTAGAATGAGGGCTCAAGAATGACAGTATAAGCAGATAATGGGGCAATGAGAAGCTTTTTTTATCGTAAGTCAAAAGTGATTATGAAAGCTTTCTTGACCGGTTAAACACATGAACTCCAATCCGTAGTGTAATAACGCCGATGTAATTGTGGAGAAATACGAGGTTTTGGTTAGGCCCGGGAAAAGGGATACACAAAAAATGAACCACTCCATCAACACTCCTTGACAAGCACCAGGGAGATGAGATTTAGTCCAGTCGTGACCACTGAAGATACACCATACTATCCCCCACTCATCACTTGTTGTTTAATTTGCCGCTACATTTGCCGTTACACTTGCCGCTACACTTGCCAGAGCTACACATCCAATTTGCAAGGCCAATCCACACGGATCACTTTATACTTTTCCCATAATGGCTTGGATCACAGAAACTTCCAGAGATGCCAACCATCAGAGCAGGGACAGTCTCGAAAAGGGTGACAATCCCATCATCAGACCAGTATCCCCCAAGACAAGAGATCAAATGTTCAAAGACGCTGTGACCCGACTGACGGTAGTGAGTGCAGCGCATAAGAAACAATACCCACATATTCCTCATACAATAGAGGGAATGGCAATGTTACCAGACGAACTGAATGACGAGGTAGGACCTCGGTTTGGGGACTTTATCAAGACGTTTTGTGCTATGGAGAAGGAGAATCTTCCTATGCCAGAGCCAGACTTTTCCAAATTGAATATCAATGACAGTGACTCAGAAGAGGAATACTATGAAGAACATGAAGATGACGATGATATATGGTACCCTTTTGCAGATTATCCCTCAGATGAATATACAGAGAGTGTCACGGAAGTACATGTGACTACTGATGAAGAGACCCGTGCCCTTCGGATTCTGGTCAGGCTGGAGTTTGCTGCTAAGAAGGCCAAAAAGAGTCGGCGGAGAGAAACGTTATATGATCTTTATCAACAACAATTTGAGTTTTACGTTCTATTATATGACATCAACTTAGAGAAGTCATCACAGGAGGTCCTCATTCTTGAGTCATTTTTCAAAGATAGATTCGAGCGTACCGGAGCCGCCATGCCAATTTATTGGAAGATTGAAGAGATTTATGGTCAAAAGATTCCAGATTGCCCCGACGTTTTCCAAGTACTGTTTGAAGAGTACAAGAGGGAGTTACAGGAGAATGATGATGGAGAACATCCCTATGAATACAAGAAATTTGACACCTGCTGGGAGTATCTTGTTGGAGACAAATTCAAACCCCCTGAGACATACGACATGGATTTCCTGATATCAGTGGTTGATAATTGTTATAAAGTCGTCACAACAGAGATTGAGTTGGAGATGGAGAGATTTGAAGAAAGGTTTGGAAAATTGTATATCAATGAAGAACCTTGGAGAAGGAAATTCCGAGATAGAAAAGCTCCTGAAGGTATCCGTGACATTCATAGAGTGATCCGTACTGGTTTAAGAGTTAAGCTTAGAGAGAAATTTGACGACGAGAATGACAAAAAGAAAGGAATTGAGGTACCCCTGACTAAAGTGATTGTTGAAGAAAGGGAATTTAGTGAATCCTCTAGTTCTCTAATGGAAAGTGAGTCTGATTGATTCTTGCTTCTTGAGGGTATTTGACCATTGACACGTCTCATGCAGATTAATATCTGTAACCAGTAGTATATCAAGTTTCAAGGTGGAGTTGTAAACACAGATCTTCCTACTGTTCGAATAAATACCAAAATATTTCATTTCTTCATAATTGATTAAAGCGGTTAGCCTCAGATTTTAAGATTCACAACAGGGAGAGTTGAAACAGCTCATTTCAAACCGTACTTAGCGATCAATTCATCAACAAGGGCGATGTACTTAGCCTCGGCCTCCTCCTTGGTCAAACCCTCGTTGGCCTTGTAAGCATCCCATTTGTAACGATCCTTCAAGGCAAAGATACCTGGTCTAGCAGTGGTAACATCACCGGCAGTGGCTTGTTTGAAAAGACCGTACAAACTCAAAAGTTCATCGTCGTTTGGCTTGGTGGCGAGTTGGTTGACTTGGTCGGCCTGGAGAAGGGGTAAGTTGTTAGTAACTGGGCGGTTAAGGGATGAGTAGGGGAAATGGGGTCACATAAAGGGCAGTAAAGGCCAATTGGACCCTTTGATAGATGAACGTACTTTGGCTTGGAATTCAGACATGTTGTTGTTGTGCAATGGGCGTAGGGATGGTGCGAGGAGTGGAGCGTTGGAGGAACCAAAGTTCGCTCTTTGCTCGTGGGCTTCTTGGAACTTTGTGCCGCGGCCTTTGCTCGAGATTGTTTTGGCGCGGGCAACATTGACAAAAATGGCCCAAAGCGGAAGCTGGTCCTGTCAAATTTGGTTTATGGGGATATCATCAGATTAGCGCATTATCTCTGTGGCGATTCAACTACTTATAACACTTTATTTATGTTAGAAAATCTCAAATATTCAACATTTAAGAAATTATACACGATCCTAGTGGCCCGTGAGTACCAATTCAAAGTTTCAGTGGGTTGGAATGACTGACTTCTTGAACCTGTGGTACAGAAACTTCGCCTTCTTCCACACTTTTCAGCTTTTCTTCTTCTTCATTGCGCTTTACAGCTGGCTTCCAAACATAGAAGTGATATATCCAAACACACGTAAGTGAGACAACTAAAAACACAATAGCAAATTTATAAGCATACTTGTACCGTGGAGCCTGGTTTGCTGGCCATAGTGTAGGACTTAACCAAGCAGTGTTAGCATAGACACAAACCACACAAAAAGAAACAATCACCGATCTTTCACTTGGTGAGTATTTATGGACATCTGGAAGTAAAGAGATCATGATTGGAGTCACTGCATCTCCTAATGGGATGAGGAAGAACGAGACATATTTGATTCCAAGATTAGCAGGCCAAATGCAGAGGACAATGTTTGCAAAAAGATCAACCAGTAGTTGGAATGATAAGATCTCTAATGGTCTTCTGGTATAGCTGGTCAAAAGTGAAAAGAACAAACATGAAAACATCGAGATAGCATTACCACCAACCGGGATTAGATTTAGTTGGGACACTGACCAAACTTTAGACCCGTCTGGATTCGTCATGCTCTTCAACCAAAGATTGAAAAATCCAAAGGCTGCAGCACCAAATGAATGCAAACAATAACCAACAATAAAGACCCAGGTCTTCCAGGATATTGCAACAGTTCCCGCTGCTTTCCAATCAAATGATCTCTTTGTGACAATGCCGGCACTTTGGACTCTTTCAACGGCAATTAGACGATCTTCATCATTCATCCAATATCTAGAACCTCCATTCTCAGGGGTATCAGGTAAGCAAAAATAACCAGCCAATCCAACCACAATAGTCATAATACCATTAATGATGAACATCCATTGAAATCCGAAATATCCCAAACTACCATCGAGATGTTTATGAATTCCACTTTGTAAAAAACCAGAACACATCGTTCCCAATGACTGAGAAGCATGAAAGATACCAATTCTCAAAGCAACTTCCTCTTTGGTATAATAATTCATCAAAGTAACCATCGTACCTGGCCAACTTGCAGACTCAAAGAATCCAATGAAAAACCTAAAAGCATAAAGATCCTGCGGTTTCTTAGCCACAGCACACAAACAGACAAAGACTCCCCATATAACCTCGCACGAACTCAAGACATATGTTGGACTAACCTTCAAAATGAGAATCTGCCAAGGGATCAAGGAAACAGCGTATCCGATTTTGAAACACGTGTCAAGATAGTTATATTGTCTTCCATGGAAGTTCAACTCCTCTTTCATACCAGAGACATATGCATTCGAAATGTTGTTCTGATCAATGGCCTTCATGAAATATGCAATGACAGCCCATAACAAGAGAATGCCGTCTAATTTACGAACGAATTGATGCTCTCTCTTGGATCTGTAGATGATCTTGGGGAACAATTTGCGCCAAAAGCTTGTTTTTTCTTGGTCTGGGGTTGTGGTGGGTGTGTGGGAGGTTATTGACTCCACAGTCACCGAAGTGATGGATTTTGTGCCACTTTGCGCCATTGGACCTTACCGGGTGATAACTTGGAAAATAAACATGATGGGCAAACGTATAGATGGACATTCCGGGGCCCTGGGAGTGTTATATATTGTTGTGCAAACGTCCACATTTGAGGAGGATGTTCAATCCATGTAGATCCTTTGCAACTAAACTCGGTCTGGGGACAAATCCTGTTGTGGCTCTATATGCTTATCGTCACCTTTCAAGGTATTGAAGCGATTCCACACCGAGTTGAAACTTCAAATTTCGCAAACTTTGATACAGTGTGAAAAACAAGAAATCTATCCGATTGTTAATTTAATGGATGTACCACTATTATGCCTCTATCAAAAGGATGTTCACACACTTTTGAGAACTGTGGCCGGTATTGATAAGGGAAATTTCGATTTTGGGTAAAGAACAGCATCAGGGGACAGTCAAAACCAATGAAAACACACAAAAAACCACCCAATTTAAATTGAATAGATACTTTCAAATCACTAAACTCAGTTTAAACTGGGATTATGAAGTTCATGATCGATTTTTGAAGAAAGTTTTATAAACTCGGGATACCCCGAGAAGCCTAACATACCATTTTATATGAACAACCATACCTCAAACTGAGTGAAACATATCATACGAACTCCATTAGCGCTCAGAACTCCTTAAATCAAAGATATCTACCCAAATTTGGCGAATTTATGCCCAAATTCCCTTCGGAACGCATACAACTAGACACTTAGTGAAAACCAACTCTGCAAATAACTGGCATTTTGGCCGAGTGGTTAAGGCGAAAGACTTGAATTCATTCGAGGTATCTTTTGGGATTTCCCGCGCAGGTTCGAACCCTGCAGATGTCGTTATATTTTTTTTTCAACCTCGGCGGAAAAGTTGGATTTTTTGTGCAACAGATGGGGAAGGGAACAATAGAAAACCCAGATATGAAACCCAAACTCTCAAGAAGAGACTTGTTTTGATAAGTTTCAGGGTATAGCATGACGATCCAAGTCTTTCGTACCGCCTCTGACTTGCGCGAATGGCACTCAACACTCCCACAGGGTCATACGGTGGGGTTCGTGCCCACTATGGGGGCCCTCCATGCGGGTCATGTCTCACTGGTTTCTGAATCTTTGAAGGAGAACACACATACTGTTGTTTCGATCTTTGTCAATCCTTCACAGTTTGCACCACATGAGGATCTTGATTCATATCCACGTACGTTCGATGCTGATTTGGAAAAGTTGTCGAGTTTAAATGTCGGTGGGAGATCTGTCGATGCGGTGTTTGCACCAACTGTGGGTGAGATGTATCCATCTGGAATCACTTTGAACGTTGATGAACAACAAGGTGCTTTTGTCTCAGTCCTAGGGGTTAGCGAACAGTTGGAAGGTGCAACTAGGCCAAACTTCTTCAGAGGTGTCGCTACTGTTGTTACAAAGCTGTTCAATGTCGTTGATGCTGATGTTGCATACTTTGGACAGAAGGATATCCAACAGACCATTGTTTTGAAGAGAATGATCAAGGATCTTTTAATGCGTGTGGTGATTAAAGTGATGCCAATCATCAGAGAGGAAAGCGGATTGGCTATGAGCTCGAGAAATAGCTATCTAAGTGAGGAAATCAGATCCAAGAGTGCATTGATCTTTAAGGCTTTGAGCGTTGGTGAGGGACAATACGCCAAGGGTAATGAAAGAAAAGAGATCGTTAACGCGGTGGAAACAGGGTTAAGTGATGAAGTCTTTAAAGTTGATTACATCTCCGTTGCACACCCGGAGACGTTGAAAGAGTTGGATGTGATTGATCGTAATGTTGGTGCAATTCTCAGTGTGGCTGTCTATGTTACGGAGGGGGAGAGAGTTACAAGACTGATTGATAATATTGTTTTATAGATGTGTTTGATTACCATGAATATCGATACCTAATAATTGAAGTATTCCTCTTTACTAGCCATTGCCCCTCAATGAATTCGTAATAAAATCCAACGCTGATATAATATTCGTCTCATTCCAGAGCCGGCGATGAAAATTTGTTATTCATAGAATGTTTGAACGTTTTGTCACAAAAAGACTCAACAAAACGCAAATGTATTGGAGCTTGTCAACTCTTTTGATTTTTGCCATAACCTAGCAAACTTGTAAGTTGTAACTAAATTGATTATTGCATCGTCGGCATATGGTCCAAAATTTTTGTTAGTTAGACCAAATTTGTGTGCTGCTTCCATTATATTAGTCTGGTCAGGATTGTTGAGTTTTGATGTAGCAGCTTCTTATTTTCTATTTCAAACTGTTTCAAATGGCTTGATACCCACTTTAAAGTTCAGCGATTAATCATGATGATATGATGACGGCATTTATTTATAAATGACACAATGATCACATGTGGGTATCGTCCCGAAGCAATGAGAAAAGTGGCAGATCTTTGTAATATTTTATCAATTGAAAAATTGAATTACCAACTGATCTGTTTACACTAATAATTAAAACAAAACATACAGTTCTCAAATCTCTGGAAGTCCTAGGAAAGTCTCATGTCAATCGTGATATAAGGCCTTGACCGCAACCGGAAACAGAACCTTGATAATTCTCTTGACACATGATAGTTGATGATATTCTCTCATCTCCATTCTTGTGACAATCCAAATCCATGGATTTCATCCTCTTATATAGCAGACTCCCTGTCCCTATCATCCCTTGAGGTACCCCCGTCAATTTTTTTTTTTTATAATTCACGTGTATTACTAAGACATTACATAGTTTCTTACATAAGCAATTTCACTTGGGAGTAAAATTTTATACTCTAGATACATTGTCTTTGCAAATCTTTTGATGTTGCAAATCTGGATGCTGCAGATATACTAAGCTGTGGTGATCCGTTTTCACAATGAAGCGTCGGTACATCAATAACAACACTATCGAGTCATCTCGTGTGTGTTCCAAAGTATGGGTGGTATGTTATCGTTATCGATATTCGTATGTACACAATGTTGAACCGATTTGAGTCAGGAAAACTTCTCTTGAACTTTATTGAACATGGGATGTCATTCGGATACGGTACAACACTCCCATTAACTTTGAATCAAAGAATGAAAGTGACATTTTTATGTGATATCTCGTCTGTCACCAAACTGACTTGATCAACAGAATCTGCACTCACTTTTTCACAATAATACAATACAATTCAATCCAATAACCATGTAGTATAAATTAAAATGCACAATAAATAGTCATCCCCTCAATCTTCCCAAGGCAAATACCCAGTCTATTGACGATACTGCTGATATCTCCCCTGGCATTCCTCCCTACTTGGCGGCACACCCACCAACTCTTCCAACACCAACTCTCCAGCTCTGAAATACTTATCATCAAACCATTCGACCCACCCTTTCAACCTTCTCACCTCCTCATGCGTGACATCCCTCAAATCCCTCGTGAGGAAATTCATACAATTCGTGGCCAATGCCCTCGCACAATCACGACCCGCAAATGAATGATAACTCCCACCTGGACCATATGTCCCAGGATTACTCGACACGTCCCAGATTGTTCCATTGATGGCTAGATAGATCGGCTTATCCGCCATGGATCCATCATAATCAGCTAATTCATCGAGCGTGAGCGTGATGGGCGACGAGAAGAATCGATGATACCAATAGCCCGGCTCTATGTATTTTCCCTGATAGTTGTACGTGACTGTGCCGGTGAAGTAAAGAGAGACGAACACATTGAGGAGAATGAACCCCAAGGTCATGCGAATCACGTCAAGGAGTGTGAATCTCGTTGGAGCGTACCCCTGTTCGTCATCTGAGTCCGCATCGGGTATCAATGGGTCACGGTAGGATTGCTTCTTCGTTCTTTGTCTCAATGACATGGTTGGATCGCTGTTATTGATGGAATCTTGGTTTATTCTCAGAGGTGATGAATGCAATGAGATGATCTATCTCCAGAGCTCGAAATTCAGACTGAGTCAGTAACGTGCCTTTTTTTTTTTTTTTTATGATAAATTATATTACTAAACTAAGATATATACAAAGGTATTCTGTTTTGTTCAGTAAGTTAGAGAAGAAAAAATTTCAGGATAGAAAGACCAGTCATGCATGTATAAAGTGACGAGTTGGTAAGATCAGTGTATGGTAGTTGTCAAGTGTAGTGGGCGATCTCTTTATGGCACGTGATTACGTAATATCTATGTCAGCATAGATGTGAACAGTCACATTATATGACTAATTTTCTCCGAAGACAGCTTCTATGGCCAAGTTGGTAAGGCGCTACACTAGTAATGTAGCGATCCTCGGTTCGACTCCGAGTGGAAGCACACTTCTTTTTTGCAAATGAATCACCCCCCGAAGTGTCTGTGTTCGAACCGCTGGGGCGGGCTTTTAAAAACGCTGATTTTCGCAAGCTCATCGCCAAAATTTTTTTTATGCGCCTGAGGCTCTGCATCAATCAACCACTACAACAAACCACCAACACATCGCATCAGATCACCATCTGTTGACGAAGGCCATCAATCACTAATACCCATCCACCCAGAGATTTTACTCGCGGTGCCACTCATTCGCTTACTTGGTCACGCAATAGGACTCATCACACATTCATTCACATAGCATCCCTTTACTACCACCCACTACAACACAACACAACACAGCATATACATATACACATACCAATGTCAGAGTTAGAGACGGTGGTGGAGGCACAACCGACAGAATTCGATATTGAGTCTCTCTTCACGAATGTTTCGAACCATATCGAGACGGATGGAGTCCCGAATGATCTTGTCACACAGATGGATATCGACAGGGCGATTTCTGATGCATTGGCTGAGATTGATGAGAATGAGCCATTTTTGAAGAATGAGAATGGGATTGTGCAAGAGAATCAGGGTCATCAACAGGGGTGTATCGAGAGTGAAAGGGTTAACAAAGAGGGAGGACCAGCGAGAAAGAAAATGAGGATCAAATCAGAGGAGCAATACACCAAGATCCCAATCATCTCACATGGCTTTGCCTCGAAAACACAGTCGCAATCATCCCCACCAACGACAGACATCCCCTTGATCAACACGAACACCAACTCAAACATACAGCTGAAACCGCTGTCACCGCAATCCCTCCGTTCGGATTCCCAAACGAGTTCTCCAAACCTGAGCAACGTTGTGATCTCCTTGGAGTACGAGCATCAGAAACAGGAGATGAAGCGACTACAGATATCCTACGAGAATAAGTGTCGGGCGCTGGAGAAGGCGATGGAGGAATTGAAGAAGAACGAGGCATTGAGGTTTGAACTTATGCAGGAGAATTTGGAGTTGAAAGAGGCCTTGGCCGAGTGTTGTTTGGTTGACATCTCATAGAGGCACAAGGCTTGGTGATGTACATCATGAAGTATGATTTTGGAAATGAGGATCAATGAGTGATAGAGGTTATAAAATGAGAGAATGAATTAGTATCTGAAAGGGGTTTGCATAGAGGGATGAGAAGAGAGAATAGAAAGGGGGATATAAAGAAAAAGAAGATTGAGCATTAGCATAAAAACATTAGCATAAAAGTTTGAATATAAAACTTGAAATTTATATTAAAGTTGTAGTTTATGGTGACCCATATGGATGGATGCTGGTTGGGCGATGGAAATTATAAGCGCGTGACACCCATTAAAGGCCTGGTGCACTCACCTCGTCTCAAGTCATAGCAGCAAGGTTCAAGCAGTCTTGGGTACAATAAAGGTATGGCTACAATAGAATTAAGACAGTATTAAACATAATATTCAACTCAACAAAGAATTAAATCGCTTATTTAGCCTTAATGGTCAAGTGACACTTACCACAGTATTGTCTGTCACCGTGGTTAGCCATGAAGACACCGGAACCACAGGTCTCAGCTGGACACTCTCTTCTGAGTCTCTCAACCTTACCATCTTGGTCAACCTTGTAGTAGGTCAAGACAGCGAGTTTAACCTTTCTGTGCTTGTGTTTGATCTTCTTTGGGGTGGTGTAGACTTTTTTCTTTCTCTTCTTACCACCACCTCTCAATCTGAGGACCAAGTGCAAGGTGGACTCCTTTTGGATGTTGTAGTCGGACAAAGTACGTCCATCCTCCAATTGCTTACCGGCAAAGATCAAACGTTGTTGGTCTGGTGGGATACCCTCTTTGTCTTGGATTTTGGACTTGACATTGTCAATGGTGTCGGAAGACTCAACCTCAAGGGTGATTGTCTTCCCGGTTAAGGTTTTGACAAAAATTTGCATCTTGGTTCGTCTGCAAAAAAGTGCTTCTTTCTTACCAAGGCGGTGGAGAGGAGGCAAAGTTTTCAGTTGATTTATAAAGTGTTGATGGGAGTAGTTCAAAGTTGAAAAATTTCCCAGCCGGCCCGCAGGTGGCGCTCGGTGGAAAGGGGGGAGGTGAAATCGCGGATTGGGCGGAGCAGCACAGAAAATTTTCACAGTCACGGAGGTGTGCGGGTGTAGAGGTGTTGCCCGACCGTGGGGAAATGGCAGACACACGTGATGGAGAGAATGGCTAAGCTGGGGTTTGATACGGGGCGCAGCTATTATCAGATTATGCCGATGCCCTTTCACAATCTCAACCTACGGATATACACGTCAATCGGACATCAATTGATCAAATCAAGTTACAACTATCACAACTCTCAAATGAGCTCTCCAACTGCCAACGAAATCCGCACGAGAACCAGGATATGCTCCAACATACCATCCTTGGATTTAGGAGATTTAGTGCTCTTGAACAGACACTGTGTGAATACTTCTCCTGGGCGGCTAATCCTTGAAGCCAATGATCATGACCCAGACGATACATTTGAGAATCAATTCGAGTATGTCTGTGGATATGGACCTTTTGAGTCCTTGATGGGTGATGATGATGGAAGTACTGGTGATCTTAAGGAGAAGAAAGTGAAGGTTAAGGTGAATATCTGGGAAAAAGTTAAGAGGTGGGCCAAGATCGGTGGCGGTAAGGTTATTGATACTATTTTATGTCGCTAATACTGGTCGAAATCGACAATATAATGAAAAAAATGTTAATGAACTGTTGAACTAATGAACTAATTAATGCTGATGAATATACAAAATTGTTTTATAAATCCAAATCACTCTCCTCGCTCTCAACCTCTTTGAATTTCTCAATTCTTTTAAAATCCGTAGCTTTAACCTCAACCGCCCCACTCATCACCAAGAAATTATCCAATGATTCAATCGTGAAATCATCCTTCTTAGGATCATACTGAAGCTTATCAAACCCCACTACCCGTGAAGACTCCACCCCATTGAGATACACCAACACCACCGGGAGCACCTTGATACCGAGCCTGGTCACTAGGAAGGGAGCATTTGTGACATTTATCCGGATGAACTTTGTCGAGAGATGTTTCTGTGCCAATGTCGCCAATGCTGTGTCCATCTTGATACATTTCTCAAACTGATCATGGAAGAAATGTAACACGATCCTCTTTGTCCCCGTCGTGGTCTTGAGCACTTGTTCCTCCGACAGTAGGGTCTCCACGCGTCCATGTCCGTGTGAGATGTCATCTTTGGCCTTGGTGAATTGGGATGAGAGTTGTTGGATCCGTTGTTCTCTGTATGATTGGAAATTAGAATCTTCAAGATCGTCAAGCTCAGCTAGTAATTCATCCTCGTCGTCACTGGAGACTTCGTGGCCTTGGTCTCGCAGAACAAGATTGTTCCTGTATGTGTCGATGGTCTTGTTGAAACTCATATTGTTGAATCTGATACCGTAGAATCTCTTAGCATGGTACACGCTTTCGCGTGTTGTGGCCTCAGATCAGGGCCAAAACAATTTCGCGTAAGGTGACTAAGCCGCCAAAGATGCTGATGATGTCATCCATATATTCTTGGTCTGTTCGATTCGTTGCCATGGAAACTGTTTGAAGTTTAAAATCACAAAACAGTCGGACTTCGAAATGTCAGTTTATCCGAACGTTTGGAAATTAGCAGTGGTTTACATCATCCGGATCAACCGTATTACTTGGAGCTGATTGATAACATGCGCCCCATGGCTCACGATTCATGGGGTCGACGCATCAACGATCTCGGATAATTGGAAGCAACAGTGGGTGTTTGCCACTGAGGTACTGACAGACCACAGTCGACGTTGCCTAATCAAGCTGTGCCTGAGCCCATCAGGCCCTCCGGATCACGGTGAGCCACGCGGCCTGACAAATTGGCCACGAAAATGAAATGGATCGCAGCGTCCCGTAACGCCCAGCCCGGGTAACCTGCTTAACTACGAAACACCGCCAGATCCGGCACTCCCATGGACGACGTATATAAGCATCGCCGCTCCCACCCTGTTTTTCCCATCCCACCTCCAGTACTGGCCTACTCTGACACTCTGCAAGTCATCCATACTTTTACTTTCATACAATCATGTCTCAACCAACGTACGTATCCAACAACACATCCCATTGCGTGGATTGTCTGTGCTTCCATGGCCATTGTGGGGCCCCTGGGCGTGACGGTTGCTCTGGTCTTTTCAGCCGAGGTAAACTGGGCCATGAGGGGTGGATGACCTTGCCAATTGGGAGGATATATCATCATTACACTCATCTCTAATCTTTTTTTGTTATATGGGACATTGGAAACCTAACCATACCCATTGTTTGACCAATTAATCCCACCCATCAAACCCATACCAAGAGGAAGCAAATAGAGCAACCCACACAATGGAACGATTAAAACAACTATCAAGAACATTTACTAACTCCTTCCCCAGTGGTGATATTGGTCTTATCGGCCTTGCTGTCATGGGTCAAAACTTGATCCTCAACGCCGCTGATCACGGTTACACCGTCGTCGCTTACAACCGTACCGTTGCTAAGGTTGACCACTTCTTGGAGAACGAAGCCAAGGGTAAGTCCATCATTGGTGCCCGTTCCATCCAAGAGCTCGTTGACAACTTGAAGAGACCAAGAAGAATTATCTTGTTGGTCAAGGCTGGTGATGCCGTTGACGCTTTCATCGACCAATTGTTGCCATACTTGGAGAAGGATGATATCATCATTGACGGTGGTAACTCCCATTTCCCAGACTCCAACAGAAGATACGAGGAGTTGAAGGGTAAGGGAATCCACTTTGTCGGTTCCGGTGTCTCTGGTGGTGAGGAAGGTGCCCGTTATGGTCCATCCTTGATGCCAGGTGGTGCTCCAGAAGCTTGGCCACACATTAAGGAGATTTTCCAATCCATCGCCGCTAAGTCTGATGGTGAGCCATGTTGTGACTGGGTCGGTCCAGCCGGTGCCGGTCACTACGTCAAGATGGTGCACAACGGTATTGAGTACGGTGACATGCAATTGATCTCTGAGGCTTACTACATCTTGAAGACTGTTGGTGGTTTCACCAACAAGGAGATTGGTGACGTTTTCGCCCAATGGAACAAGGGTGTCTTGGACTCTTTCTTGATTGAGATCACCAGAGATATCTTATACTACAACGATGTTGATGGTACTCCATTGGTTGAGAAGATCTTGGATTCCGCTGGTCAAAAGGGTACCGGTAAGTGGACCGCTATCAACGCCTTGGATTTGGGAATCCCACTGACTTTGGTTGGTGAGGCTGTTTTCGCCAGATGTTTGTCTGCTGTCAAGGGTGAGCGTATCAACGCTTCCAAGATCTTGCCAGGCCCACAAATTCCAAAGGATGCCGTCAAGGACAGAAAGCAATTCGTTGATGACTTGGAGCAAGCTTTGTATGCTTCCAAGATTATCTCCTACGCTCAAGGTTTCATGTTGATCAAGGAGGCTGCTAAGGAGTACAAGTGGGAGTTGAACTTCCCAGCTATTGCTTTGATGTGGAGAGGTGGTTGTATCATCAGATCTGTTTTCCTCGGTGAGATCACCAATGCTTACAAGGAGAACGCTGACTTGGAGAACTTGTTGTTCCACCCATTCTTCTCTGATGCTGTTACCAAGGCTCAATCCGGATGGAGAAAAACTGTTGCTTTGACTGCTGAGTACGGTATCCCAGCCCCAGCTTTCACGACCGCTTTGTCCTTCTACGATGGTTACAGAACCGCTTACTCTTCTGCTAACTTATTGCAAGCTCAACGTGATTACTTCGGTGCCCACACTTTCAAGGTTCTTCCAGAGAAGGCCTCCGAGACTTTGAAGGAGGGTGAGTACATTCACATCAACTGGACCGGTAGAGGTGGTAACATTTCTGCTACTACTTACGATGCTTAAGCGTTGTTGTTTTGATTATATAAATATAAGAAAACGATCATATCTTTCTGATACACTAGTAGAGCAAATTTACTCGATAGCATTCCCAAATATAACAGCGCCACCCTTATACTCATGAACATTCTAGTTTGATGATGAAATTTGGCCAACCCGAACACCGGCGTAGATCAACAAAATCAAAGTTCCCGCAATCCATCACAGGCGCATCACACCCACTGCGGTAAACACGGCGGTAAACACGGCGGCAACGACAGCCATGAGCTCAATCTACGAATTGGACCCTAGGATAAGGCGCTTGCTATCGCTGGATAACTTCTTGGTATGTGTGGGCTCCATTGATGTGTAGACGTGTACGTGTACGTATACGTTCTCCCACACGCACATCTACCCATCGTATACGATATACCGCGATACTAACGATAATTAGGATAATTTGACTGTCTATGAATTCATTGAGGAGTTGAGTAAAGACCACTCAATGGGGAAGAAAGAGGTGAGCTCATTAAAGCGTGAGTAATATGTGATTTGAAGCTAGCTACGGCGGCATATACTAACGAATCCTATAGACCTTGACCCCAAGCCATTTATAAGAACATTCGAGTCCACATTACGAGAATTGAAAAAACTAAGCACTGAGGCAATGGAACGTCAGGACTCCTTGGATAAGGAAGTTTCGAAATATGAACTGGACCACTCCAGAAACATCCTTTCACTGACTTCAAGAACCGATTCAGTTCAATCGCAATTCAAACAACTTGATTCTCAAATCACCAAAGTCACCAATACCGTGACACCATTGACAGAGTCCTTACATCAGAAGGTCTCTGCGAAGGAGAGAACAGAGGTGACAATCTCCTTGATCCAGATATATACAGCTTTTTATCAAGCTGGTAAGTCTCAAGAGCTGATCAAGTTGATGAATGGATCTATAAGGGACAAGAGAACCTGTGCAACTACCGTTGCTCAATTGTTGACGCTTTCACAGAAACTAATCTCTGATGATTTGAAAGGCTCAGTGGAGTGTCATGAGACGATTCAAAAGTTTTCAGAGGAGATGGAAAACTTCTTGTTGGGTAAATTTGGTGAAGCATATGAAAACGATGATAGAAATGAAATGAAAGATATCGCTGACATTTTGATAGATTTCAACAAAGGTGTTGGTGTGATTAAAAACTTTGTGAACCAACATGGATTTTTCCTGGACAATGATTCTAGTGATGTTGATGTTGATGAAATGATTTGGGAGAAATTATCAGACCCAACTAATCAAGATCTGCTGAGGATGACCTTTTGTGATGAATTTGTCAAAAAGGTTAAAGATGTTGTTGAAAACGAAACCATTGTGATCATTGAGGTGTTCAGTGACCCTGTTGCTGTTTTGAGCCCATTTGTGCAAAGAATCTACGCCCAACATATCCAGACTAGAGTTGAATCTCTGTTGAAGAATTCATATTCAGTTAGTACGTTGTCATATTTGAGAACATTATACTCACTGAATAACTCGACTGCCACTTTGACAAAGGATTTGAAGTCGATATTTTTGAGATCGTTGAAAGCTGATGATTTAAGAATCGACGATTTGTTGAACGTTTTGGATCAAAGTTTTGCAGATTTATTCACCCAACATATTGGAGATTCAAAGTATTTCGATTTGGAAAAGAAGGCATTGGAATCTATCTTCGTGAACGTTACTTCAGATTTTGAACATATCAATGAGGGGAAAATTACCCATAAGTTGACTTCAAGAGTCACCAACAGTTCGAAGACAATTGAGAATGACGTTAATGAATATGATAAGTTGCAAAGAGGTTCCCGTGTTGGTCAATTCAGAAGCTTCATGCGCTCACAACTTGATAGAACCACGTCATTGAAAAGAAACTCAGCTCATTCAGATACGAGTGATGGTGCTGGTGACTCAGACGTTCCGTTGGATACATCATCCCAATTGAGCATATCCAAGGCTGAAATTTTGTTGAAATCAACCGTTGAGACGATATCGAGAATCATTGAACTCACACCAAATAGAATTGGTGATCATGTCCAGGAAATTTTGGAGATTCTTTTGATCAATATCGGTAGGGCCTATGTTGACTTGGGACTCGAAGTTTCATTTACTGAATTGTCACATTTGGATCATAAGGCAGATTCTCTCGATTTTGCATATTTGACAAACGTTAAGATCGCTTCACAGATATTGTTCCTTGTCTCATCGGGAATCAGAACTATAATCTTACCATTGGCTAACAATGCCCCTCAAGTGAGATCGAGAATCATAAATTTGACTAATGGCTATGTATCAAGTGTTGAGAAGAGAATCAATGTGATATTGACGGATACATTACTAATTTCACAACAAAAAGTTACAAATTCATTATCGAAGCAAAAGAAGAAGGATTTCCAACCCAAAACTGGTGATTTAGTCGATGGCGATACATTGGCTTGTGAATCGTTATGCCAATTCCTTGAAAGTTATCAGCAACAAATGGTTGAATATCTCGATGGTGAGAATTTGAAAAGTGTCTTGACAGAGATTGGAGAATTTACATTCAATCAACTTTTTGAACATTTCAAGAACTTCCAAATCAGTTCCACAGGTGGAATTATCGTCACAAAGGATATCATATCGTACCAGAATACAATTGATGCTTGGAAGGTTCCAGAACTATCTCATAAATTCCACCTGTTGAGAGAGATTGCAAATCTGTTCACTGTTCAACCGGAGTTGTTGAATTCATTGACGAAAGAGGGACAGTTGGCACAGGTGAAACCATATATCTTGAGACAATTTATCTCCAAACGAACTGATTATAATCAAAATGGGAATTATTTAGACAAGTTGAGAGGTATTATCTGATGGAAAACGATCTATAGAACATTTAAAAGAGCGATGAAATATATTAGAATGAATTGTAGTAAACTGAGAATATTATAAAGATTCCCAATGCTATCATCGTTACATTGTTTGAAAACCCTCTATAGTCCCTATTCAAGCGTGGCTCAACCTTGACATTATCCTCTGAAATTGGCAAAGTGTAACGATCATTGAGCACAGTTTTTCTTACCTTTCTAACGATTTTGTTCCACGTCACTGGGAATATGTAGATCAATACCACAAGTGCCATGTTCAGCGATGCTGTGTATAGGTAATGTGACAAGATGGTGTATGGGCCCGGGAGGTAACAGATCTGTGTTTTGAAAGTCTCCTTGGATGATGATTCGAAATTTAGCGAAAGGAGTTGGATAGCGGGATATTGGATTCCCATGTTCATGGCACATGATTTCACTGTGATTTCATCGACCGTTTTCGAAAGTCCCTGTGATTGATAGGGATGTGTGACGTGACAGTAATCGTGATCATCACCCGAAAAGACCATTGATGGCTGTACTTTGGCCAAAACTTCCTGTGAGAGTTCGTAATCAAGAACGGTTTGATATTGATGACCCTTCATGATTGGGAACTTCTTGGATGACTCTCGAAGTGGCCCACAGGTTTGCTTATCTGGGAATCTATATAATGGGACATGTGATAACAGGATCCGTGGTTTCGTGAGTGGAGTTTGAGAAATCTGTTCAAGGATCTCACGTGGATGTTCAATCACATTTGGATTCGTGAAGTCTGAGAGCGAGATCGTGTCAAGGATGACAAGTGTATGATTCCCCAAATCATGTATCGAGGATGTTTGTCCGAAGACGGCTTTGAATCTATTCAAACTGCTGACACTCACCGTCTCACCAAATCCGATGTCGTGATTACCCGGAAGTGACATGATAGTCTTCTTGCCGGGTCTTTGTGGGAAGATGCTGTTAAATCTCTTGAACTCATCGTACCAATACGTATCATTCCAATATGACCCACCATCGAATAGATCCCCGAGAAAGATGGTCGTATCAGGGTCGAGGACCTGGTTGACGAATGCCCAATTCTTCTTGTGATAGTTATCTATGAGTCTCTGAGAAAACCAATTCACCAATGACGGTCTATCTGGGTATGAATGTGCATCCATGATCTGTGGATCGGCAAACAATGCAATTTTGTGACTTTGATCCGTGTTTGTACTTGTTGATGATGAGGAATGTGACCAGTTCTCCCAATTGTCCCACTGACACTTCGCTATCGTTGATTTGAAAACAGATCTCTCATTGTAGTTGATGATCAACAACCAGAAGAATAAAGACCCAAAGATCAACCGTGGGTTCATGGATCTGATGATACCTCGAAAGGTCATATCTTCAGTTCTCTTTGGCTTGAAAGCGCTGTTATTTGCGGTCTGGATATCTGTCTTACCCTTTGAACGCCCTGAGCCTCTGAACGATAGACTATCCATTCTAGAGCTGTGAAATACCAATTGTTTTCAAAGACGGACGAAACCCTAACTGTCGCTGTATTGTTATTGTTTAACCTGTAAGAAGCAAGGTATCCCATTTCAAAATAGCCCAAAATGGTTAGGAGCCCTGTGTCACGTATTGTCCAATAGAATTCAGTGGGAGCACCGGCAAACAGAAGAAGCTTCTATGGCCAAGTTGGTAAGGCGCTACACTAGTAATGTAGCGATCCTCGGTTCGACTCCGAGTGGAAGCATGCTTTTATTTTTTGCTCTTGGATCGGATGAAGTCATAATTACCAAAGGAGTACGAAGGAGAGTCTATTGTTATTGTAATCACTGTATATTATTTTAGGTACCATTAGGCTAACTAAGTACGAAAGTTTAAAGAACAAGGGATTTCATTACTTAAACTCAGCATCAACCTTCTGTACTTTAGCAGTAAACTCGACAGCCGGTGCAACAGAAGGTTCCCCAACGAAGTAATTATCTCTGAACCACTTCAATTGTGCAATTGATTCCAATATGTCATCCCTTGCTGTATGTGAATTCTTTTTCTTCGGACATTTTGAAACCAATTTCTCATTGTGACGTCTTCCAAACTCAAAGATACTCGAAACATCAATCACCCTGTAGTGCAAATGTTCCAACACCTTAGGCATCTCTCTCATCATAAATGCTCTATCCATATGAATGGTGTTTCCAGCAAGCACTGCAGAGTTCTTCTTGGTGAAACTCTGTACGTATTCCAACAACTCTTGCTCAACGGTCTCTACTGTCTTCTCTGATTCGAGAACTTTCTTCGTCAAACCGGATTGTCCATGATGCGAGACACACCATTCGTCCATTGCGTCCATCTTGGATTTGTCAACGTGGACCACACTTTCATAACCTTCGTCAACTATGTTTAAGTCCCCATCGGTGATTATGCAACAGATCTCAATGATGTTATCTTGAAACACGTTCAACCCTGTCATCTCACAATCGACCCATACAATTGGTTTGTAGTTGATGCTATCACGATCAATCTTCATGTCCTTGTCAAAGGTTGGGAGTTCAAGTTTTCTCTTTGTCATTTTCTTGAGATACCTGATTGCGTAGTTTCTCGTCTGTTGTTGTACTGTTGATCTGAGTGGAAATGGGACAGTTGTACGGAGAAGTGGGAATGGGCTTCTCAATAGCATCAATATCTTCGTAGACACCCACTGGTAACACTAGTTGTACACACTTATACAAGAGAAGAGAGGGCCGTCATGGGTAGTGGGAGACAAATAAATCTTCGGAATCGGGGCTCTGGAATCCCGACGAATTTTGGATCTTCAACCAGACACATAGATCCATCACACCTTTTCCAATTACACTGACACATCAGATATACTAGACAGCTCAATCAATTGGCCAGATACCATGAGCCCACTATTCACCAAGACCACCAAAAGAGATACATTCTACTTCCTCTACTGTGCACTACACATACCTATCACCATCCTCATTGATTCGTCCCTCGCAATCCCAGTAGAGTATCAATTCTCACTCCAGAAGAATGTCATCTCATTCCACATCGCACAGAATAAGGACTACTTACTCCAAGCACCACCTCAATGGCTTGTCTTCTTCGGCTGGATCGAATTGCTAGGTCAATTGCCATTGTTCTTCATTGCGTTGTGGTTCTTGCAAAAGAGGTCGAACGCGATCTATAAATGGTTGTCACTCTATGGATTGGAGGCAAGTTTGACCACGTTGTTTTGTTTGGTACATATTTATCAAAACGGTTCTGGTAATGGGTTGACTGATGGTGAGGTTTGGAACTTGTTGGGGGTTTATCTCCCAACGTTTTTCATACCGCTATATATGTCCATTGATTGTTTCCTCAGAGATTGGACTTCTGCTAAAACCAAGACTGAATGAAGTACGACTGCTGCAAACTCAATTGTGGCTGTATATTGATACATGGCTCATTCTATGTTAATTCTGTAGGCTGTCAAACGTTCATATGCTTCTTGGTATGGCTATTGTTGCCTATACCTTTCCCACAAATCGCATAACTCCTCAGGTTAATGTCCGAGTATTCCCATTCAACACTCTTGAAATTTCTCTCTCATAAGTTTCTTGTCATAGATGAGCCAATGAACTGGTTCAATATCATCATGTGAGCGTTGATGTTCTTTTAGAAGACATGGTGTGCTCTGTGATTTTTCACAGTTATTCGTTTGAAAAATTGTAAAGTTTGGGCATTTTTGAAAGCAATTTATAATCACAGATTAAAGATATTTGTATATTGATTAAGATAGTTATCTGGACTAAGGAAGTTTTATTAATGCACTTGGATGTGATGGTTGACCAATTTTTGACATTTATGTAAGTAGTAGTTAAAATCGCTTACCAAAGCCACCAGAGTTGGGTCATAAAATCTTGATTAATTTCTACAAAATAAGGCTATAACCTAGAAAATTTCAAGAATTTCTGTATATATTTCCCTTAGAGCCTATACCGCCAGTCACTCAGTAACACTGAACCAACTGTGAGAAGCTAGACCCTTAGAAATCATCCAAACCACGTGATTACTTCGTTAGTTGGAATGGCTGTGATAATCACTAGATGTTTCAAATAAACACTTGTATTGATGGTTCCTTAACTATATTAATCACTAGTCTTAGTAATTATCCCTGTAGTCTTGTTCTTGCCTTCTTATTGTCTCTTCTTGTCCTGTTCTCTCAACAGTATTCCTCTAAGACTTTGAACTTCTCTCAACTCTTCAACCCTCTTATATACTCACAGGTGGCAACCTGAAATTGAACCTGAAACCTAGCTTGCTGTTTTAATCCTAGAAAGTAGTTAACTAAACTGATGTCACTATTAATGTGGTGAATTAATGTGTGTCCCTCAATGCCCTATATGTCAAATCTCCTATTCTTGTACCAAATGAGGGAAACTTCCTAATTAGGATACTTATTTGACTCATGACTGACATGTTATTCTGTATTCTAATACTGTCAATAAGAGCGGCCGTGTGGTCTAGTGGTATGATACTCGCTTTGGGTGTGAGTGGTCCAGGGTTCAATTCCCTGCCCGGCCCTTGTGTTTTTTTGATTTTTTTGAATTTTTTTGCGCTCTACAGCGGCACTCCGAATATACTCTCAGCTTGGGCTTATAGGGAGAACGTTTTCTTCTATGAGCCATAGAGAGAATGTTATTCCCCATTTTTTTAAACATTGATGTAACTTGTAACTTGTTTCCAACCTGAGTATTATCATAGCATATTCTTCAGCTGACTGGAACTAAGGCATACCCCCAATCATGGCAAAGAGACGGGATAAATATTCACTTCCAAAAATGGATTATTCCATCTCTGTGATTGAACCCCCATCTGAAGTAGATTATAAGTTTCCCAGTTTGGAAGAGTTAATTAAAGAGGGTAGAGAGAGAAAGGAAGAAATTGTTGATGAGGATATTGAAAAGTCTAGTGACCCACTTGATGATCCTGTTTTCAGAGATGATAAGACAAGAAACCTAACCGATCGTGTGTTGGAGGATTTCCTAACGATAAAGATGCTTGGCGCTGGTAGTTTCGGTATAGTTTACTTGGTGAGGGACAAGTACACTGGGACCTACTATGCTATGAAGACCATTTATAAACACTTGTGTGTAACGAAGCAACAATTGGAAGCGGTAATAGTTGAGAGAGATGCCATGATTGATTGTGATCATCCAAACCTGCCCAAGGTTTACTACACTTTTCAAAAAGAATCCACACTTCATTTATTGATGCACTTTGTCGGTGGTGGTGACTTTGGCAATCTCGCATTTTCGCTGCACAAAAAGGCTTCAAAAAGAAGCATTGCATTCTACGTTGCAGAACTATGCTTGGCCGTTCATCATTTCCACTCAAGGGGATATCTACACCGTGATCTCAAGCCAAGTAACTGTGGTTTAGATCATAATGGACACATGATGCTTGTTGATTTCGGACTTTCCATCAAGAACTTGGCTGTTGTAAGGAGTCCTATCGTAGGAAACCTACGGTATAGATCACCGGAGATGATGTATCATAATAACTCACATGGAACTGCTACAGATTGGTGGGCTGTGGGGAAATTGATCTTTCTTTTTGTCTTTGGAAAAGATCCCTTCTTTGTCGGTTGTGCCACAGATGATAGAGATGTTCTGGAAAAGGTTGTTAGAAATCGAATACTCAAATTGCCTGTAAGCTACCCAGATAATGCTGATGCTGCTGCCCGTGACCTAATTGATCGCTTATTGAAAAAAGACCAAGCAAGAAGATGGCAGGTTGATGAAGACTTTGAAAACTTCAAGAAACATCCATTCTTCGACTGTATAGACAATTGGGATACATTATATGACCAAGTGGCACCAGTATCGCCATGGACAGTCTCAGACAGAAGAAACCCTGCACCATTCGCTGATCCACGGTTGCACGCTAGAAGCTTCTGTCGGTTAGAGAAAAGACTGGAAGATACTAGGATCTACCTTGGAGAAGACATGGGTGGACATTGGCTGGCTGGGTTTGAGTATACGGCTCCGCTGAAGACACTACAGGACTATGGTGCTCTTGTTATAATTACATAAGGTCATTATTGTTGTATATACCTGGCATGAATTTTTGATTGATGACTTTTTATTCAACTTTACTTTAATCATAACTTAGAAATAATTGTAGAATCTTTGTATCCTCCGGTCTAGTTGAGACCTTTGACTGGTGTTTATCACCGATGTTCCCGAGAGGTCCGAAGTCCGAGGCCCCGGATCATTAAGGTTCATGACTTGAAAGACCTCAAGGCATGAGAGACTTATTTCACTAACTGAGAATACTATATTAATATACAAAACCGTGAATCAAGTCTAGTAATAGAAGTTGTACCATCCTTTCGGTTTTATAGAATGGGATATAGATAAGGATAACAAGGAGGGCTTGACTATGATAGATAATAGCCCACCGAGATTCGGTATATCCCAGGTTGTGGGTCATGCTACAAAAGATTTTGTTGGTGAGCTAAGGGCTAATGTCGTAGATAATGGTCCAACTAAAATTGATGAAGATGATGATGCATTAATGTCGGAATCCGATACAGAATATCACTCAGCTGTTGAAGATATTGAAGTGGATGAGAATGATGCTTCAAACACCAGTGAAACTGCTCATGAACATATAACTCATTCTGGTTCACAAACTAATAGATGCTCAACAAAGAGAAATATCGATGATTTTCAGACAATAAAACTACTTGGAGCTGGTGGGTTTGGAAAAGTTGAATTGGTGCAGGATAAACATTCCGGGGTATACTTTGCCAAAAAGACTATATTCAAACAGCGGTTCAGGAAAAGGGAGCATTTAGACCTAATCAAGACTGAATTGAATGGAATGATCAGCTGTGCACATAAAAACATTCCAGCTTTGTACTTTTCCTTCCAAGATGAGCTCACGTTGGTTTTAATAATGGAATTGGCAGGTGGTGGTAACCTTCAAACTATCCTCACTCAGTGGAAATATGGATACACTCAGAACGGGGTTGCATTGTATATAGCTGAATTATCCCTTGCCATCCATCATATTCATTCTCAAGGCTATTTCCACAGAGACATCAAATTGAGTAATATATTCCTTGATAAGAATGGACATATAAAGCTTGGGGATTTCGGAATGATGAAGAGAATTGATGAGGCAGGGAAAGACTCCTGTGGATCGTACGATTTCATGGCACCGGAGATGTTTGTGAAATCCATGAAAAAAGGACCCAGTGCCGATTGGTGGAGCGTGGGGATTATTTTGTATTACATGGTTGCTGGTGAATTACCATTCGTCTCGGACAGTACGAAGACGAAAGAAGGACGTCGGCAATTGAGGGACAGAATAAGCAATGGTGGGATTATTTTCCCACAGGGTATCGGTGCAAATCTGAGGTCTTTGATAACGGCACTCTTGGAGAAGGATGTGGAGGCTAGGTTCGACGTTGATGGAAAGTTTGAAGAGTTTAAAAGGCTTCCATTCTTTAGTTCAATCAAAAATTGGGATCGCTTGGAGGATGAAGTGCCGGGGATTAACATATCACCAATAAGACCTGATGGAGACCCTGCACCTAATGTTAATTATGAGTATGAAAAATCATCATTGGGTCAACTCATGGACCGGGTTAGACACTCCATAAAGAATGGAGAGTGCTTGGATAATATGGATCGAAGGGTTTCAATATGTTGCACCTGAGCATGTCCTTCATAAAGTGTTTCATGACCGATAGATGATCGATCAACCTCGCAGTTATCTCCAGTATTACCTGAATAGAGGTGTTAATATCAAAACTACAACGTTATCTATTTTACTTAGTCTCATATTACAATGAAATTGATTGTAATATGTAAGCTGAAAGCTGTTATTGTATAGAAGGGATAACAGATTAGTTCACCAAGTCGATTTGGGGAAATCAATGAGATATCACAGAGATCTGACGCCTTTTCTTGAATTGATGGTAATCCATTTTTGTATGGGTCATGGCATCCACACTCGACAGCAGTGTTCATATCCATACTGGTTTCACGTGCGAAAGCTTTGAAATCTGATACCAAAATGCAATGACGTTCCATCAAGGCACGCCTCAGAAGAATATGAACGACATGAGGGGAAGTGGGTACACGGTTAACGATTAACCGAAGGGACCTCAACAACGAAATTTCAGGCGGCATGCAAACAAGGGCTGAGATCAGTCAAAGTAACTAGTTCGGATTGAAGTCTCATCCTGATGATTACGATGGATCATATCGAGATGGATCACTCCAACGTACAACAAGTTAGTCAGCACGAGGGCTTGTGAAGTATGTGGACAAACGGGAACGGTGTGTTTGAATAAGTGTGTAGAAGCAGTGACTAAATCTCTCATTTTATTAAACAGTATTTAAAGTAAAGAAGAAGGTAGGGAGGGAAGCGGCTCTTTTATGTTCAACGGGGTATTGTAAATTCGAATGCCATAACACCAAGACTCCGCCAGTCAGCTAGTTGATTTTGAGAGTTGCCAATGAGAACCTCTGGAGCAATATATGCAGGGTTCCAATACAGTCCAAAAAAAAGCCCACTTGGGCCTGCGGGCCCGGACTTGGCTCCATCTCCAACTTTCAGGCCGCCCCCGAAGGTACCGAATTAGGAAAGTAGAGTGTTCCAGAAAATTCTATCTCAACAAGTACCCAAGAAAGCGATGTTCGGATGCCGCATCAGCGGGGCTTGGGAAGGTAGCGACTGTCTGGGTGGCGAAATGTTGGAACTATAACTAAGGATTGAAACCCTTGACAACTCAGCAGCACACACATCACATACTGAACCCACTTCAAACAATTCACAATGGCGCCATTCGACTACAAGCAAGTGGCCTACACGTCTACCGGTAAGCTAGATCTCATCACCGCAACCCTGGACCCCGAGAAGCTCAAGCCAACAGAGATCATTGTCAAAGTGTCCGCTGCGGCACTGAACCCCCTCGATCTCGTCCTCTACAGTACTCGTTCATTATTCTTCTGGAGTTGTAAGACCATGGGTTTTGGTCGTGACTTCTCCGGAACGGTCTATGCCCTCGGTTCAGAGGTGACCAAGTTCGACAAGGGTGATGCCATCTCCGGGATCTATGAACCATTGTTCGGGAAACAGGGTACTTTTGCTGAGTATTTGAAACTGGATCTCGCTAAACATAACAATTTGGGAAAGGTCCCAAAGAATTTGACCTTGACAGAGGCCGCTGCTTTCCCATTGGTGTTTGGAGCTGCGTGGACATTGATTAAAAGCTTCAAGGATCCAAGAGATGCAGAGAGAGTCTTGCTGATTGGTGGTGCCACGTCCGTCGGTGCATTCACTGTTCAATTATTGAAGAAGGTTTACGGTGTCAAGAATGTTGTTACTGTCAATTCGGGTAAATCTTTGGACAAGGTCACCTCATACGGTTCAGATCTCTCAATTGATTACACCAAAGGTGACGTTGCTTCACAAGTTCTGGAACTGGCCAAACAAAATGGCCCATTCGACATGATCTTTGATACTGTTGGTGCTAAATATCTCTTTCCAATCATTTCCCAGATCCTCAAGCCAAAAGCTGAGAACTCTGGATATGCCACGATCGTTGGTGATGCCACTAGTGATTATTCCGCCCCATTCTGGAAGATGCTCTCTGTTAGACAGATGTGGAGATTGTGGACAACCAGGGCTTACAATTACAAGTTTTTATGGATCCAAGATGGGGGTTGGTACGATGAGGCTGTCCGGTTGATCGAAGAGGAGACGATCAAGGTACCAATTGATACTGTTGTGGAGGGGTTGGAGAATTACATGGCGGTTGTGAATAAATTGATCGATCATAGGGCCTCGGGAAAGATCGTTTTGAAGATTTCTGAATAGTTTGTGGGTTTGATTTTGATTTAATAATTCCTCTACCCTGTTCTATATTTGAACTCCTATCACTCGGTATTTACACCATGGCTCTGGCCATTCACCAAATGAAAGACATACTCTACGTGTGTAAACTATTCTTTTCAACTAGTCAAAGTAACCTACTCTCGATTTCCAGATTGCATTGAACTGCGAGGAAGTATCATCATTCCAAATAAGTCTGTAGTATTTCCCGAAACGGAAACCCGAGCGATTGGAGCTGTGGCGCTTGGCCTTCAGATAATTGTGTCACTTTGACAGAGAATCAGATCACACACAACTGATCCCTTCCCACAGTGTCCCTGTGTTGTGGGAAGGGGTATTTTTGCCCCTATATAACACCCCTCCAGTTCCACTTTTCCCTCAACGTCCCACGAAGAGCTCTTGCAACAGGGGTCATGGCTGAGATCATGAACAAACTGAAACCTACCACTTCAACCCGGACATCATCCGTGTCCAGTGAGCAGGACTCCTTATTAAACGATGAAACAATTCCATACATTGATCTCTCCACCCCTCATACACATAAAGAGATCGAACTTCGCAAAACTTTCTCATACAAGCTCAAACTCTTTTTCAACGATTCCATCGACAAACATCCACTCGAGCAAGGATTTCTCCACAAATTGGATTTCTTCCTCCTTTCTGCGGCATGCCTCGGATATTTCATCAAGTCGTTAAACGCTAGCAATATCGGTACAGCATATGTCAATGGAATGAAGGAACATTATGACATGTCTGGGAATGATTATAACAGATTACAATCACTCTGGACAGTAGGATATATCATTGGTCAAGTGCCGTCGAATATGGTGCTGAATAAGTTGTCTGCACGGTATTATTTCGGATTCTTGGAGTTGATATGGGTGCTGTTGACTCTGGCGTTGGTTTTTGCAAGCTCCTTGAAACAGGTTTGTGTGATTCGGTTCTTTATTGGATTAACGGAGAGTGGATATTTCCCCGGAATGGAGTATCTATTGGGATCGTGGTACTCGCCATGGGAATTGACTAAGCGCAGTACGTTGTTTGCATGTTTCGGTAATGCTGCAGGATTGGTAAGTGGTCCTTTACAACAAAAAATCTTGAGCAGTCAATTGGGTTATTTCAAACCGTTCCAGTGGATGTTTATCATTGATGCAATGGTTTCATTACCCATTGCTCTTTATTCGATGGTGTTCATTCCAAACACACCCACCACGACTGATAGTTTCTATTTCAACCGGGTTGACAAGCTCGTTGCATTGGAGAGGCGTCGTTTGATTGGTGCACAGGTTGAATATACAGAGGGAAGTTTCACATGGGATAAGATTAAGAGTTTTGCCAAGAGTTGGCAATTTTACATGTTTCCATTGTTATTCATCTGTTTCAACAATTCCGGACAGTTGACTAGTTCTCAATCATTCCAACTTTGGATGAAGTTGGACTTGGGGCTGGGATCGGAGTATTATAACATCTATCCAACCGTCATCACCGGTTTGGGGATCACCATTTCATTATCATTTGCATTCATAAATGATTCATTCAGGGGAAGACTGACTCCATTTTTCCTGTTTTTATTGTTTGCAAACGTGATATTCTGTACTTCCATCTTGACCAAATGGGACGTGCCATTGAAATTGCACTGGACAGTATACTTCCTCTATGGGATATTCCACTCTTATGGCCAACCATTGATCTTTACATGGTTGAACTCATCATTGTTGAACGATGATATGAAGAGAAATTTCATAGTGGTGATAACTAACATGTCAGCATATATCACAAGCTGTTGGATTCCATTCTTTACGTTCAATCAAAATGATGCTCCAAACTTCCATACGGGTTTTATCTTTACCTGGTTCTTAGGTGTGTTTGGGTTTGGGTTGACAGGTACGGTTTACTACCTATTATGGAGTGAAAAGGTTAAGGAGAGAAGAGTTTTTGAAGAGGAGTTGGTCAATTATCTCTACTAGGTTTCTTATCATTCATTAGTTATATTATATCGTACGTCATTAGAAAAATCGCATAACAAAGTCTATTGTATGGTAGTCAATTTATAGGTGTCCGGGTGTTCGGAAATTGTTATACCTCTTCGGATCAATGTCAATTTTAGGGCTAGCTAAATCGTTATATATATGAAATTTTGAATACATTTAAGGTTTCTGATGGGGTATTTACTTGACCCCTTATTGTTCGATAATTTTAGTTGATTTTTTTCTGAATTATTTTTCTTGATTGATTTTTGAAATTAGCCATTTTTACTTTTCATTAAACTTCAATGCAATTTTCAAAATAATATTCAGCTAAATTATATGACATTTCAAGTTAAGATTTAATTTTTTAATTTTTGTAATTCCAATTGACATTTTTTATCAATAAATTCATCAAGACTACCCACATGATCTTTCAACCCATCCAATTCAGCACACTTACCCAAAAACATCATCCTTTGTATATTTCTTGTCCAATTATCACTCTGATGTCCCCAATTCTTCAAAGAGTTTGAACATTTGATGAAATCATTCATGGATAACTCCAAAATAGATGAAGAATCTTTAATAAAATCCATCATTGAAGTGTTTGTAAGTCTTAATTCTGAACAGGACTCTTCAAAGTTTCCATCTTTCCCACCTATTTTGTAGTTTCTGAGGATCATGAATCCATATATGTCAAAATCAGCGATTCCAAATACTGGGATATGTGGATATGCCATGTGTAGCTTATGGACAAAAGAACGTGTAAGTGAATCCGGAAACCCTTTACCAGTGATTAAAATCCTTTTTTGACCTTTGCTGTTCTTCAAATTGTTGAAAACGGCCTCTTTCTCAATGATCAAAATATATTCAACATCCTCATTCAACTTGATCTGACATTGCTTGTTAAACCTTGGGATCAACATCGGAGTGTCCTCGGCGTGGAAAAATTGTTTAGACCCATCAACCTGAAGGTACTCGAACTCAGCACCAAACACCATCCCCTTCTGGGCGGCAACCGTACCTATCTCATCACCGGTCAATTGCATATATTGGCACAAAATCTTTATGATCTTATCGACATTCCCTTGATTATTGAACAACTCCACATCTCTATAGTAGAGATCCCGTCTTGTAGTGATAACCCCATTCTCTAGATTATCGATGAGTAAAGTGATGATCTTGACAAATCGTGCGAATCGATCTGATTCCCACACGGCGCTTGGGAAATTAATGGCAATACGGGGCGAGAAGATGATGGATATTGCTTCACTGTTGTTGAAACCATTGGTTATGAGGTCTTTGATCGTCTGGAGGGATTCTAATGGTGATCGACTTCTTCTGTTGTGTTAGTGATGACTGTGGGGTAAGAGGGTTGGGTGACTGGTCGTATAGCATTACATTGTGTGTGTTATGTGGATCTCTCGTTTTGGATTCCTCTGTGGTGTGGAAATATTACGTAGCATTGTGTGTATGGTCCACTTCTGAGCGGTCTAATGTTGTAACGTTGTAACTGGGGGGGGGGGGGGGGGGCAAGCCAAA
>JAJMBA010000029.1:0-133990 GCA_030565205.1 Williopsis galapagoensis | reverse complement strand
AAATTCATCCCACTGCTTCAATCCCCCCGCTCAAACACCCTCGTCTGAGCTTTGAAATTTTCCAATTTTTCCATAAATGATCACAAGAGGTCTCACCCATACTGTTCATTCATCCATTCACGCCGCAAAGCGTTTTTTATTCAACTACCGGTTTCACTTTACCATATCCTATTACTTCTTTATCACCTTTCTATACCACATACATGACCTAGCTGGCTGAGTTCGAGACAGAAAATGATGTTAAATGGTGCTAGTGACAGAGACCCGGGGAGAAGGAGGGGGTATCACAAACAATATCTTAGTGAGAAAGATATGATGTCCCTTTCACCCACTTAGAGTCCCATAAAGGAATCGCCCACTACACTTGACAACTACCATACACTGATCTCACCAACTCGCCACCTTATACATGCATGCCTGGTCATTCTATTCTGAAATTTATTCTTCTCTAACTTACTGAACAAAAGAGAATACGTTCGTATATATCTTAGTTTAGTAATATAATTTATCATTCATAAAAAAAAAAAAAAAAAAAAAAAAAAACTTTTCGCATTTTCTTACACACCACTGAAGAAGATGAAAATTAGATTGATGATTGAGGTTGCTGAAGTTAATCGTTAATGGTTTTACACATACGATTTGATTTTCCAACTAGACTGGCACTAATATGTTGTGAAGTATATAGATTTAGTTTAGTAATACACTGTAGTATAAGAAAAAAAAAATCTTGTTCCTTTTTGAAGACCTTGATAGAGCCAGTGGTGATATGAGATATTAAGGTGTTATCTGTGCTTTCAACTAAAGGGCTTAGATGAATAGTCTTTTGATAACTTGTTCCCATTTCCGTGGTTTTCTGGGAAGGTGGATGTTGATGTCAAGCTGATCGATCTCGGAATTCCACTACAGTTCCAAGCTTTACTTCGCACTGTATATCTCAGGCAGAAAATAGTGTGTTGGTATATACTACTGCCAATGTATCCCATTGGTATACCAGACCATGGTATACAAGTCTGCGACTACTTGAAAATAAACTAGACAAAAATCAGAACTCCATTAAAACGTATAGGTCATTTAGCGATCTTGATCATAAACTTACCTTGAGCCTTGTGGTCAATGATTTGATCAATAGCCTGTTGGTAGTTTTCCAATCCCTCAACGACACCTGCAACGGTGGTCTTGATGGTACCGTCCTCGAGGAAGCCAGCCGCACGGTTGACCCATGAACTGTCCTTGTGATGCGTGGCGAAGACATAGTTGATGGACTTGTTGAATATGGTTCTCTTGATAGCAGAAAGGGAGAGTATGCTGAAGAAACTGGAACGGTAGTTACCCAACTTGTCACCGGCAATAGTGGCATATCCGGAGTTAGTGGACTTTGGCTTCAAGTCACGAGGATCTCGTTTGGACCAAGCTTGGAGAGATCGATGGTTCTCTCGGTGACAGCAACTGAAGTACGGGCCTTGAATGAGACTTGTTTGTATGTGAGCTGGGAAGACATTGATGTGTGGGTGTGGGGGTGTTATTAATTACTAGAGACAAAGTCTGTGCTGGAAGTAAGAAGAATTGTGTCACCTGAACTGTAAAGATGGAGTAAGTTTACTATTTATACAAAGACCCCAGGAGTACGGTTCAACTATTTTAGAAGGCCAGACAGAGATGAGCTTGTGCGCCAACACCATGCATCCAGCCACAGATAATTTAGGCGTGGTTTTTGGCTGCTCTGTTACATCCCTCGAGGGACTTGAAATTTCCTCATACAAATCGTCATATTCATAGCCCTGTCCGGCGATAACAGTAAACCCTTCAGATTTGTCAGATTCCCTCAATCTTGTCAGCCCTAAGCTCACCTGCACCATAGATTTCCTCGCCCATTAAATCCGCTGGCTGTTACCTTTTCTTTTTTTTGCTTGTAACCATATCTATTCAAAAAGATTATATAATTACGTGGATTACAGTTATCACCATATTGACTAGTAGTAGCCATTGTAGCCCATCTGGCTTAACGGTCACGTGAACACTTCCCAAAAGGGAACCAAGTCCGGCCTTCGCAATTACACAGCTTCGACTTCGAAGATTTCAGTAAATCGAGTACAAAGAGCGAAGAGCTGTAGGTTTTCCCTATATGAAGGGTAGGGCTGCACAAGCTAGAAATCGGAATTTGTCCTATAATCATCAACCATAGCTTTCTCAGCACTCCCACATACTTATGGTTCACCAATCATCCTACATCTTACACAATCATGTCAATAGAGAGTGGTAAAGAAGAAGGTACCAATACCACAACCGATGATCTTGCGATCCCTACCTCTTCCCATGAAGGAACAGAACAGGAACAAGAACACATCATGACGCTGCAGGAGAAATATGCCAGATTCTCACCTGCAAGAAAGAATTCATTCGTCTTCATATGTGCCATGGCCGTCTTCCTTTCTCCATCTTCCGGTATGGCCTTCCTACCTGCTGCTGAGACCATCGCAGAAGATTTCCATACTAAGGTCGTGATCATCCATCTCTCAGTTGCAATCTATACCGTCTTCATGGCCGTATCGCCCTGTCTCTCGGCTCCATTGGGTGATATTTATGGACGCAGACCTGTCTTCTTGATATGTGTGGCTGGTTTCACCATTTCAAACATCCTCGTTGCCGTGTCTAAGAATCTTGCAATGTTCTTTGTGTTTAGATGTGCCACTGCAATCTTTGGAACTGCATTTTTCTCACTATGTGGTGCTGTTGTTGGAGATATTTATCCTCCTCAGAGAAGAGGACGTGCGATGAGCTGGACATTGTTAGGTTCTCAGGTTGGTCCAGCCTTCGCTCCATTTGTTGGAGGTGTCATTGTGACGTATACATCATGGAGAGTCATCTTTTGGGTCTTGACAGGGCTGGGTGCATTTGTTGGAGTGTTGGTTTATTTCTTGCTACTTGAGACTGGTGTCAATTTGAAGTTTGAACAAGAGAAGAAGAGACTTGGTAAGAGGTTTGTCTTTGTCCCATTCAACCCATTTAAAGTTGTCATCGCTTTCAAATATCCAAACTTAATCCTCGGTGGATTCATGAGTATGTCATTGGTGTACAGTTTCTACGGTATGACCACACCTATTCCAAACGTTGTCAATCCAAGATTTAACCTCACAACCCCGATCCAAAGTGCATATTTCTATCTCCCACCTGGCGTGGGACTCCTCTCTGGCTCGTTATTCGGAGGTAAATGGGCTGATAGATACGTGAAGAAATACATGAAACTGCGTGGTGAACGTATTCCAGAGGATAGATTACGATCCACTCATATCCCATTCCTCATGCTCCCAGCCACGATGATAATATATGGCTGGTCCATAGAGAAGGAGAAAGGTGGAATGGGACTCCCGATCATAGTATTGTTCTTCAATGGTGTTGCTCAAACGTTTTGCTTTCCGAGCTTGAACGCTTATTGTGTGGATTGTTTACCCCATCTTGGTGGTGATGCCATTGCATCGAGTTATGTCTCGAGATACATTGCCGGTGCCATCGGTTCAGCAACTGCCTTGGTCCAGATCCAACATATTGGTGTCGGCTGGACTAGTACGATCAATGCCTTTGTGTTGTTGGCTGGATATATGTCATGTCTTTTCCTTATCAAGTTTGGAGGTGATTTGAGAAAATCTGTCAAACGTTAAAGCCTATAATAATTTAATAACTTCATGCTATCACTATATATTTTCATCTTATAATTGTACTCTATTGACACTCAATTTTTTAAACGACAACATCAAACGCTTTACAGAAATATTTCAAGATATTCTCATTCAGCCCAGTCATGTTAACCCTACCAGATTTTGGTAAATAAATGTGATGTTCCTCCGTCAACGCAATCGATTGAGCTTGAGCCAACCCACTATACCAGAAGAGACACCCTTTGTTGCTTGTTTGACAATGCACTTCTGCACGAGTATTTATGAGTCCCTGGGCAACTTATTGTAAATTTGATTCCCCTTGCTTCGTGAGTTCAGAGTCATTAGCGATCGTGGATGTGATCTTTGCAGCGAATCCTGGCGGACGAAGAACACTCAGCGCTATAGATATATCTCAATTGATCCTGAGTAACGGGAACATGGTACATCGGCATTTCCCTGTACGACAACGTGTAAATATCCCACTATTTCACCATAAATTCCCATACTTTTGGAGCATAATTGAGTTTCCAGGATCTCAATTCCCAATTTCTTTGATAGGAGATCCATCGACCTCGACTGAACCAGACGCAAATCCTTGATAAGCGTCATCCAGGAATGGGATGAGATCTTTTTCCTTCATGATCATAACAATTGTGATCCATTGATTCAGTATGAAATCGGATGCAGTTGGATTATGACAACATAATTGTAATATAACCACCCCACCAGCCTCAAATTTGACTTTTCTGGTGATTGGATCATAATAATCAAACGCTATCAATTCACTACCGGAATGCAACACCACAGAATCATAATTTGGCCAAGCTGGAACCCCCAAGATAAAACTTCTTCTTCCCAACGAACTGTGTTGGGAAAACAGCACCTAAATGACAAGCACCACTACCACCAATAGGCTGGAAAGAAACAAGACGGCCTGTATCAACGGTCTCTTGGCCAAATTCTTTGAGTTGGGCCTGTTTGAGGAATGATGAGTTTCTCTTTGAAAGGTTATAATCATGACTTGTTCCTTGTTTGACTAATATGTCTTTAGCTTCAGCAACGACAGGGAAAGTGTATGATTCTCCAACTGAGTCTCTGTAAACACCTGCGTTGGAGTTGGTATCTTTTTGAAGCCTGTCTATGAGAATGTTGAATTCCTCTTGTAGGAGGTATTTCAAACAGGTTGCAAGTGGCATCTCTTTGATATATTTGAAGAAAGTTCGGGTTTTGATTAGGGCTCAACTATCACCAGTGATGGTGAACGGTAACCCCTGGAACATGATATGAGCTTGGCGAATCACATAGATCTTATAGATAAAGGATCGAAGAATCTCTTCAAGGTATGAACTCAGCCAGTATGACAAACAGGTGAGACGGCCTTTCTCGATCTGGTCTCGACCAAATCTGGCAGCCCGATTAAAAGCAGCAGTTCTTTGATCAGATAAGGGATTTAAGATTACAAAATTCCGCGTTTGATTGTAGAATCCATAAGCTTGGATCACGACTCAAGGATTCTTGATAGAATTGAAAGGGGAGCTCCAACATAGAAGCAGTATGATATCGGGAACTTTGAGATGTAGCTTTTAAAGTTAGAATTAAGCCTTTGTGGTTTAAAAGATTGTAGAGGTTCCGGTAATGATTTCATTCCAACTTGACCGCACTCCCTTAACAATTTATGAATTACAAGTATGGAAATGGATAAAGTTATCGAATACTAGCCATCATTCTACAGTGGAAATTTTGCAGTCAATACAAAAATGTTGAAAGTTTAAGGATTAAATCAGGATGTCCACTCATCATATCCAGAAAACCAATATGGCACCTATATCGTAAGCAACGGAAGTCAAATACTGTATGTACTAATTCTATATTCAAGATAAATAAATGTGACACGAATCAATAAACCCAATCAATGACCACTAGCATAAGTAGCTTTGAATCTCATCTCTGAGTATTCTCTTGCAGTCATGTATTCCTCCTCTTTCTTGTTCAAATCCTCTGGCTTAGCAGCATCCTTAACGAGCTTCGATGGGATAGGAAGCATACGGACATCATCATCGGCATCGAAGAAGAACACGATGGAATAACGGTCCTCACCCTCGGTTGGCAACTTGACACGATGCATGGTACTCTTCAGGATGTTGTTTGTCCATGATGACAACTGATCGGCAATGTTGACAACGATTGGAGCAGCACGGCCATCGGCTCTGTATTGGGCGTTAGTGGATTTGTTGAATGGGACAGGTAACCATTCTCCTGTGGAGTCGAGGATTTCAAGACCTTGTTGGCCGAATTGTTGGAAGAGAAGCGTCAAGGATCCGTAATCGGTGTGTGCACCGGCCCTGATGGCCATCTCGGCATCCATCTTGGATGTGGCTGGGTAGTGAAGCATTCTCATGGAGGTCATGGATCTACCGTCAACACGATGTCTGTCACTGAACCAGTTGGCACCACCTGCGGATTCCTCAATCTCAAGACCGATGGCGAGCAATTTCAAAATCTTACTACCGAGGGCATGGAGCTTCTTGACCATTTTTTGGATAAAAGCGTAGTTCTCTGAACCTGGGGCAAACATCTCTGGCAACATGGATTGGTCACAATCACCGGTGGTGAAGTCGAACTTACCAAAGTTGAAGGCCTCCTTTGGATCACCTTTCACTTGGATGGATGGGTCCAAGTTCTCTTGGTTGAAAGTCGTGTAACCACAGTCCTCACTGTTGATCTTGAACTGTTCCTTGATCTCCTTTGGGAGTTTGAAGAAAGCCTTGCTCAACTCGAAGTAGTGGTCAACCTCTTGCTGGGTGAAGTCGTGGCCATCGACAAAGAGGAAACCTTGGGTGGTGAACCCGGAAAGGATCTCGTTGGCAGTGGCAGTGTCAATCTTGGAGACGTCGACGGTGATAAGTGGGTTCTCGGCTTCAGACATGGTGATTTACGGGTGGTGAGGTGAGAAGACTGCAAGAAGGGAAGAGGTTTGAGAATTTATGAACAAAGAGGTTGTGCCGAATGGCTTATCAGCACCTTGCGTCGGCCGTTGGGAAGGACGGACATGGTCTCATGTCCGTCGGTCGTTTCGGTTGGCTGGGGTAAAGTGCTCGGAGTGAGTGCGAGTCAAGTGTCACGATTGCGATATGTGCGTGCTCTTACTCCTTCGGGAGGCAGCACCACACCACAGCCGCTATTCTGGAAAGGACGCGGGCACTTGGCCTTCACACTTTGAAGACATGCTCAATCATAGGTGGCACTTTAACCACTGTAGTCCGTTGCCTGGAACATCCGGTGCGTGGATTTCTCAGCCCGCGAGTAACTTTCAGCACGGCTTTCGCCGAAGTGCGAACAAAAACGAACTTCGTGTAGCCACCCTGTAACCACGTAGCCCACCTTCCCACACACAGCCAGCTACCACAACATGTCGCACGAAGGTGAAGAAGAACTCCTCGAATACTCAGAGCCAGAAGACAACCTTCTCCAAGAGACCCAAGAGTCCACCGAAGTCACCACCGCCGATGCCGCCGACGAGGCCAAGAAGGGCTCCTACGTCGGAATCCACTCCACAGGTTTCAAGGACTTCCTCTTGAAGCCAGAGCTCATGAGAGCCATCGTCGACTGTGGTTTCGAGCATCCATCTGAAGGTTAGTGTGCTTCTCTATATGAATAATTGAATTGAACCGGACAATCGAGGGACAAGGAACCAGAACAAGCAAACAAACAAACAAGGGAAGGAGAACATTTCTGTTTCTATTCCATTGGTATACAATCATCGATTGACCATTATTGAGCCAACTACATTGATCAATCATATCACACATCAACCCAATTGTTTCAAAATCATCTGTTTGCTTGCCCCTGACAAGGTGTCATCCATGATCTTTTTCAACGATTGCTAATGACGGTGAATGAAACGCGTTTTTCAACAAAATACGTGATCAGAGAAGGCATATCACTCTAGTGATGTCTTTTTTTTTAATCAACTTTGGACTTTTTCATTACTTTTAAGTGTGTTGGTTTTGAATTATGTGACTTTGAGACCCCCCGCACAACTTTACGCGTCTGGCTGGTCCATGACAGAGGAATAATTTATCTCATGACAGATACACAGCACAAGGTCCCATATCCCGTTCTGTTCAATTCAATTCAACTATTCTACTCCCCCCTGTCCCATAGACAAATAACTAACAATTCATCCCATACAGTTCAACAAGTTTGTATCCCACAATCCATCCATGGTACCGATGTCTTATGTCAAGCCAAGTCCGGTCTCGGTAAGACCGCTGTGTTTGTCTTGTCCACTTTGCAACAATTGGACCCAGTCCCAGGTGAGATTTCCACTTTGGTTATCTGTCACACCAGAGAGTTGGCTTACCAGATCCGTAACGAGTACCAACGTTTCTCCAAGTACATGCCCGATGTCAAGACCGCTGTCTTCTACGGTGGTACCGATATCAAGAAGGATGCCGAGTTGTTGAAGAACAAGGACACCGTCCCACACATTGTTGTTGCCACTCCAGGTAGATTGCAAGGTTTGCTCAGAGATAAGTACATCCGTTTGAACAACGTTAAGAGTTTCGTCATTGATGAGTGTGACAAGGTTTTGGAACAAATCGACATGAGAAGAGACGTTCAGGAGATTTTCAGAGCCACTCCACATGAGAAACAAGTCATGTTCTTCTCTGCCACTTTGTCCGCTGAGATCAAGCCAGTTTGTAAGAAGTTTTTGCAAAACCCATTGGAGATCTACGTTGATAACGAGGCCAAGTTGACCCTTCACGGTTTGCAACAATACTACATCAAGCTTGCCGAGAAGGAGAAGAACCGTCGTCTTGCCGACTTGTTGGATTCCTTGGAGTTCAACCAAGTTATTATCTTTGTCAAGTCCGTTGCTCGTGCTGAGGAATTGAACAAGATCCTCACCGCCGCCAACTTCCCATCCATCGCTGTGCACTCCGGTATCTCCCAAGAGGAGCGTATTGCTCGTTACAAGTCCTTCAAGGACTTCAACAAGCGTATCTGTATCGCCACCGATGTTTTCGGTAGAGGTATCGATATCGAGAGAATCAACTTGGCCATCAACTACGATTTGCCAGCTGAGGCCGATCAATACTTGCACAGAGTCGGTCGTGCTGGTAGATTCGGTACCAAGGGTTTGGCCGTCTCATTCGTCTCCACCGAGGACGACGAGGGTGTCTTGAGTAAGATCCAAGAGAGATTCGATGTTAAAATCACCGAATTCCCAGAAGGTGGTGTTGATCCATCCACTTACATGAACACTTGAAGTGTTTGTCGTTGATTGTTGAAAATTTTAAAAGTTTTTTTTTTCTATATCGTTTGCTAGTCAACTGGGGAAAGATTTAAAGAAAAGTAAAGGAATTGTATTTCTGTTTAACGAACTTTGTAGACTGTTCTTTTTTTTCTTTTTTATCTATTAATTCTAAGTAGTGGTGGTAACCCCAAAGACCGCCGAAATCGCCGCCGGGGAAAGGGCACGGTGATCTTCGGAAAAACCTCATTTGGTTGTTCCTTCTCCCCACGCTCCATGCTTAATGATTTACACATTCCACGGCTCGAAGCCCACGATTTCCATGACCTCTTTCCGACCATTGACATCTCTCTAAGGTAGGCTGTTATGGGATACCACCAACTATGAGACCGCCCTTTTGGAAAACTTGATGATGTTGCTTGCCGCCGAACTCTTTGGTTTATAGAGGAATGGTTCGTTGAGTTGGATAAGAGAAGATGTTTTCCAAGATGATTGAACCATTTAACGAGCTACGGATATCTTCTCCTGCTGCTTTTGAGCTTCCTCTTAGGGTAAGCTGCCTTCTGAGTCTCCCCAATGAGATTGTTTTCAGAATTCTTTCCCAGTTGTCAGACGTTAATGATATTCTCAACATTCTATCAATCCCTGAATTCTATGAGCAAATACGGGATGTCGTTGAGATTGTGACTGTTGATGGTGCAAAGTCTAGGATATGTGGATTCTTCAACATCGAAACAACACCATTGCAACTACTCTTGGAGAGGGAAAAGCCAGAATGTTCAACGTGCTTTGACGGTTGTGAGATGAACCATAGTTTGGAGTGTTACAAGATATACATCTTTGAGATGAGCGCCGTTGCTGAGACGGAACTATTTAAGGACCTTGCATGGTTGAACTCGTACCGGATAAAGAAATTCGTTGTGTTTCGAGAACCATATGAGCCAGTGTTGATGAAAATGAACAACATGGTACGGAGAAACTTGGAACGTGAAGCAGTATTGAGACCGTGGGTTTCTAGAACAACTGAATCTCTCAACCTTGTTCATATGATGAGTTTTCCCGAGCTGTATGGATATGAATATTTCCTTGAGGAGGATGATTATTTCCCTGATGAGGAACTCAACCCGGAACTACTTCAAGTGATGATCCTTGAATCAAAGCACAAGTTCATCGATCCTTTGTTCTCATTGGCATCACAGTTTTTGAGAAAATGCTCTGCTAACATTTCACTCTCTCCTGCTTCCAGCACGATATTTATCACCGATGGTTTGGGAGATAATGTCAATCTGGCCATCAATCCAACACTGGGCGCTGCAAACATCTTTATCACTGGAAAAATTGGATCAACTGTGAATCATATCCCATCAGGTCAGCTTGCTTGCCATGATGTTCAGAGATTGGTATTCTGTGGCGTCCCAAATGCAACGTTATATGCACCATCATTAGAGACAAGATCAAGAACAAGTGTATTGATCATCCAAAGTGAAACACTTGAACGTGGTCTAGCAAATTACTCATCTCGTGAGAACAACCACTCTGCATTAAGAGGAGTGGATTCACAGAGCATGAAAGTCAAATTCCCAATATCAGAACTTGAAGAAGTTCGAAGATTTTGGTCTCCCTTTTCATATGATGCTTACAATATCAAAGATCAAAGTTATTACAATCTACACAGATGTGCAATGGGATTCTTACAAGGACTGAGCAATGTGGCTCTCGTCGGAGACCCTGATAGAAAACGTGGTGGGTCGAATGAGATCGCATTGAGGTTCGTACCTTGTCAGTGCTCGACTAATTTTAAAAGAGGTGCAGTAATGAATGTTTCACTGAGGGAATGGGATGTTATGAGACTGGAGTTCATTGGCTGTGTTCCAATCATATATAGAACTGTTCCGGGAAAAGTCGATACTCTGTACTTGAGCTTCACAGATCATGAAGAATTTGGTGATGAGATGTTCGGTTCAGTGTTGGAAAAAGGACGCATTCTCAATAGGGATCTCAAAGAATTTTTTGGTGGGTTGAGACCACGATCTTTGACAATAACTGGAAGTGTTGATATTCTTCAACATTGCCCTTCTCTGGCTGAACATTCCAAGGATGTACATTTACAAATCTCCAACCTGGAAGAACAATTCCAGATGAGTGATGTTGACTTCCCTAAAGCACAAGAGATTGCTATATACAACCATTGCCATCCATATAAGTCACTTCATCATATAGACATCAATAAACTGTGGTTCAATGCACTAGTGATGGCTCCAAAATTGAAGGTTTTGAACTTGAAATACTACAACCAAACACCACTGAGTATATCTTCGATAACATACGGATGTCCAAAGTTAAGAGAGCTGAGCATTGATTGCAAGAAGAGAGATCATTCTATTTGGATGGAACGATTTCCCCAATATGGATTCACACATTTGAAGAAATTGAAAATCATGACGGGTTATGACGGAAAGACAATCTTTGATTTAGTGTCAATGCCAGAATTAAGACATCTCCACTGTGAATTTTTCTCCAATAGAACTTTTGGAACACAGATCTTGGTCAATGGATATCTCCCAGAGTTGAAGAGAAGTACCACCAGTGTACAAGTTTTCAGAAAGAAATGAATCTGTTTCACTGTTTTTTCTGGTGTATGCCATGGTGTAATTATTCCGTGGGGTTGAAAGTTTGTGGGACGCGGAACGCGAAACGCGGTTTGTCTTTGTTTACTTACATATACGCTCTAACCTGCCTTGAAATCCGTAGTGAACTACTTCCCAACATAGGATACAGAGGTGTATAACCATACACTCACCCATCTCCAACCTCTGCGTGTCTATTACAAGTGATTCATCATGATCATCACACCTTCCCTGGACTCACCATCACAGACGGACGCGTCAAAGAGCAATTTAATACCCTTACAACCAGCACAACAAACGATAACAACATCGAGCATCTCGAGTCAAAGCTCCACTTCATCACTCGGTGTGAATGTCTCACAGGATGTGAGTGATCTCAACTCTGAGGCCGTTGCTGAATTGTTGAAGAGCGCTGCTGCGTTGATAGAGGAGAGCACGGAAGTGCTCGAGGCAGATGAGTTTAAAGAGATGATACAGAGATTATCACAAGCATTGATGAAGTCGAGGGCAAAGGCTAATCAGTATCAATTAAGCTCACAATTACTGAGTCTAAGCTCGAAAGATCAGGATATGAGGTATGAAGTGGAGCAAGAGCTCATCAAGAGAGAGGTTGATAGACTGAGGGCTCAGGGCTCCCAGACTGAATATCTAATGGGCAAGATCTCAAAACAGAAGGACCTATTGAAGAAGTATAAGGGAAAGATCATCGAGAAGAACAAAGAAATCATTAAACTAAGGGCCCAGGTGAAACTTTTGGCAAGGAATGGTGAGAACAAGAGTGGGGGTAACAGTGGTTATCACTCTGGGAATGGTAATGGCAAAGGTGATGTATTAGGTGCCTTGAGTATGTTGGCATCACAAGTATTGGATGGGAATTGATTTTAAATAAACGTTATGAATGGATAAATGTGTGTAGTGTGTGTTGATAAATAAATAAATGAATAAATAAATAAATAGGGGGGTTATAAAATAAATAGACAAAATAGAACCTCGTGGTGTGGGATAGATCAATTGAGCAGAGTGATCAAGTCTTCTTCAATTCCAACAACTTGTCATACTCACCAGATAAGATTCTTTCAACGATAACATCATCATTGAGATCTTTCTGTCCCTCACTTGCTCTCAACTTCAACTCATTCAAAGCCCATTGATCAACACCAGTCTCCTCTTTAAACATATGGATCCCAATCAATCCAACCAAGCCCGGAACCAGCAGATAGTAACTCAGCTTCTCCCAACCTTCTTCACTATCGGCCCTGACAACTTCCCAATAGATTTTACCGTCTTTATCCTCCAATGGGATCTTATCGACAATTTCCCCACTGGCCCCGTTCTCCACCGAAGGCAACAGCGCAGCAATCTCTACCGAGTTGTCATGGAACAGCTTGGCCTCAGGCTGGCTGAGAATGAACCATTGCCAGAGCTTGATCGAGCGTCTCTTGTTCAAAAGACTGAGGTGGGCCAGCTTGTGGAGCTCCAAATCCGAAGGTTGGCGTGGGGTTCCGTCAGCGTTTTGGAACAGGAGGTTTGGCTTTGGCAGCGAGTCAATCAAGTACCGGACATCGTCCTCCGTGCGGGCACGGTAGGCTCTCAGTGGTCTGAAGGTGTGTAGTCTTCTTGTGAATCTGAGCATCGTTGGGCGTGGTTGTGCAGTGGCGTGTTTCTTTGTTGTGTGGTTGGTTGAAAAGGATTCTGTTTCTATGGCCCCCGCACAGCGCCAGATTTTGGATTTTTGCTCAGCTTGTTAGTTAGACGATACGGAATGATGGAAACTACAAGTGATTATTAAAATAACTTTTTTTTTTGTTTATTCAGTTATGAAACAAAGTGTACAGGGATGAAAGATGGTAGGGTAGAAAGCAAAAAAATCCTTAACGGTAAGACTTTTGGAATCTAGATCTGGCACCACGACCACCGAACTTCTTTGGCTCTGGTTGTCTGGAATCAGCAATCAACAAAGTTCTATCGTAAGCAGCGAAAGCCTTCTTCAACTCGTTCTTGGATTGCTCATCAACGAATTTTTGGTGGTAAGCAACCAAACCCTTGGCAATGGCTTGTCTAATGGCGTAGACTTGGGAAGTGTGACCACCACCAGTGACACGGACACGGATGTCAACGTTGGCAAACTTGTCCAAACCAACAATGACTAATGGCTCGTAGACCTTGAATCTCAAGATTTCTGGCTCAACAAGGGTGATTGGGGCACCGTTGACCTTGATCAAACCCTTACCCTCCTTAACGTGGGCAACAGCGGTAGCGGATTTCTTCTTACCGAAGGTCTATTGAAAATTGTTAGTATACTCGTTCAGTTGGGGTTGTTTCAATGGTATAGAGAGAGACTGGTGACGACTTGGTTTGAATATCATGGATTTATAACGTGTTTAATGTCTTCCTGATTCTTTGTGATGATCTCTTTCGAGACATAATAGTGGTGCCAATATATGTTCTTAACGCCATTCTTTGAATCTGTTGAATCTCTCCTGTCCATAAGTTCTTCATGATGCCCTTCTAAACTCTATTTAAACATGATTTGCCTCACAGTGTATTGATATAATCCATCACTTGTAAAATTTCGTTAACGGTGTTCTCCCTGGTGTGTCTCTCACCTTCTCTCCTATGCCATTTGGAGGGATGTACCCTCCGCTATCTATCGTCACATACTTGGACACTCTTGACCTTTGATTCAGTGGACATGATATCTGATGTTGTGCTGTCTTCAGAGCTTAGGCCGCTGACACTCCCTTGGATAGAGAGTGAACAAATTTGATTTTTGGCGAGTCGCTGCGGTGGTGCGGGCCTTACCGCCGTGGACCAGCTGGGCCGAGCGATCCCAAGCTTCGGGTGTGCGGGTTTCCAGTCCGGGACTGCTTTTGGCGCGGTCTGGTTGCGCTGCGCGGGCCCCACCCGCACACCGCTGTCCTTCCCGGCCGGGGCGCCAGGCCCCACGCGCACTCTCGCTCCTGCGCTGCGAGACTCAAAATTTCATCAAAATTGTAACAGCACCCTCCAAACACTACTGAGCTAAGAGGACGTACAAGGACAACATCAAAAATGGGTATGTCACACACTCATATAGATACCACAGGATACACATTCATGAGACGCCAGCAACCATTCCATCACCACAGGAGGATATATCCCGTACTGGTCAATTAATACTCATACATACCACTGAAGGCAAATCTAAACAAGAGTCAACATACTATCACATTCAAAACATATCATAGCGGCACAGTTACAAACACATATTACTATTATCAAGAGAAACTCAAGTACTAATCATATCAAAATCAAATCACTCATGAATGCTTCCTTACTATCTTTACCAAAATTTTCACTTATACTAACAATTTATATACAGCTATCTCAAAGAATCTTCCAATTTTGAAGAACCACTTCAGAAAGCACTGGCAAGAGCGTGTCAAAGTTCACTTTGACCAAGCTGGTAAGAAGGCCTCCCGTCGTCAAGCCAGAGCTTCCAAGGCTGCTAAGATTGCTCCAAGACCATTGGATGCCCTTAGACCGGTTGTCAGAGCCCCAACCATCAAGTACAACAGAAAGGTTCGTGCTGGTAGAGGTTTCACCTTGAGAGAGATCAAGGCTGCCGGTTTGACTGCTGCTTACGCCAGAACCGTTGGTATTGCTGTTGACCACAGACGTCAAAACAGATCCACCGAGATCTTCGAGTTGAACGTCCAAAGATTGCAAGAGTACAAGTCTAAGTTGATTGTCTTCCCAAGATCCGGTAAGGCTCCAGAGGCTGAGCAAGTTCTTTCTACTGCTGCTACTTTCCCAATTGCTCAACCAGCTGCCGAGTCCGAGCCAAGAGCTGTTGAGGTTCCAGAGCAAACCGCTTTCAGAACTTTGAGATTGGCTAGATCCGAGAAGAAGTTCAAGGGTATCAAGGAGAAGAGAGCTAGAGAGTTGGCTGAGGCTGAGGCTGAGAAGAAGAAATAAGCGTAAACCACTTTGTTTCTAATGTATCAAAATATATCTGGGTTTAATTTCGACTTAAAGATTGTAGTAGTTATCTTACTTATTTGTAAAAGCCTAAGTTGGTGAGAGTACTAATTACTATACTACAAATGGGGTTGTGATTTTGTGTCGCTCTATCCTGTTTAGTTGTTAAACATGATCGTTCAACGGATCAAATACTGCTATGGAATGAGAGTCAACTTTACATGAACCAAAAGTGATTGCCAATCAGCTTTAATGAGATTGGTAGATACATCGTTCAAGTCTGGTATTCAATACTACTCTGCTGATACTTTATAAGCTCCAGTTATTCCTTCAATATGTCTACGCTTAAAATATCCATGAACCCTTCCTTAATCGTCAATTTAAACAGTAATTATTATAAAATTAAACCCCATCTAAAACCAAAAGAATACAAAGGGAAGCTTGAGAATCTTTCTTTAAATAACAAAATATCATTCAAATTCGTTTAATCGAACAAACCGAATCCCATGTCATCGTCAGACTCCTCCTTAGCCTCTTCAACTTCCTCCTCAGCGGCCTCCTCAGCGGCGGCACCAGTGGAAGCAGCACCAGCAGATGGAGCGGCAGCGGCACCAGCAGAGAAGTTGGTCAACAAGGCCTTGATGTCTTGACCGTCAAGAGCCTTAGCGAACAACTCAGCGTAGATCTTCTCAACCTCAATGTTGGCAGACTTGGTCAAAGCCAACAAGTTGTCAGCAGAGATCTCAACCTCAGCATCAGAGAGGATCAAAGCAGCGTATGATAAAGCAGATTCAAAAGACATATTTGATGAAAGCAAGAATAATCAATTTAAGCTCGAGGCAGACTAGTTCTTTGGAGTTCTAAATCATCTACACGTATTTGTTAAAGGCGTTGATTTTTCACACTTTCTCGAAAATTTTGTGCGTGGGTTTCCCGCAAGCGCAGCTGCGAAAAAACAGCCGGTACGCGCACACTTTCGAAGGCACAGGCTCGTAACCAAGAATCAGTGAGACAAAAGGTAGAGTTACCCGGACGAGGGCATGACCCTGCTGAATATCACGTGCTGTTGATTAGGGCTACGGGAAAAAGAAATAAGGGGGGGGGGATCGCGAAATGTTCCCCATACATACTCTTCGCAGTGTGCATGTACTCGATGGGCTAGGAATGTCTTGTTGTGAAGATTGAGCATGCATCTACAATCACTTTATAATAAGCCGTAACCCGTAAATTAATACTTTTGAAAACTAATATACAACCGAGGACTTTTATGTCCTAATAAAACACACAACCAAAAGGGGATATCCCAAAGAGAAAAACAACAAATACCACACTAAATCACGATAACAATGAAACATTGTAATCAAAATTCACAAGATAGATAAGCATGTAAAAGCCAGTATAACAAACCCTAACAACCAATTTTCATTCATCACTGTCATTGATATCAACGAGCCAATAGTCTCAAGTCGAAATACTATTTATACGTATCCCCATCCATCGGTGTATCAGAATCATCAGTCAAGGAACATCATCAAGGAAAAGCGAATCTCACAAGAAAGAAAGATTCAACAAATTGTCAATCCACATGCAGATTAAAAGCCCAAGTTCAAACTGGAAAGTCAATCAAAACCATTAACAATCAATGTAAGAGTAGTGACACCTTAGTGAAATATCCCAATATCATTTGAATAGAAAACCCAGTCGCTCGGTCGATGAGAGACTAGCGCCACATGATAATCCATCAAATTCAATTGGAACAACCACATTGGAACACACCTCCTTCCAAAAACTGCAACAATAATAAACATAACAAACAGTCATCACTAAAGCATGACAAACATGGAACAACAAACAAACCTCTCAAGATGGCGAAAAAACTCACTTGAAACCAATAGACACAACCTCAACAATGGAACCAAACCAATGGGGGAAAAAGGGGAAAACATAATAAATAAATAAAATCAATAACCAGCAAAAAGAATAAAGAATTGAAAAATGGGGGGAATAATAATGATAGGATTTGTAAAATACCGAGAAATGTGATATGCTTAATGTTGTAACTCATCAATTGACATGAAATCATTTAAATCGAATAAACTTGTTGGCGCATCGGGCAAAGTCAGAATCCAAAAATGAGATCAAAGTTCAAAGAGGAATAACCTCCATAATCACTTCACATACTGTAAAGAGATCCGGTCGTGATTTGGATAGTCACATTCCCACTGGAATGATGGCACCAAAACACAACAGATACTCTAAACGATCAGCTCCATGAAAATTTTGGAAATCTCTCGATCAAAAAACAATAATCGGCACATAAGGACTCAACCGCAATCACTGCTGGATTGCGCAACTCAACAAATTCAAACGCATTATCATTCGTGTTCACTTGATAATCGGTCATCAGCATCTTCTCATCGCCAAACGAAAAAGTATCGTTCAATGGCATGATGAAATCATCTTGCTCCTTCTTGATGAATGTGTTTTCATTAAAAGGCATCGATGTCAAAATTGGGGTGGTCGAATCAAGAGACAAGTCTGGTTCTTGTTTTATGATGTCCAGGGAGAACTTATCCCTACCGAGGGTCACTGGGGACTCTGGAGCAAACATATCTGGAGAACGAGACTCTGAAACTTCACTGATGGAGTCGGAATTGTTTGTATCCAATTCTGGAACAGTGTCAGCCTCATTTTCATTGTCATTCTCACCGGTGTAGTTTGGTGAAGAGTGGAAAGATTCTGGGGTCTTTGGGTATTCAACCTTATCGGTGTCATCCATACCAACACAATCAAGTTCATAAACATGTTGTTTCTTCTTGGCTTTCAAGTCTGGGAAACCTTGGATTTTCGTGACGAGTTTATCAATTTCAGAATCTCCAGCTTGATATTGATTCAACAACTTCTCATTCAACTGATTCACCCAGTGCATTTGCTTCTCCAAGTCCAACACATATGTCTCAAGGAACTCGACATGTTTTCTCTTCTTCTCCCTTGAAGCATGAGCAGCTTTTCTGTTTCTCAATATTCTCTCAATACGACGCTGCTCCTTCTCCTCTTGGGTTTTGGCCCTCTTACGTGGCGGCAATGTAGTTTTGAAGTCGTTAGGGATATCACACTCGCTCATATTGGTAAAGGTGTCAGAGAGTCTGTTGGATGGGGGACGTGTAGTCTCTTGAGTGGTAAGAATGGGAGAACTGAATCAGGATTTGGGGTGTGGACAATAGCGGCGCTATTTATATCCCAGCCGCCGGGGGCGTTGACAACCTTGGAAATTTCAATCGCGCCCCCATTTTTGCAGGGGTGGCCCACTGCCCATGTTCTGGAACTTTCACTGTCTCTACTACGTTAGTTGCCACGGCGATAACCCGCAAAGTCCCTTTTTTTTTTGGCTCTCGCACGTTCAAATGACATCACTCTGGCTGTGGAAGTGGGATCGATCTTGGAATGCACCCCTAAAGTTGGCTATTAATTGCTCACACAGGCTACATCTAAGAATAGTCTTGTATGATCCTATACATCCTTGATTGTATGTTTATGTTTACCACACTCTACTGTTATATTACCCAGATCATATCCTGGAAAGGGGTAATCGATGAAACCATGCCGATCCAATGATCTACAGACATGTGTCTCAATCTAAGTCACCAAATCATTGAGCTTAATGATTCAAGATACAATAATTATCCAGACAGAAGTTCTCTGTAGTATGTATTGGACCTTAGTCGCCTGAAACTGAATTCAAAATCCATGCTTTTGACAGCGTCAAGAAAAAAACAATCAAATATTCGGGCATTTCGGAGAGGAACCAAATATCATACCAGCATTTGAAATAAACCTTGAAAAATTCTGAAATGTTTTGAAGAAGCACTTCCATGCCCCTAATTAACACTTTAACGATAAACGTGATCGTTTTGAACAATATCTTATCCGTCTTCGTCAAGCCTTGTCAGTTGTAGCTCACCAATCCCTGTATATCATGTCATTTGGGCCAAGGGGTGTGGTGTTCGGATGATGGAGGTATTTGCGGAAATTGCGAAATGTAAACAAAGCGTGTTGATGTTGGAGAATGGAAGATCGTAGCATATTTCATGTTCCAGGAGGTCTGATATTAGTTTTAATCTCTTTTCTGAGGTATCGAAGCTTTTAGAGACAAAGTTCTGTTCGGAATCATCATTATTTGCAGCTCATATTCACACATACTCCATCAAACATCTACAAGATCTGTCTAACTTGGAATACATTGTGTCTCATAATCAAATTTTAGATTGAGCCTGTGTGTGCATCACATTCACTTCATCCGCACAACAAACAAATATCTCAGCATCAGCTTTCGTCAAATAATATCATCTCACCACACATAACTCATAGTAAAGATGTCAGAATCAGTATCAGCTGGAGATGTATCACTATCACTTTCGAATGTTGATCACTCCATATCAACAGATTCAGAGGAATCATTCCTGATGAAGCAACTGAACAAACGACAACTGTTCAACCACAATACGAGCAGCTCTTCAGACTCAGGATCGAGGAAGAGGAACTCATACTTCAGAGAATCATTCTTAGATGATGATGGTACCACAAAGACTTTCTCGGTGTATCAAGATGCTATTAATGAAACAAGTGATGAAAGTCGAGAAATATCACTCACTGGATTATCTTCGTTGAATTTGGAGAAATTTGGGAGAACACCAAGTAATATCCTGAGCGATATGAACTCAAGCAAGAGGAATTCGATAGGGAGAGCGCAAAGTCTCAAAAGATCAACAAGCCATCGAGGAAACACATCATCATCATCAAGTATCGGATTAACAGTAATCAGTCCAGAACATTCTTCACAAAACAACTCAAACTCACCAAATTCAATTGCAATTCCAATACTCAAATCACCGACAAGGAGCATGATGCTAAATCCAAGGACGCCACCTGTGAATACCGTACCCAAAATGCCCCCATCGGAGAGTATGATACCAATTGATCGTATTCCTACACCGGAATACCCAGCACCGCCACCACCTGAGGAAGAATTGGAACAGGAATATCCATTATATCAACTTCTAGAACTGTCTAATCCATCGCCATTGGCTACGGATAGTTTCAACAGCATATATCTCAGTCAATCGGATACATCACTCAAAGCCAAGAGTCACACTACAAACGGATCGAGAAAAGGAAGTGCATCACATTCCGGCAGTTCCGGTAGAACAAGCACAAGAAATCAAATTAGGAGCTATGACGAATCGCGTCGTAAAGCCAAAGGAATCCCTCATCTCCTGATCAACAACGCTGAAAAGGTCACCATCCACAAGATCACAAAGGAACCGATCCTAAGGCGCGATGTGACAAGTTATACAAAGGGATTCATTCCTTCGATCCATCCGCCAACTATGACACAGGCTTCTTCTGAGTATAAAGATGGCATGGGATTCAGAGATGCAAGAGCTCCGGTGAGCACTAATTCGTTTCAGAAACCATTCGTACCAAAGGAGATGAAGTTGAAGCCACCGTTATCATTCTCTGATAAAGTACATCATCAGGATCCCCACTCTGCACAATCACCATATGAAGGCTCGAAGGATGAAAAGGATGATTTTCTCAATTTTGATGATGAATTGTTGACAAATATGAGATATCAAAGAAACCCACCACGTAACATTCTAGGCCATGGTGGTGGTTCGTCATTATGGATATTGGTTTATTTCTTAGGGTTTTTGATCCCTCCGTTGTTTTTCTTTCTGGGATTTGGTCTGTTGGATCAGAATGTTGGAAGGGTTAGTAAGGCGTGTAAACGGTTGAGTTTGATCACCGGTGTGCTATGGTTCATGTTTGCATTGGCTATGATTGGGGTTGGCTTCGGAGTTGGAATCAATCAGGCACAGGCTTGAGTTGCTTCGTCGGTCTGATGAGATACTGGTTCTCAATTCATAATTTACCATTTCACCATAATGGTCTACGGTATTATGTGACTACTTATACTTTACAAAGCTGTACTACATTACAGACACTAGTGCCTGCTGCTCCAACCACGGCTCATGGCATGGCCTTTGTTTTTAAGAGCGGAGTACGCGGATAAGGCGTTGCCGCTAAGTACGCAAATTAGCTACATGATGGACTAGGACAGTACTATTACCAGTAGACTAATTCCATCAAGATTTATGAAAGTTTGAACAAATGATTATTTTGTAGGAGTGAGACCACTTAGGGACCCCTATCTTTTCCGTTCCTCCCATCCTGCCACAGCCGAGGTCTAACGGATAAAGGACAAAGGGACAATGACGGAGAATCTGGGGCCGAGCCGGAGAAGGCGCATATATCAAATAATCGCCACTTCCTTCTGGCTACCCACACCCATCTCACCGAGTGGGAAGAACAATACAACGGCGCTCCACCACACCAGCGGGGCGATAAGCACAAAAACTTCTGATCTGGAACCTTCTCCTTCTCATCAACCCATACAACTCTGGAAAACTGGCCGGTCCGCTTTTCAATATCTCAAAACAGACAAACTAAAAAACAATGGGTAACGTTCCTGCCAAAGAGGAAAGAACATCGGCTGCGGCTTCACAACGTCGTACCAATTCCCTGACAAGCCCAGCGTTGGTATCAAATACGTCTTCAAGTAAATCTAGGAGAAGAAGTCGTCTTGAGAGAGAGCAGATTAAGGAAGAACATGCTAAGGGTCTTTTGGTGAAGTATGATGATAGCGTTGACGGCGGCTACCTCGCTCCGCACGGAACTTACAGCCTGAATTTGGATTATAAGGTCAGCGTTGTGAAGGAGGCTATCACCCAACGGAGGTTAGCTCCATTCTGGACCCCTCTCCAAGAGTATGATGATAGCTGGACAGATGAGGAATTGCTGGATGTAATCAATAATCTCAAACTTCATACATTGCCCAACGAGGCCGAGGATGAAGATGAGGATCTGATTTACGATATCAATGCTGTTGATGAATCCACTTTGAGCAAAAAGGAATTGAGAAGGCATTTATCTAAGAAGTATAATAAAGAACTCAAGCTGAAATGGCTGGAATGGCAAAAACGTGAAGAGCAACGGTATCTTAAGGAGAGATCTACCTCAAGTTTTATGGCTTCAGATGATTTGAGACTTGAGCTATACAGAAATTGTGTTGAGTGTCCCATCTGTTTCCTCTTTTATCCCAGATGGCTCAATTCTTCAAGATGTTGTTCCCATCCAATTTGTACCGAGTGCTTTGTTCAGATCAAAAGACTTGAACCACATTTCCCACATGATAGTGATGATGATGCAGAACAGCAACAAGCCGTCAAGAGTGACCCAAATTTATTGGTATCAGAACCTGCAGGCTGTCCTTACTGTGCAACCCTTGATTTTGGTGTGTATTATGAGGCTCCAAATCAGATCCATACTGGCCGTGGTGGGATTCAACCTAGTCAGTATAAATCCCTGAATAGAGGTTCGATTTCTGATAATGCTATTCTGGAGGATGAAGAAGTTAATGACTTTGAGGTACAAGAGAACTATATCCGCAAAGCTTCCAATGCAACTTCTACCACTCAACGTCGTCAGTCATTACCAACCTCGCATCCTCTGGTTGTCACCACAGACTTTATAAGACCAGAATGGAAAGAAACTCTTGAGAATGCTAGAGCAAAGCTGGAGAAACGTTCAGCTGCAGCAACTGCAATTCATGCCAGTAATATGATGTTAAATGGCCGTCAAGGATGGAACCATGGTGCTGATTCTGCTGCAGAGCAACGTATGATTGAGGAGGCTATGAGACTCAGTCTGATCGATGAACAAAAGAGAAACAATGGTCATACTTCTAGGAGATGATTTGAGCAAACACTGCAGAATGAGTGATGCCTTAATGTGTTATGACTATGACTTTTCTTCTATCTTATATTTGACTGTGTCAATTTGTGTGTTTTTGGAATTACCTATATACGTAAGTTTTAAAAAATAAAATTCGTAGATTTATCAGGTTTAATCCATCATGATAATGTCATCATCATCATTATCACCCAATCCAAAGTTTTCGAAATCATAACCACCCAATCCATTAGGTGATTCACCCATATCCATTGGATCTATTTGTGTTGCATCAGGTTGGTTGGAAGCCTGTTCTTCAGTTGGTGGTTGTGATGATTGGTCTACCATTTCCTGTGGTTTATCATCTGGCTGATCTTTGGTTTGGTCTGATGTTTTCGTTTGTGTTTGGGCTTCTGATTTCTCTTCCGTTGGCAACTCAAGTTCGTTTGATGGGACTTGTATAGGGTCATTCTTCAAGTCTGCGGCATTCGTTCCTTCAATGTTCAATGGGTCATCTTGTTTCAAGTCTATGCCGTTTATCTTTATATCTGGCTGTAGATCTGAAATTATACCGTCTGTCGACTCTTGTTTAACAGTTATTTCTGGTTCTTGAATCTCCGCCTCCTCTTCTTCCGGTTCGTAATATTCAGCATCATCGAAATCACTCACCTCTTCTTTAAAAGCTGTCTTTTGTAAGATGCTATCCAGGACACTGTTTATCTTTCCTTCGTACCCTATCACCGGATCACTTGTACTCGAACCCTTAGGAAGTTGTCCCAATATCCAGCTCTCTTTAAGGTTACGAGATATGGTCAGGAGTTCTTCTGTGAGTCTGATAATCATACTTGCATTGGATTCTATCTGTAACATCTCTGATGCTTGGTTCTCCTGTGACGTATTTGATGCCTTAATGTATGTTAGTATATACTCAATCAGTATTGGATTTATAGCTTAATACATACAGAAAGCGCCACCATGGTCTGCATTCGGCTTATGAGTAATTCTGTGTTCGTCTCCACCTTTTCTTGGTAAGGTTAGTATCTGTGGCAAATTGATGTGTTCGCTAGGCCATGTAACTCACTGGTTATCGTCTCTGATCTTTTCTGATTCATCTTGTTATTGATTTGCCCTTGTAATAGTAGCCGCCGTGATGTGGTTGGGTGAGTGGTTGTTCCGTAGATGTTTTGAATTGATTTTCTGAAAGAATTGCAAGTCGATCTCTTCCTCCACATAGGGAACTCATATTCATTTTAACAGAGCGCTACACTTTCACCTGTCACATCAATGAAGGCAACCACATGGGGCTCTGGAAGAAGCTTCAGTCCTCCTGATACTCTCACTGGTGCGCTTGATACCTGAATTCTTACTGAGCCGCCGTGCTACCATGTCAAAGACGTCTCCTAACAAAGAACTTCAACAGAACGCACGCAGGCAGCAATCACGCAACCAGAGGTCATCAAGGAATTCTTATGTCCTGTTGATAATCTTTCGAAAGAAAGTATCCATTCCGGTAAGGATAATGTTCGCTTATCCATCCATGATTCCAGTGGGAAGTTGATAATCGTTACAGGTCCGAAATACCTCAAGTCACATTCGCAATCAACCCTTTGCGCTCAATGGATTAAGTCAAAGAATGAGACTACCGCCCATCAATTAAACAGTCCAGGTACTCTCAAACTGTTGTACTCACATCCGCTGAAAAATATCACTACATTGATGAATCTGAATGTTTACCACGCTGAACGTTTCCATCCAAGGTTTACCCAACCTCATTTCCTCACCCAGGGTCTTGTTAACACTAGATTGCAGTTACAGTGCTTCTTATCCGAGAATATAGGGCTTGTTGGTTCGTGCGAAGACCCAGTGTCGTTGGTTTACTTCGAAGATCTATACACTATGGGGTTTGTTCGGTCTATCCACCCTTCGCTGAGTGTGGTCGATACTGTAAGTGGTTTGAGATCACCGGTGATTATCCAGAGCGATAGTCTCAGCTTGCAGAGCTCCCAACAGATCATGGATGATGTATCCAAGCCAAGAGCATTCTTGGGTATTATGGATCTGGGACAAGTTGGTGTGATACGTTCCGAAGGAAATAGAGATTCCGTTATCGTGTTGAAGCTTAAAGATGTTCTTAATCAGTTGGATTTAACTGAAATTGATTGCAAGGTGATGATCGATTTGGAATACATTGACTCTCAATTGTACAAGTCAAAACTCACCATGGTGATGGAATTGTTGAACTCTCCTTGGAAAACGAAGATCTTGGGATTTATCATAGATTCAGGGGATCATTACTCTCCAAGACAGAAATCGAATGTATTTGAAGATGCTGAAAATCAGAACTTCCAGTCAATATCTGATGAGCTTAAACTGAACTCAAGTGCCAAGGTCGGCAAATTCATGATGAACTCATTGCTTACTTCATATTCAAAGATATCATCATTTGTGAGACCAAAGGAACAACATCCATCCCTTGATGAACAGCTTTACTACGCAGACAAGTTTATCAATGACATCGATTCATATATCGATCAGCTTAAATAATCAATCCTTCTTCTCATCTTTTGAATCTGTAGCGGGTGTAATCTTCGATTGTCTCTTACCAGTCAAGTTATCTTTCAACCGCGTTCCCAATGACAAAGCTGGTGCATTATTTTGAGATATATTTGCCGTTGAAACCGGTATCAAGCCGAAATTATTATCTGGTGGTGAAGTTGATAGGGTTGGCTCAGCCATGGATATTGTTCTGATGGGCCTTACTGGGTTTGGTTGAGGTGATGATCTTTTGGATGGAGGATCTCGGGATGTCAAAGCCCTACTGGAACCATCTGGTACTGATCCAAGCATATCGATTCCTGTTTTCAATGTGAATATCTCCGTCTGGAATAAAGTCTTTAGTATATCATTCATGTTCTTGATCGATTCCGTTCTTCCTTGTAAAATTTCCATAGCTTTGGATAATAGTTTGATGATGTTTTGTTTTGTTAAATCTTTCGTATCAGATGTTTGTGACTTTAATGCAACGGATAAATCCCGCTCAAGATTCGAAAGCATCTCGGATGTTGATTCCCAAATGACAAGGCTCTCAAGGAATACATTATGTTTAGTTTCGAAATCTGTTATACCATCCTTCAAAGTCTCAATTTGTCTTTCAATGATCTCTATAATCAGCTCGGGGTCATAGTTCGAGCTCTGTGTAAAGTTCTGTGGTGTGATTCTCATCAAGAAGGATCCCAGGACGGAGTTCGACCGCTGTGCATTGTCTAGTGTAACTTTGGAGAACTGGGAAAGAATGGATTCATCTTGGAATAATCTCATAACAGCTTGTTTTTCAGCTACCTCGATGTCTCGAAGGGTCTCGATATGTGTGCTCGTTCTGCTTTCAATGATGCTTCTCGATTTTGCAATTTCGGTATTGATAACATCACGCTTCTCTTTGAGTTGTTTCAACCTCTTTTCCAATCCATCAATCTCGTCATCAGCAGCTTTCTTCTCTTGTTCCAATTGGCTTAGTCTCATTCCTTCTTCATTATTCGTACTCTTTATCTGTTCGATCTTTCCTTGTAAAAGCTCCTTAGTCTCACCCCATTCTTTGAAAGACTCTAGTGAATCGATTTGGTCCTTCACTCGAGTTTCATACAGTTCTTTCATAGCTTCATATACCAAACTCAAACTTTTGAAACATTTCGTGATGTTATTTCTGATAGTCCTCGTGCTCACGCCTTTCTGGGATGCCTCCCTATGTCTTGATAGTAGATCATTGAGCCTTAAATTGAAAGTCTTCTCCTCCGAAATTAAATATTTCATTGGGTCTTCCTTGGGTCCCATTGTTCCTATAAGTGAGTGTGGTTTGTGTCTCGGGTTCATCACTTCTGGTGGGCCTCTTCGCACTAGTGGGGCGGGTAAGATGGTGGTATCGAACAGCTGTATGGATTGGGAACCTTCTGGCCAAAACGCAACAGAGCGATCGCCATACTGATCGTGTGAGCTTGATGTAGTGAACGTAGAGGTTTCGGCTCTTGTTGGAGCCTGTGATGGGCGGATATCCCTTGAGATTGTTATGTCTTCAAATTGAGTAGACATCTCCTCTTCTGGTGGGGTTCGTGGTTCTGGAATCTCCGTTGTGCTCTGACTCTTAGCCCCTTCATCTTTCAGACTTTCGTCTGAGAAATGTCTTATATCCAAATCAGCAGGGTCATCAACGACATCTTGGCCCTCGTGTGTACACTCGATCTCTACGGGCAAATCATCAGACTCTGAGCCGCTCTGTGAATAAATTGATGCCTGATTGTCAGCGTTGGATCCTTGAGGGCTGTTGGCGGTGGTGGTGTTCCTCGAGCTGACAATGTTTCGCGTGCGTCGCTGGAATGATGATCTGAAGTCAGCCATAGTGTGGATGTTTGCAGTGGGTTGGGAATTGTGAGTGCCTGTATAGCCGCCCAGTCATGGTGTGTCGTAGAAGGAATTGTGTCAAAGGATAGCGAGCGCCCGTGCTGCGCAGTGACACTACGTATTTCCAAAGGACTATTGGATCTACGCACAGAACCAACTCTTCCAACCTTATGCAGGATGAGGATGTTCCTCCAAGACCACCATTCAGGGCACCATTCAGGGCACCATTCAACAATCATCGCCGAAACTTTTTGAACCCCAATCCTTATTACAACATCGCATGGGCTGCACGACTCGTCAATGGTCATATGGAACAAGCACTGGTACAACTGCGTCATTAGAGCCACGTCAAGTCTTGAGAGTGTGGATTTCACCATAGGTGGTTGGTTTGTGTTATTTGCCTGGGTCTCACGCTGTTTGGTTCGCTTTAGTTCCTTTGCCGATTTGAGATGATATGCATATTTTGGAATTCAATGGAATGAAATGAGAATAAGAAAATCACACCAGTGTTGTTGTTTATCAGGTTGTATAAAGAGAAGTTTTGCTTTTTGTTCGATATCCCAGAACTCCGTAACAGCCCCTTGGTCAATCTTATTCGATTCATCTACGTTGTCAAGCCGAGAATACAACGATTACTCCATTTTCTTATGTTTAAAATATAAAGCACAATTTATCTTTTTTCCCTAATACCTACACCCCATTATTATCCTATATAACCTTCAAATCCCAATGAACTCGTCGTTCTAAACTTCCCTATTATTATTAATGACAACCTTTGCCAACCCGACCGATATATCATCCAACTTTCCACCTGTTATGAAATTATTGCCCACTTCATTGACCTTTTCAACATATGGCGTGACACAGTAGTTATCAAAAGCCAATCTCTTAGATGCAACCACAAGTTGACGACAAACTTCAGCCAAATTCGAATGATCCGCATTCAATTTTTCATTGATAAGCTCCAATATTTCGTCTGGGTATAGATTATCAGTGATACCATCTGAGCACAACAGTATGATGTCTCCCGTTTCAAGATCAAAGTCATAAAACTGGACAACTGAAGATGGCATTTTGACTTGTCCTGTAGTACCAACTTGTTCCGGACAGAGAGGTGAAATATATTGTTCCTCGTTTGTGCAGACAATCTCACGGTCTCTGATGACAAAAACTCTGGAGTCTCCAATATTCAAGATTTTGAGCTTCTTATCAATCATCATGGCAATAAGTAGGGTCGAACTACCTTTGAATCCCTGTCTCTCCATCACTTGTATACTCTCCATATAACACTCATCCAGCCTTTCGCATAAATCCCGCTCACTGAGCTCATTGAGATTTGCTCTTTTCTGATGTGAGAGTTCAGCAAAACTCTTACTGATATTCTCCAGGAATGATCTTGCAAACAGTCCTGAGTCGGCGTGTTCACCGCTCCAGCCAGAGACTCCATCCGCGACACCTAGCAAATTGGGTGACACGATCATTGCATCGTCACCACTCTTGATGCTTATGGTATCATATGGATTTCCGTAAAGCCGTCTCTTTGGTAAAAGTGAAATGTTGGATGCAGAATCTGTCAAATCCATCAACGAGTTGACTATTGACTTCCTGCCTGGTCCATGATGAACATATGATGCGTGACTGAACAAAAATCTGTAATAATCGGGGGTTTCTGGTTTTCTGTTGGCGTTCTTCAACTGTTGATTGAGAGGTGAAGAGTACCTATTGGGGAAATGCGGTTGTCTGAACGTTGATGGTCCTCTGGGGTCCTTTGATAAGTTCCCTATACTCTGCTTCTTGAGTAATCCAAGAAAATTGCTGATGAACCCTCCTGTCTTGGGGCTTGTTGGTTTCAGCATGTTCTTGAGGTAGTGCGAGTGTTGTCTGTGCAGTTGAGAACGCAGCTATGAAGCAAGCACTATGGCAGGGTAGAAGAGAGCGTCTAGCTTTGAAGCGCTGTGGTCTTCTCTTCTTCCAGCAATGAAGATCTCGGATCAGATGATTTGCGTTTAATTCTTTCACAGCGGCCCGTAGCGGAAATATTCCGAGATATTCCGAGATATTCCGAGATGGGAATAGCATCTGCTTTTAAGACTCCATATATCTCATCTCCTTCTTATGACTACCTGAATTTTAACATTTACAATAATTTACAATAATATACAATAATATACACAACATCGCAACATACTACACACCGATTAGACAGAAGCAACTTCTGAGAAGTATTGTCTAAGAATCAAAGACAACATCTTTGGAAGCTCGGTGATATCACGAACAACGACATAGAACTCGAATGGGAAGCTATCCAAGTACTTATCAACCTTCAAAACCATATTTCCACCTGCGTCTGGAACATATCTAACTTGACTCATATCCATGATTGACTCATTTGAGTTGATACCATCGATAATGACAAACACAAGCATGATCTTCTCTTCACGGGCACGACGAACAAGTCTTTGGATAGTAGCATGATCTTCACAAACACCATCGGAAATCACAATTTGTAATTGCCATAAGTCTGCGTCACCAATGGCTCTGGCATTGTTGAATATTTCAATCGATTCACCAACAAGTTTCTTGATATCAGTTCTTGTCTGTTGGAAATCGAATTTTTGGAAAATCTTAGCACCAGATTCGGAACTGAATTGTTTTTCGAATGGATGAACAACCTTTGTGTTTTCACCAAACTTGACAATGGATAATCCACCAGATTCTAATTGGGTCAAAGCCTTGGAGACAAGACAGATACTTTGGAAAGCGAGATCAACAGATTTACTCTCAGACATGGACTTGGAATCATCAACGGAAATCATGATTTGATATTGACGCTTACTTGGCTTAGTACGTCTCAACCAAATCTTATCCTTTCTGAAATCACTTGCAATGTAAGAAATGATTCTCTTCATGTTCAATCTCTTACCAGTCTTATAATCACCCTTCAATTTGGTACTCAAAGTTGGCTCCAAAATCAAACGTAGTTGTTCAGATAGACTTGCTGCCAAATCTTGGGTTTCAATCTCACTCTTTCTCCAAAGTTCACGAGCCTCATCAATACCTCTGAAGTCAGACTCTTCAACAACTTCGGGTTTCAAAACGCTCCCACTGAAAATATCTTCTTCATCCTCCTCATCTTCAAGTTCGGCACGTAAAAAGTCTTCATCCAATTCCTTGTCTTGATTTCTTTCTCCAATGAATCCACCCTTCGTTTTACCATTGAACTCATCCGCCTCATCGTCCTGATTTTCGCCAACATCTTCCATTTCTTCGTCAGCAGGCTCATCACCCTCCTTGGAACCTTCCTCTTCCTCCTTCTTAATCTGTTCAGTCTCCTCTTCTTGATCATCATCAATAGCCATATCTTCATCAATAGTAGAAACTTGGTCCTTGTTGGCTGCTCCAAGAGCTTGTGTATCATTCTCCGTGTTTTCACCATCAATATGTTCAAACTCATCAGGACGCTCATTTGCCTTTTGCTCAGCCATCTCATCCTTTTCGTTCTTCTCTATGATCTCCTGGTGACGACGGTGGAATTCTTTCAACGAATCACCGAGTTGTTTTAAAGACTCGCGGATATCATCACGAGCTGAGTCATTAGTGTCATCAGCTTGATCTTTCTCCTGTTGTTGTTGGTTTGTTGAACCTGAAGCACCAACATCCTCCTGCTCTTCATTTGTATCTGTCTGAGCTCCTTGACCACGACTTCCTGATTGTTGCTCAACAGCCGTTTCTTGGTCAATATCTTCGTCTTCTAAATCACCAGACTCAGTACCATCCAAGCCTTCAATTTGATCACCATTCTCTTGATCATCTTCTAATGAGTCTTTCATATCATCTTCACCTTCGTTTTCTTTCAATCCTTCATCTTCAGAGTCATCAATTCCCTCAGCCGCCTCCTCTTCATTCTCACCATCTTCGGCATTTTCCTCATCATCTTCGTGCTGTTGGGCGGTAGCTTCGGTATCATGCTCTTCAACTTCGTCATCATCGTCTCCTTCTTCAGCTTCTTCAACGTCTTGAATCTCCTCTCCTTGATCATCATTGAAATCCTCTTCATTTTCGTCAACATCCATTTTATCTTGGAAATCTTCCTCCTCGTCTGGCTTCTCTTCTTCTTCTTCTTCTTCTTCAGCATCGTTGTCTGTATCAAGGTTCATATCATCGGGCAACTCCAAAGTTTCGGTTTCAGGCACTTGCTGATCAAGTTCCTCTCGCTCTTCATTCTTCACTTCGTCATCCTGCTCGCCCACATCCTCTTCGTCAGCAGCATCGTCATCATCTTTATCGCTTCCGTCGTCTCCATCTTCTTCATCTTGATCCATCTTCTCATCTTTGTTATCTTTGGAGTTATTCTTCTGATCTTCTTCCTCGTCTTCCTGAGCTTGAACATCGTCACTTACAGAGTTTTCTGGCATGTTTTGGGATTCCTTCTCTTTGGTATCCTCCTTCGCCTCTTCATCCCACATCTTGTCGTCAACTGCATTTGGATCTAGATCATCGAGGTCATCGATCTCCTCGTCCAATTCACTATCTTCATCCTCATTCTCATCTTCGTCGTCGTCGTTCTCATCTTGATCAGACAAGTTCTCAAGGCCTCCTGCCATATCTCCTTCGATATCAACAGCATCGTCGTTATCGTCTTCGTCTTGCTTATCATCCTTCTCTTTGTTTGGTTCTTGTGCCTGTTCGCTCAAATCCTCATCATCTTCAATATCGTTCGAGTTATTCTGTGCACCATCACCATCACCCAGACCTGTTCCGTCTTGCAGATTATCAGAATCTTTAGTTTCACTGGGAGCTTCTGGAGAACAGAATCCATCTTTCGTAAGATTCAGCAATGATGTCGCAAGCACGTATGTTGCGCGAGACACGTCGAGATAGTTATCAGCGAATTTATTCAGCACAACAGCCACCAGCTCCATATAGTTCTTAAAAAAAACATTGGTAATCTTCAGCAGAGCCTTGAGGTGGACATTTTGGGTGGAAACGTTCGATAAGTGACTCAATAAATTCTCAAAAGACTTCGAAATTGATGCTGAGTGCATGGCCTTTGAGATCTCATTGAGCTGTCTTTGGGAGAGTTTGAACCAGTCATCGTCTTCATGAGTTAGACTTTCATCACTCAGAACAGCTGAGACTTTTTGGAAAACAATCATTATCTTAGAGGAAATTTGACGGCATATTTGGTCGAGTTCAGTCATATTGAGATTCTCATCACCAACTTGGTCAACGAGCCCAATTGGAGCACACTTCAGCCACTCGATCACAATCTCACCTGCAAATGCAAGTGATGAGTTATTAGATTTCCAGTCTTGGATCTCTTGAGTTGCAATTGATAAACGGTCCTTGAGTTGGTTCACCTGTTCAACAGCAATGGTAGATGTTTTCCATGCTCTTTCGTGACCAAGTCTCCAATGTTTGGTGTCCTCTTTCAACTTGAGAAAAATTGAGAGGTCGACCGGGTGACTCAGAAGCTTTGATGAAGCTGAACAAATGTCCATGGCATAGTTCAACACCTCAGGAAGCCACTTTGTGATGAAATCTGCTTCTTTTAACGGCTCAGATAGCAATGATGACAGAACAATACCACCCTCCATTGAGCTGATGTCCTCAACTTGATCCTTGAAGGATGAAAGCTTCTCCAACTGGGATGAAATCTGGTGAAGTGGCTTTTTGTTTTTGATCAAATGGAACACAAGGTTTTCAACAACAGCAAGACCTTTTTCAGCGTCCACCGGTGGAACATCTTCGGCAACGCTGGAAACAGAAGCTCTTAGTCTTGGAAGCAAATCGATAACTCTGAAATAATATCTCTCAAAATGTTCGACAGCAGTGCCCCTGAATGACATAGACTCTGCAAGGATCAATCCAACGGATGATTGAATTTTATGAATGTCATCTCTCATATGAGTCTTAAGTCCAATTCTCTTCAGTTCACGAAGAGTATCACTGAGTAGTTTCTTCTTCTGTGTTTTAAGAGCAGCAATATCCTTTTTGGTATCATCGTTCAAAGACGATGGCGTTGCTTTCTTCAAGCGTTCCATCTCTTCAACAAGTTCGATGGCAAAGTTGTAAAGCTTCGGAGATGTTTTACCTCTCACCCTTTCTTTATAGACTTGCATGTTGCTGTCAATGAGTGTCACATTTTTGAGATGAGCAGGTCTGGATGTAAATTCTGGAACTGATGAACATGTACCCACCACCTCATCGATATCAATTGCGTTAAACTTCACTGATGCGATATGTTCTGTGATCTTTGGTACCTTCTGTGAGCTCGACAATCCCTGTTCAATTATGTCAGTTATCTCAACGGACAAAAGATTGCGGTACTTATGCACAACCTTGTACAAGCTCGCATGTGAGCGACGAGCAGATTGTTTCAATGCATCAATATTCACATCCTTCCAACTAGCAAGTAGGATAACCTCCTCGACGGCCTTCTGTAGCTTCTTGCGTCCATCCCTCAAGTTAACCTCGATGATAGACGAGAACTGCTCGTAAAATGTGATCAAATTCTTCATAGTATTAGAGAGCTTGTGATCAGGGGCAATCAAGGAAAGATGAACCTCAAATGCCTTCACCAAAGATAAGCGACTCTCGTACTGTCCGTGCGTGCTTTTGCTCATGAAGATATTCAAAGAAGAAATGATGCTCTGTAGATCGACATCTTCCTCATCTGAATAAACCGGGATAATAATAGTCTCAAACAAATTGAACCACCATTTTCCAATATCGTTTCTGTGGTTAGCATCTTCTCTTTCAAAGAGTGACTTCCAGCTCGACAATTCCAATCTTCTCCAGCTCACAATCAGTTCAGTCATTCGGTCAAAGTGTTCGTTGAGGGAAACTTTGCTGGATGCGTACTTCTCCCATTCTGCAACGAAAGTATAAATCTGTTCAATTTTCTGGATAAGTCTTGCGAGTGGAGTCTTGACCGGGAAGTTCAAATACTCCTGCGAAATTCTGGATAGAGTTTGCAGAGTTGCATGTTCTGGCCATTGCTGTAAATGAGTATTTACCGCATTGAGAAGTAATTTGATCACTTCAACGGATCTCTTGAGTTCCCTTGGGTTGTAGCCATGGTAAAAATCGATATCTGATCCAGTAGCTTTGATTGAAGCAGTTTCTATCGACTCCGACAATTTCAATATGACTGACCCAAGAGTGGAAGAGCTGATATCAGATGATCTGAATTCATCAGAAGATCCCAAAACTCTCTTTGCGATCTCCGCACCATCGTCGATAAGTCCTCTTAGGGTCAGGTCATTATCATTCAGGAATATTTCGATGTATCTCAAAGCGATGGAAGAATATTCCTCTTCCATAGAATCTCCAGTAGACATTGATTTTCCGTTTTCAACATCAACGAAATCCTCAAAATCTGGAAACATCTTCTTGAAGTCTTCATCAGAATCTGACAAGTCATTAAACTTGAACAGACTTCCTTCTTCAGCGTCTTTCTGCTCTTTTCTCGTACGTCTGAGAGACCAACGGTAGTAAAGTACTTGGAAGATTTGTACAACTTTTGGATCCTTAGCTGCTTTGCTCTTAGAAGTGGAGGACAACAGATCAATCATGAATCTCATGACTTGTTCAGCTATTGGCGAATCAACGTCAACGGATTTGCAGTAATCTTTAAAGATTTCAAGTCCTTGAGAAACCTCATCTGCAATAGTCAACCCTTGTAAATCAATAAACCACAATGGCGAAACAGGGTAAGTAGCCTTGCTTCGTTTTCTTGATTCTAAGATCAAATCAAACCCAAGCTTCAAGCCGAAAATGTAACCCTTGAAAATATCATTGACATCAGAAAAATGGGTGAATTTCGAAGTCAGCCTTTCGATGAAATTCGATGAATTTTGTTGGAAAAGTTCAATTTGTTTCTCAAATAATTGGAGCTCCGTTTTGAGAGATCCCACCAAGAGATTACTGATTGAATTTAATTCCATTGTTGATCTCATGAAAACTTCCCATTCATCATAAAGATGATCGATGGATAGACTCGTACGGTAAACCCTTGGCTTGGCTGGACGTAACTCATTTTCGATAGATGGAATAACTCTCTCGATCACGATTTGATCATCACCAAAATTGACTCGTCTAACTGACTTGAATGCAGTCGCAAGTTCTTGACAGAACTGTTTTCTGTTCTCGTGGATTTCAAATGTGATATGTTCTTCGATAGCTGGATCTAACGTAGAGTCAGGGACATAAAGCTGGGTCAATCCAATTGAGAAAAGAATCCATGCTCTTCCAAGTGATTCGATATCTCCCGCCTCCAAAATGGAATCCACCGCTGGTAACAAAAACTCTTCATTGATAGCAACAAAAAATGCTGAAGATGATCTCTTCGAGATTGCTTTCAATTGATGTATATCAAGACCTTGGGTTTCATCATCAACAACAAGGGAGACAATCTTACGGTACCACTCAAAAATGACACGACGATTCTCTGTTACTCTGTCAAGAACAACAGCACTAGAGTGGGTGAGAATCTGCTTAGCGAAAATCTGAGAATCCTTCAAAGTTTGTTCAAGCTGGGATGCTGAGAAGTCATTGTAGTTACCGACCTTGGAAAATACCAATTGCAAAAATTTGTCTGTAAAAAGCTCAGCAGTTGTAGACGAGTAACCAGTCTTAGACTTTAACCATAGGGTATCGAAAACTCTTGGGTAAACGTCCTTTTCCAGCGTCAGAAGTGCCGAAGAGCCAAGACCAGCATAACGTGATAGCATCACTATATCTTGATCAACGGCTGCTCCAGATGAAACAACAATGTTAAACAGAAGATGGAAACATTCTTGGAAGTTATGGGACCTTTGTATCAAAAACTGTGAAGACAGAGCTTCCAGTTTTTGAACTCCGAGACTCAAAGCAGTGAGAGCCCCCGAAGTGTCCATGCTGGTACCATTCAAAATTTGAGTGTGAATGTTGCTGACAGCTTCAACTAAGTTGGTAATCAAATCGTCCGATTCAGAATACTGCTTGAAAGCCACTTCATCAAACTTTTTGACAAGTTTTGCCAACTCTTGGTGGTCAGCCCAAGACTCACCACTTTCAGGATATGATCCTCTGAATGCCTCCCAGATAGGACTCATCAACAACCCTCTCTTCAATGAAAGTTCTTCCTCAAATGAGGTCAAGAGAAGGTTGAAGGATTCGAGATTGGTCAACCTGGATGCATCTTCGGACCATTTTCTCATCAACTGTTGGTAGACTCTGATTTTGGCCTCGTTCTTGGTAGTCGTGCAGTCCAAAAGGGAAAACCAGATAGAAATGAGGTTGTGGATCGATGCAAGAACTGGCTTGGCCGATTCAATGAGGGTGATATCAAAAGTCTTAAGCTCCGACAAGATCATCCCCAATGACTCTTTCAAAAGCCTGAAGATACTAACCTTTGGTGAACCTCTGATATTTCTGCCTCCCAACGCAGCCGCACTCTGTTCAATATAGTTCAACTCGTTCAGCTTACCATTCTTACCCTTCAATTCAATGAGTTCCAAAGCTTTAGCTCCTTTGAGAACTTTCGATGTCACTTCAAATAGGTAAACCAACTCGGAAGAGCTTGCAATATCAGCAGATCCAGTAACCGTCTTCGAGACATAAGAATTCCAAAGCGGATTAAGGAACTGGTAGTTAGCATATCTGGTATCAGTACTGAGTAACATATCTGCAGTGTCACCAATAGTTCCGTATGCTTCGTATAACTTTCTGGAAATTCCGAACTCGGCAAACGACTTAATCATGTCGACGACTCTTTCAATAAATGATGTGTGTTGATCATCAAACTCCGTGGAGTTGGTAGCCAAATCCAAAATCGCTGATGCGGTTGTTTGGACGATAAATGGGGTTGCCGTAGCTGTAACAGATACGAGGCTATCTGATGATGACTCTGGATCAATATCTGCAAGCATGCCGATATAGTGTGAAGAGGAATCTGTAGCCTCGATGAACTTCGACATAGGAACAAACTTCCTGTTTTGGAACGAAAGACTTTGGATCGTCAGGTCTTCTTCATTGTTGGCTGAAATGCCCAATAATTGCTTATCGAACGAAGAAGCCCTTTCTGAGAGATCAGGTACAAAAATTTCAACACCTCTGTTTCTCATGGCTCTGGACAACTCGCCAAACTTCGGATCAACAGTCAAGAACAAGCGGAAATCTTTATGTGGCTTCAAGACACGGGGTTGCCCATCTGGCAAACTGCACTCATTGATAATCAAAGATCCATTTATCTCAAGCAGAGAATTCAGTCTATCAAGAACGGAAGGACTGCAAAGATTGGCGTTATCAAGAACCAGCCAGTGTCCTTCCTCCACAGCTTTCACCAACAAACCATCGAACCATTCGAAAGTGACTGCTGGTTTTTCGATGATCTTAGCACTTAAGGAATCAATTCTGTCTGCAATATCCCAGTTCATATCAGAAATTGCTATAGAGCTCTTGAATTTTGTAAACTTCTCAGCTAACAATCCAAAGTTTTCTTGCGTGATATGTGTATCACTCAAAAATTTGATGAGCTCCAAGCAAGCAACTGTGTGCTGAAGAACCTCGGTTGAGGATTTGAAATGTGCCGAGAGAATCTCACAGAGAAGAACTTGAACTTTCCCGGTAAGTGCAGTAATCTGTCTCGTGAGGTCAAGTTGCTCGTATCCTCCAAGTATATCCATACTGTCAATGTCACTGTTCATGGAGAACTCTACCACTTTGGATCCCGAAATTGTGGACAAATATCTCACCAGATCAGTCTTACCGGAGTTTGTTGGACCCACAAGGATAGTTGGCCAATTGTTGTTCAAAGCGAGTAAAGCACTTTCTATCACACTTGAGTTCGATTGAAGGTGATTGAGCCTCGTGTAGTTCGAAAGATTCAGCTCTTCAGATCTCTTCAAAACAGCTTTGCGGGCTTGCAGGAACTTTTCTCCAATGAGGAATAGATTCTCATCACTCGGTTGTTGTAGAAATACATCAGTAACAAGATCTAGGGCTTTCGACCTGTCTTGTTCTGTTCTGAACCGTTGTGTTATGACAACATTCAGGAAGTCAACTGGTGACAGCTCACCCACAATTGACGGTGTGCTATAAAGTTGTAACCATCTCAACGTATCACGAAGGTTAAACTCCCAAGGACCACCTGAAGAGCCCCAAAGTTTATTGATTGAAACCTCGGTTTCGAGTCTGGACACAACCTCAATCATCTTCGAACAGACATCTGGATCAATCTGTGGGTATATGTGCTGGGCAATGAGTAAAAGATCTTCAGCTGTGAGAACATCCACGTAAACAACGGTGAATCTGTTAACGAACGACTTTGGGAGACCTTTTCGTCCACCACCTTGATATTGGGGGTTTTGAGCAGCGAAAACTCTGAAATTAGGATGACGAGGGAAAGACTTATCCAATTCCGGGATGTAGGCTTCACCACGATGATCCAGACAAGCATTGAGACCTTCTAAAACAGATTGTGAAGCAAGGTTCATCTCATCTAGTAACACCCACTCTCCTTCCTTCATGGCTCTCAAGAACGGAGCATCACGCCAAACAAATTCACCAGTCTTCCCTCCCTCAACAGGAGCATCTGAACCGAAAAGATCGACAAGATCAGTTTGCTCAGAAAGATTGATACGTGTAAGGGGTTGTCCACTTGCTTTCGAAAGTGCGGAGACAAGACTTGTCTTTCCCACACCAGGACTTCCCTCTAAAAGGATCGGTTTGCTCAATTGCATTGCCCTCACCACACGCATAGCATTGGCAGATGTTGTTGGGGCTTCGAAGTTGAACAATTCTTCAGAAGCTTGGGCTTCGTCTCTTGGAAGTTCAAAAAGACCGACTTTTAGAACGTTAGAATCAATAGTCACAGCTGGTGTATCTCTATAGAACTTTGAGAGATCTGTACCCATGAGGGTTGACAACTCAGTCACACAGCTCAGCTTCTGTTCAGATAAATGCTCTTGAGATGCTGCTAAATGGGCAGTATTGTTTGTACCCAACGCATCAATGAAGACCATAGCGGCACCATGAAGCATGGATCCTTCAATTGATCCAGTACTCTTGAAAGAACTATTCAAAAATTCAACCCAAGCCAATATATCTCTCAAAGAAATAACACCACTGGTGAGATCACCACCAAGAACATTTCCGAAAAACTCGGCAAACTTCACAATGATGTTTGAGAGATGTTTCAAGCCCTCTTCAAGTTTTGAGTCCACGATGGTTTGAACATCATTGATATCTTCCATAGATGGTACCCAAATTTCGGTGAAACGATTTCTCAAAGCAGGAGATAACTCCTTTTTACCATAGTCACCACCTGGGTTCATTGTAGCAAGAAATTGAAATCCATCATGAGCTGTTATGAAGCTATCGTCTGTACCCTTCTCTGCGAGTAAAAGACTTCTCTCCGGTTCAAGAACACTGTTAAGTCTTTCAAGAACTGAGTCATCTGCCAAAGAAATCTCATCGAGGAGGAAGTAGTCACCAGCTCTTAGTGCCTGGGTAAGAGGCCCATCAGCCCATTCGAATAGGACATTCAAGTTTGCTCTGAGAGCAGAAACATCGGACAGATCACCATCTGATATCAATGACTTATCAACCAAATCGTAAGCGGAATTCAACTCATCGAGCGAAGCACCTTCGAGAGTCTCGTCAAATTGAACAAGGAGAGATGCAAGTTTAGCATGAAGCTTTCTCTGAGTCTCGGTTTTGTTTCTGACTGGTCTCTGCGCTCCTAGTAAATCACCTGTTTCCGTGTTTTGATGGGCGTTGACGATGACCAAATTCTTCTCATTGAACTGACTCAATACCTGGCACACTGTAGTTTTTCCACAACCAGTTTCACCAACTAAAAGAACAGGCTCGTTATTAGCGATCGCAGAAGATATCAAAACAGCAAGACGGCGAACGGCCTTGGTCCACACGACAGGGGAGTCCATATCCATCAACGTTCCATTCTCGAGACTTTCATAGTACTCATTCATGTCAAGTTTAACTCTCATCACTTTCTCCATGGTCTCTTTCACGACCAATTTCTCTTCTGGTTTCCGCACTCTCTCAGCCAAAAGCATATAACCATTGGCAGCAAGCTGATCATATCCAACAGCCTCTCTGTTAGCCCAACGGAACAAATCACGGAGAGTAGCAAAACTGTTCTTCTGTTCGAACAAACGGGAGGATTGACGTTGAACCGAAAGCTGACGATAAACTTCAACAATCTTCTTTGCATATGATGGGGCAATCTGACATCTTTCACGAAGAATAACCTCAAGTTCATCCTGTGGAATGTCATCAAAGTGTAACTCCAAGAATCTGTTACGGAAGGCTCTTGAAAGAACCTTACGACCTCCATATAGACCAGGTGGATTCTGAGTAGCAAACAACATGAAGTCTGGATGAGGATGAACAACCTCCTGTGTTTCTGGGATAAAGAGTTCTCTGTTATCATCAAGAAGTCTATTAAGAGCTTCCAAAACATCAGTTGGGGCCAAGTTCAACTCATCAAGAACCAACCAATGACCCTTACGCAAAGCCTCAACAAGAACACCCTCTTGAAAAGATAATTTTCCAGAATCATCAGAGACATAAGTACCCAAGTACTCCTGAAGATCAGTGTGCTCGTGATTGTTGATACGAACAAACGTGTTACCGGTACTCTCAGCCAAATACTTGATCATACTGGTCTTACCTGCAGATGTTGGACCTTGAACCAAGATTGGGAATCTCTTACCAGATGAAGCTCTCACAAGATTGAGCAGATTCTTCTCAACGAATGGAGTAATGATATACTTTGTATCTTCAATGACATCAGACGGACCTTGTTTCATCCAGTAATGCTTGAACTGAACAAACTTACCTTCTTCACTAGAAGGAGCAGGTGGGATCTGGCTGATGACTGATCTAGCATTTTTGAGTCTTCCAATTGTATAATGTTCAATCAATGGCTTGAGGATATCCTCCGATGTCTGGTCGAGTAATGTCAAAAGAGACATAGAGAAACCCTCATATAATGCACGACGTAACCCATAGATGGAAACGATGTCACAAACATAGAGCAAAGTTCTTGTCAAAGTACGAATACTGAAATGAGGTTTTTGATTTGCACCATCAACAATTTGGTTGGTATCAGAAAGCTTCTTTGCCTCCAAATAAAGCTGGGCAATATCGTTACCAACCCATTCATCATTTACAGCAAATCGTGAAATGTACTTGTCAATGATTTGGAGTAAATCAGAGATATCACCGTCAGGAGAGTGGACATAAATCTCAGTGAATCTGGATCTGATACTCAATGGAAGATCGCGTTTACCCACATCAGTAGCAGGGTTCATACAAGCGAAGATTCTGAAGTCCTTATGAGCTTGGATGGATTCAACTTCTCCCTTCTCGGAGAGGAGAATAGATCTTTGTGAGATGGAGTCTGAAAGTAAATCAGATATGGACTCAAGGGTATCTGGGGATGCAAGATTGATCTCATCGAGAAGGAGCCAATCACCGTTTCTCACGGCTTTGACCAAGGAACCTTCGACAAAGTTGAAAACAAAAGCATTTTCCATTGATTGAGATTGCAACTCGAAATCCCTGACTGTAGTTTGGAACTCCGTCCACTTGGTGAGAAGGGCAGACTTGTCTTCAACATTGAGACGTCTTTTCTTCTTGGGTACCTCATCACCATCTTCTGGATCCTCCTTGTTGAGAACTTGGTTTGCAAGCTTCACAGCTTCATCCCAGAGTCTCACAACGTTCTTCCATTGGTCTCTGTTGAAACACTTCACCAAGATACGTTCAAATTTCTCATTTTTCTTTGATGAGAACGTCAAGTGGAAAAGATTCAAAAAGTTCTCTTGGATAGGAACAGCAACGGTCTTCGTGTTGACTGGCTTGTAACCACCCAAAAGATCACCAGTCTCAGTTTGTTGAGAAACGTTGATGACAGTTATCTCCTTGTTCAATTGCTTAGCGATTTGTTGGACAACAGTGGTCTTACCAGTACCAGTCTCACCAACCAATAACACAGGTTCAGTCATCTGGATAGAAACACCAATTTGCTCCATAAGTCTCAAAGAGTGGTTAGTTCTTGCGAATGAAGTGTTGTTGCCGGTGTTTTTTCTTCTGTACAAAGCTTTTGGTGTCTTCTTCAAATGAGCTCTTCCCAAGACAAAGTGGTCATCATAGTCTTCAAACAATGGGACGTGTTTCTTGAGGAAAACATCGATACGAGAAGTTGGAATCTGTAGAGCCTCACCAATAACATGAATCAAAGGATCAAGAGCACCTTGCTCACTGACAGCACTTGCAAAACAATCAACCGCCTCAGCGAAGATACTATCAACAACCGATGAAGAAATTAGTTGGTTGGATGATATCACACCATTAGTCTCATAGATCACATTCACTCTGCTGCAGAATTTCATAAGATCTCTCACAGAAATGACTCTTGGATGAGAGCCCTTGTTGAGTGCAAGGAATGACTTGTTGTTGTAAGTGGCTTGAATCGAGTTGTAGAGAGTGATAAACATAGGAACCATATTCGAAAGAGAACCGAACTTGGCACTGATGATACTTCTCAACTCATCCTCGGATGGTTCATCAATAATCACTGCCTTCCAAAGTCTCAAACCGATCAAATCAGGGATAGATTTCTTGATATCATTGGAGGATCTGATGGTTGATATAAGTTGGAAACCATTAGCAGCCTTAATAACTTCACCTCTTGAAGGAATGGTAAGCTCTCTCTTCTCTAACAAACTCAAAAGAATGGATAAGACCTCGGTTGGTGCCTTGTCAATATCTTCGATAAGAACCCAACGTCCTTCCTTGACAGCGGTAGTGAGCACACCGGATCTCCATTCAAAAGTACCTGGCTTCTCACCTGATGTATAAGTACCAAGAAGAAGTTTGGCGTCGGTTTGTTCACCCAAATGAATCTTCACCATGGACTTGTCACAACTCAAGTACTTACTCAGCTCATTGATCAAAAACGTCTTACCAGATCCTGCGGATCCGATAACCATAACAGGTGATGAGTTCTGGACGTGATGTGATAAGCTCTTCAAAGTTTCAATAGATCTCTCGGTTGGAACGAAATCAGCCGATCTCCTAGAATCTTGGTTGTTGAAATGAACTTTGGGTACGAGAACACCACAAACAGAAACAACATATGGGCTCAAGAATGATCCCTCAATGTTAATGAAAGAGTCGTCAGAGCGATCTTCACGGTCCTCGGCTTGTGTAAGTTCTTCAAAATTGGCCAATCTCTTCGCCTCAACGATAGATAGATATCTGTAATCAATGTTCTGGTCACCTTCAAAGTCAGCGATAACTGGTTCATCACCAATGAAATTGTGGATCATATCATTCTTTGCCTTTTCAGATAGTTTCAAATACTTGGCCAAGATGAGAACTGCCAAAAACTTGGTAGATTGGTGGGATGTGGAATGGATCAACTTACCAAGAACCTCTGGGGCAACGAATGGCAAGAATCTTTCACGGTCTGCATAGAGAAGTCTATGGAATGCAATGAGAATGGAGTTGACTTCAGTGTGGGTGGCAGTCTCACCGTGAGTGGAGATCTGTTGGAAGAAATCGTTTTGTCCTAAGTAGAACTCTAGCAATGGGGCAATCTGTGGGGCCAAAGATACGATTCTTCCCAATGCGCTCAAGACAACAGAACCGTTGATTGCAACCTTAAGTGCTCTGGATTGAGAGTATTCGATCTCAGTAGTCTCGTCAGAGATCCAGGTGGAAACAAGATGGAGAAAGATGTCTTTCAATCCAAATAGCGATGCGGTGGTGAGAGAACAGTCCAATGAAGCAATGGATAGGGACTTAAGGTTCTCTATGATAGATTTTTCTGTGTTGAAATGCAATTGCTCATCATTAATGTTCTTTGATTTGTATAATTGTTTGAATTCAGCAAGTCTTTCCACAGACTTGGTGTAGTTTAGGGAAATAGCGTCGCTCATCTCCTTTGTGCCTCTTAGATCTATCTATACGTCTAGTGTGAATATGAATCAATGGAGGTCCGGAGCAAGCAGGTCAAGTGGGAGTTCAGCTCTCTGTAGAGATTCCTTTCCAAATGAGCAAGCGAAGTAGTAGCTATGAATTCTTCAGCTCTATGGTGCACAGGTAAGAGAAGAGCAGAGCCACTCCAAAAAAAATTCCATGTCACATCCGCACACCACTTCTGGCCGATGAGCTCGGCTGGTACTGAGAATACAAACCCATGGAATATTGAAGTTCAACTATAGGGTCGTGATCAAGCTCTACCGAGGTTAAGTGAGTGATCAAAAGGCTGAGTTAAAATGGGCTTGATCTACACGGAAATAATTAAAAATCAGTAAAAACGGTATATTAGATGGTCATGACAAGTGTCTAGTGACATTAAGTGAGTGTAAGTTTTGAGGGTCTGAGAAATTAGACTGAAGCAGTATCCTTCTTCTCAAGGTCAGCACCGGAAGATGATTGAGTGGCAACATCTGGCTTGGTGGTATCCTTTCTCTTGAAGATCTTGGTAGCGATGAAGTGGGAAATTGGATCCTCATCGTTTTTGACAATGGTGTCATCGTAAGCTTGGTCATCAGTCAAGACAGGGTTTCTGAGGAAGAGCGAGAAGAGGATCAACAACACACAGAAACAAAGAGCGATTAAAGTCTCCATTCTTTGAATGTGTCTGTAAGCCTCAGCAACAGCGTTTCTCTCTGGAGTACCCCACTTGTATTCAGCAATGAAACCGAATGGGTCACCATAGACACTAGCGGCCAAAGTGGCGTTACCCAAGTTTCTTTCCAAACGACCTGGAAGCAAACCAGTCCAGACAGCACCAGAGACAGATGAACCAACAGCAGAGCCCATTCTGTATAAGGTGTAACCCAAAGCAGAGACAGTAGCCATGTTCTCGTGGGAAGTAGCAGATTGCATGGAGACGTTAATTGGGTATGTGAACATAGTGCTACCGATACCCCAGACAACAAGGGCACCAATGATACCGTCCCTTGATTGTTCACCACCTCTGAAGTGGTAAAGCAAACCACAAGCCAAGAACCAAAGAGAAACACCAAAGATGATGAATGGTTTTAAACGCTTGTACAAGACAATCATAACAGAGAACAATGGGGACCAAACGACTGAAACGAATGAAGACAATGATGTGATACGGTTAGCAGACTTGTTGCTTTGGTTGACAGCAACGACAAGGACAGTGTACAAGAAACTTGTAGCCATGTAGAAGATGAAGTTGAGCAAAAATGACAAGACAAGAGCGGACCAAATACCACGGTCTTTCAAAAGAACCAATGGAGCCAATGGGTATCTAGCGTATTTGATCTCGTAAACCATGAAGAATGGAATCAAGACGAAACCGAGAACCAATGGACCAATGATCTTACCGCTCTCCCACTTGGAGGAGATACCAGCAGCCAAAGTCAATGGGACAAGGATACAACCCAAAACAACCGTGAGCAAAAGGACACCAACGATATCAAGTCTCCATAACAACTCAACCATAGTGGTCAAGAAACCATGCTTTTGGTAATATGATTGTTTGGCGGTAATTTCCTTCCATTCTGGAGTCTTGGAAGCCAACCATCTCATATGGAGCAAACATCCAATCAATGGCAAAGCAGAGAGTGGAACAATAAATGCAAACATAGCAATACCCCATGACCAGTTGTTGTAGGCACCAACGGAGGTGGTAACGTTACCTGAGATCCATGTGTTGATGATGAATGGCAAACTTGGAACGAATTGGTAGAACAATCTCCATCTCAAAGAGGAAACATCAGACATGATCAAGTAAAGAATCAAAATCAAACCAACGTAACCCAAGTTGTAAAAAACGGAACCAGCACAGTAACGTTCAATGTCATAAGCCTGGGATTGAATGATAGTACCGACAACGTAGAAGACCAAAGCGGTGATCAGAAGGATAAGACGACCGAAAACATCGGAAAGACGGGCATAGATAATTTGGGAAGCACAACCAACAACGGCATTGATGACACCAACGGTCGAAATCAAAGAATGCCTGTTATATGAGGCGGAAGCACCGGTGGTATAAACCCAACGGACGTTACCATCAAGACCGTAACCGTAACCAAGAGAAAAAGCAGAACAGAGAAGGGCAGCCTTCAACCAGACGGTGTTGTACTGGGCAGCCATGATCTCAGTCTTCTTGATGACAAGAGCCTTTGCGTCATTGTAGTCAGAGTCTCTGGCGTAGACTGGGCCAGTCTTCTCCTCGATAGATTCAGACATTATTGTGTTTGAATTGAGTGAAAAGAACAGATGGGATCTGAGGGGAATGTTCGGTGGATCAATCTAGCGTTTTGAGGGTCCTCGATGCAGTTTTTATATGACATCTGAATTCTAGAACCCATGCTGATTTCAAGGGTGTGGAAAATTGAATTGCCGTCTGCTTTTCTTTTTTCTATGCCATATCTTTTCAATCAACTGTAAAATAAACTAATCTTTGGGTAAGGGGAAATTTGCCACTTATTTTCACAGTGCAGCCGAAGCTACTTGCAGACTCGCAGAGGAAATGGAAGGCCCCCGAAAAGAATTGACTTTTACAGTTGTATGTTATATCAAAAATGCCGCCAGTTGTATAAGTTTCTAGGTAGAGTGACGGATTGATAACTTTAATTGCTGCTTTCATGAACTCTTTCATGAACTACCAAATTGTGGTTACTGGCAGTATCATGGAACCATTTTCTTTCCCCTGGTAGAAAGGTTCCCTCGTTATCAGGAAGGCTTCAATTTGAGATTCAAGGTGCTTTGAAAACTTTTTTGCTCCGCACTTCTCCTACTGCAGCCTCTTGGCTTTAACATCTGCGTCTTCTTTTGCTTGGCCCAATCTTTCCACGTGAACAGTTATACCACTTGCTGCGCCATATGAACAGTATCACTCTCGGCAGTCGGAACTGGGTACTGTGTCTTAACTGTATTCACCAATCAAATTAATGTAAAGGGTATTGCACCCTTAGTGTATAACGGTCGAAGTTCGGGATATGAGTTTCTTTTTGCACTTGGCGGTCTAATTAAACTTCGAATATGGAGTGACTAGCCAATTGAAAATGAAGGGTATAGACAACTACCCTGGTGTGGTCCGTGGTAGAGCATTTGAGCGATTTGATACACTGCAAGATCTAGTATAGGTCGTGTAGGTACACTGGTCTACAAATACTTGAATATAGCGAGAAGGGAATATAGCACACATCCCACCCATCCCGGATATTCCAATTGAGCTCCATGAACAGATGAGGAAAGGTATGCGTATATTTACTCATCTGGTTTCCAAGCTCAGTACTAGTATCGGGGGTGCTACCAACTAATTTTCTCTAACTTACTGGACAAAAGGGAATACGCAAGGATATATCAGTTTAGTAATGATTTATCATTCATAAAAAAAATAAAAAAAACAATTTTCTATTCAAGGCTGCCAGCCATTCCACCGCGCAGTAAACCAAGAATTACTTGAAGTTTGTCTTGTTTTCAAATTACCACCATTCGCTTTTCCAATCCCAATCTTCTAGAACCCACTCATAGTAGTAATAGACCTTCGATACGTGCCCCACCTCTCATAAATACATAGTTGTGATGCACACCCCAAAGTATCGATCAACTCAAGATGTAATCAGCGGGGTTTGGAATTTTTTCAGACGCACTTCGGAGAAAAAAGTACGAAGTTCGAGCCTAATGGCGCCCCATAAAAAAATAAGCTTAAGTTGCCTTGGCACAATCCAGGTTTGATTTTTATTTTCAAAATGAAAATATACCTAGCATGCATTTCAACTTTTACGGCGAATAAGGAAAAGTTTAATTTCCCGGCATATGCACCGAGAATGTAACAAAGAAAACAGATCTAACCAAATGCACAGCTTGCTCAAACTTAACTTAAGGCATTGCCTTTGTTAACCAACCAAGATCCAAGAATTAATCACCTTTCTATCGTAGGTCTAATTGATCAAATGAAGATTTATAATCAAGCGTGAATTGTTAGCCTGTTTCCTATCTGAATGTTGGTTTTCTTTTTCATCTCGAATATGTCCCTTAAAAGCCTCTTCTGTATCAAATCTAGTCATCGAAGTGCCGGTATATGTATAATATGTATCTTTATGAAGTCATAAGTGGGCTTACACCAATTCCGTAATCATCAATTTTCATATTCCGCTATAACCAACTATTTTCTCTCTCGGCCTTACTGAAAAAGCGGCCATGAATTATAACTAAGTCCGATAACTTGCAGTACTACACTGAGTAGCATCTGCAGTGTTTGCAGTAAACCGTTATGTGACTAGAAGTGGTTCGACTCTAGAGTGTTACTAAAAGTCGATAAGTAGATGTCTGACCATTTACTGTCTTGTCTTCGAAGCTTGATGACAAAGGATGTGAGATCTTCAGTTTTACAACCTCAGTAAGCAATGGGCCGAGTGAACATCTAATAGCTTCTAATTTGCGTTTGGAATCAATTTATGAGTTTGTTTTTTCATGTCCTTTCTCTGGGGATTTCCTCAATTGAATCTAACTTGCGTGAGCTACAAGCAATGAATGTTCATCAATTCTGACACATGCTGGTGTAACTGGTGTATATATAAGGTTTCCTGTCTCCACAGTTTTTAATTAATCAGGTTTTTCCGTTCTTTTTTCTGTTAGCTTAGCCTTAAGTTAACTCCATGCAATTTCTTTCCATAAGATCATGGCTTCATTCCAGATCTCAATGAGGCATGAACCACTTCAACCACCACACCAAGATACCCAATTAACCTTTTCTAAACCAATACCACTTCCGAAAACCATCAAAACTTTAGCCTTCAACTTTAGCCTTCAACTTTAGCCTTTTAACTCGACTCCTGTACTACAGCATGTCCGGGTTATTCAGTTGGTGTTCCGATGTTTCTCAGTCCTTACTAAAACATGCGCTTAAATCAAAGTTATAATATTCATTTTCGCTATATAATGGTTTTTATTGATTCTTTAGAGTAGTGTATATTTTAGAGTGAAAATATGTGGTATTTATCTGAAAGTATTTTTATCTTTAGTGTTCGTCCCCATGAAGAAATGATACTTTTGAATCTGAAAGCTTAGAAAATCCTATAAATTCTAATTATTTAATAAAAAAATATTAATAAAATATTTAAATATTCCAACTTTTGAATTAATCTTCCAGCAAAGGTGAAAATAAATTACCATCTACAATTGTTACTTAAATTCATTCATAGTTATGTTCTAACCATGGTTTACTATTGTTGTGATAAAGAAACAGAAGTCAAATGACCCCAGGTTTGGCTGCCCACTCTCCGAGTTCGGGGTTTGACAACGCCACGGTGAAAGAAATCGACTGGCTGGTCTATAGTTAGAATTGCGGGGTCGATCATTCTAGGATTTCAAGACCATTTTACCACGAATTCTAAAAGGTGGACATCGATTTTCTTGTCCAGCATTTCCTCTTCGAGTGAAAACTGTCAATCTATCCATCAGCATAAACAGATAACCATAGTGAATCCGATCGGATGGCCATGATGGAGGTTCGGAGCTCAATTCGGCAAAGTTAAGTCGCTTTTGGCGAAGAGTGTTTCAAAACAACAAAGAAAAAGGAAATGTCACTGTGGTTACGGAACTGGATCAGAGATACGATCTGACATTGATCCTGCCTACAAGCCTATACGGGCCTCGCTCTATTCCGCGATTAGGGAGTCTTGGAAAATATCGAGAAAATGCAACCAATTTAAGCATGACAAGAATGATCACGAGATTTCATGGGCGGTGGAGAACAGAAGACGGAAGACGGTTAAAAAGTCTTGACGATTTAGCCCTTCGTGTAGATTCGATTGGGGAATTACAGGTGCCAATGGTGGTGTCACAACAAAGAAAGCCCCAAAACGGAAGTGGACAGAGGCCCAATGCGGCATTTCGTCAACAAACAACCTGTCTCAGGAAAAGAGGCGAAGTTAGGATTGCGCTAAAGGTTGACGGTTGCCAATTGTAGCACATTTTGCGCCGATTGGGACCACCTCGGGCCGAAGTTTTTGGTTTGTGGCGGATACACGGACTGAAAATTGGATGTTTTTTCGTTTTTCCAACCTTTTGCGCAATTAGGCTTTGGGCGTTTTCGTTTTTTTTTGCGCAAAGATGTGATTTGCAAAAGTTGCCGGATCCAGCGCCTGTTGAATTTTGTCTCGACTTTATTGGAGCTTTTTTCCAACTTCCCATCCTCACTCTTTTTTTCATCATCTTGGATAACTTAACTTCCACTTATACTTTCGTCAGCTTCGTCAAGTTTCGTTATACAACAAGATGCAATTCAAATCTCTCGTTTTGGCTGCTCTCGCTGCCACCTCACTCGCCCAAGGTAAGTACGAACCATTTTTAGCAGTATTATGTTTTATATTCCCCCCTTCCACATTTTTGTCAACTTCCAAGAGTATTACAAATGTGCCCACTCCATCATTGGCTTTCATTGAATCAATCACCATCGCAGAGACATCAAAGTGATTAAGAGATCCATCCAGATCAACCATTCATTCTTTCGATCCTATCTCGTTGATCCGTTCATCCCAGATCAGATTCTACAAGGTTGATTAGAAATGTCAAGATAACGTTGAACTCGTGTCATTTCCTCGGAATTTCAATGGGTTTGAACGCTTAACTAACCATTCTATCATCTTTAGTTGCATTTGATACGGTTCCAGGTTGTTGATTGACGCGACGTTCAGATTGTGTTAGATTCTTCCCGATCAAGTTTTCGCACTGACAGGTCAATTTCACATACGAAACACCTGTAATGTCGGGAGTTGTGCAATGGGAAGACTGATCAACGGGATGAAGGATCCATTAATACCAGACTAGATCAATATCAACGACTATTTCCACATTCCCATGACAATGGCCAACCATCCTGGATCACCAGCGCCGCGGGAGCTCCAAGCCGTGCGCTATCTGGGCTGTGCTATTTTTACACATTTTTTCTGATCTCAGCCGGCCACGTGACTCTCAGTGGAGAAGGGACGTATACCTCTGCACCATCATTCACATATACTAACTTATTTTTATAGATGTCTCTACTTCTAGTGCTTCTGCCGCTTCTGCCACCACCTCTATCAGAGTTGCTTCCGGTTGTTCTTTCTCTTCCGCCACTGCCACAGCTCAATCCGACTTGGATGAATACAACTCCTGTGATGCCATCAGAGGTGATTTGACCATCACCGGTGACTTGGGTTCCGCTGCTTTGGACAACGTCCAAGTTGTCTACGGTTCCTTGATCATCAAGAATGCTACCAACTTGGGTTCTTTCTCTGCTGGTTCTTTGACCACTGTCACCGAGGAGTTGAACTTGAACGGTTTGACCATCTTGTCCACTTTGAACTTGCCACAATTGACCACCGTCGGTGCCGTCAACTTCGTTACCTTGCCAGCTTTGTCCGCTATCAACTTGAACACTGGTATCTCAAAGATCAACACTTTGTACATTTCTGATACTTCTTTGGAGACTTTGGAGGGTTTCGATGTCACCTCTTTGGACACTTTCAACGTTAACAACAACAAGCAATTGGCTTCCATTGATTCTCAATTGCAAAACGTTAAGGTTGCTCTTGAGGTTTCTTACAACTCCGATGATGTTGAGGTTGCTTTCGATGAGTTAGAGTGGGCTAACAACATCACTTTCCGTGACGTTTCCTCTGTTTCTTTGGCTAAGTTGTCTTCTGTTAATGCTTCCTTGGGTTTCATTAACAACACCATCTCTGAGATTGAGCTTTCCCAATTAACCTCCATTGGTGGTTCTTTGTCCATTGTTTCTAACGATGAGTTGGAGGAGGTTGATTTCTCTAACTTGACCAAGATTGCTGGTGGTTTCGCTGTCTCTAACAACTCTGAGTTGAGCGAGATCTCTGGCTTCAAGAAGTTGGAGACCGTTGGTGGTGCCATCATCTTCGTTGGTAACTTCTCTAACGCTTCCTTGCCATCTTTGAAGAGAGTTTCCGGTGGTGTTTCCATCGAGTCCAGTGACGAGTTGGACTGTGACTCTTTCAACGCTTTGGACAAGAAGGGTGCTATCCAAGGTGATTCTTACGTCTGTAAGGGTGCTTCCACTTCTACTTCCGTTAAGCCATCTTCTTCCTCTTTCTCTTCTGAGGCTTCTTCTGAGGCTTCCTCTTCATCCCGTGCTTCCTCAACTGATTCCGCCTCTGCTTCCTCCTCTTCATCTTCTTCCGAAGGTGCTGCTGGTGCCGTCGTTGTTGGTGCTTCCACTTTGTTGACCGCCGTTGCCGGTTTCGCTTTGGCCCTTTTGTAAATGGGTTGAAATTAATGAATGAAGTGAACAGACGTTTCACAATTTTCAAATCAATTTGTTATATTTTTTCTATGCTATGCCACCATACTTTTTTTTTCTCATCCCCTCTCATTTGAACGGTCATTTTTACTAAAAGTACAGAGGAATGGAAATACATCCAATGTGTTTCTCGAGAGGCATTTCTCTCTAATCTCTACTTTTTGCAATATTTATCATGATAGTTTCAATAAGAATTAATTTCGTTTGTTTTATATGATCTAGGTAGTTTGTATAAAGAATTGTTCAACAAAATCTCTTGATATACTACTTGAGTTCTAATATGATGTGTTTCTTATAAACCTTTACCGTAGTTACCAGATTCATAGAACTCAAAGATGATTTGAACAATCTTCTCTAAAGCAGCCAACCATTCATTCAATTGAGCGAGGACTTTACCTTGATCAGCACCCAATCTCTCAAAAAAGTCCTTTCTGTACGGACATGCCTTCATAGCAACCTTGAACACTGGCTTGATAACGAAAGAATGATACTTCGACAACGTCTTTCCATAAGCATCGGTGAAAGTCTTACTCAACTCCTTGGATGGGTCATCAACGGTCTCTCTCATGGCTTGAGCGGTGAATTGTAAACCACGAGACAACCACAATAAAGCTTGTGTGGCCTTGGTTGTCTTCTCAGCCTTTTCGTTGAGGACTAAATCTTGCAATGTAACAGCTTTATCTGGGGCACTGAGCAAACGCTTACGGATCTTGTCAACGTTTCCTTGTAAGTCATTTTGGACTATCGTGAATGCAGATGAACCTAAAACGTCAAAGAGCTTGATGAGGGCCTCTGAAGCCTCGAGAAACTCGGAGGTGGAGATCTTGTTGTCGGTGATTGGAACCTCGCTGAAGGATCTTTTTTGTTGGTCAAAGAAAGTGGACATGTTGGATTGGCTGCTAGGTGTTTATGCCAGAAAGGTGGAGCGTGGCAGTTTCGTGTTGAGAAGTGTCCTCTCTGGTTTCAAAAGTAAATATGGCTCGCTTCGGCCACACACTTTCTTTTTCAGCCTCGCCCAGACGCGCTGCTAAAAGACGGCGGAGCTAACTAGTAAATCCTGAGATCAAGGCACAATCTACATTCTACGAGATAGATCACATTCTTCAAGAATTTATTAATGCATCCAGCTTAACTAACGTTTTCCCTCTCTCTTGAGTCTCATCTTCTCAGCGAAAGAGAGCTTAGCACCCGGCTCACTGGCAGCAGGAGCAGGAGCAGGAGTTGGACTAGATCTGACTGGTGGGACATAAGAACCACCTCTAGCAGATGGTGGAACATAACCGGTTCTTGCTGGTGGTCTGTATGCACCACTGGAACTTGGGGCTGGGGCATTAGAGTGGCCAGACAAACGGGCCTCGATCTGAGCCTCGATCTCTCTCTGTTTAGTAGCCTTCTCATCGAGCTCTCTGTTCGCAGCAAGTGCCTCTTCACGACGCTTTCTGAGAAGTTCGACTCTTCTCTCCTCTTCAGCAGCCTTCTCTTCCTCAGCCTTTCTAGCACGATTCTGTTCAGCCTCTCTTGCCTTCTCTTCCTCGTACTCACGCATAGCCCGTTGGTAACGTTCCTCACGGATCTTCTCAATACGTTCTTTCTTAGCAGCCTCCAATTTAGCAGCTTGCTCTTTGATCAAAGCCTCACGTTTAACAGCGGCATCAGCATCAACTTCATCTCTGAAGGTTTTATACTCTGGAACGATCTTTTGTAATCTGTTACGGAGCTTCAATGCCTCCTCGTGGTCCTTCTTGGCAGCCTCAATCTTCTTATCCTTGAACTCTTGATAGATCTTCAAATCTCTCTCCTTTTGTAAAGCTGCATCCTGCTCAAGCAATGGCAACTCAGCCTTTCTGTAAGCTCTCTCCAAGTGATCCATCTTCTTAAAGAGACCCTTGGTACGGGATTCCAAATCGTTCTTATCCTTCTCCAACTGAGTGATTTGCATCTTGAGCAACTCATCCATGGTGATGTCGTCCAAGTTCTTAACCTCAACCTTCATGGTACCTTGAGAATTGATCTTCTCGATCAAAGTCTTCTTCTTATCGTTGGCAACAGCTTGCTTTTCACGTTCCATCTTCTCCTCCAAACGACGCTTTTGTTCCTCAACACGACGCTTAGCCTCATTGGCCTTCTCCTCCTCCATCTTGGCTTGTCTAGCCTTGATGGCCTCAGCCTCACGCTCCTTCTTCTCAATCTCGGCCTCCTCCTTACGCTTCTCAGCCAAGAGACGAGCAGCCTCGAGCTCTTCACGCTCCTTAGCCAAAGCAGCGGCAGCGGAAGCAGCAAGACGATCACGTAATTGTCTTTGTTTCTCGGCGTATGAAGCATCGGTGTATTGAGTGGAAGCATACAAGGTCTTAGCCAATTGTGAAAGTTGTTGCTCGATCAATTCAGCTGGGGTTGATTGCACACCGGTTGAACCTTGGAAGAATGATTCATCGAACGGATCAGAACGGAAAGTAATAACGTCAGCATCATGGTCGATGTAGAAGGACAATTGACCATCTCTACCAGCGTTTAACAAAGAAGCTTCAATCTCCAATTCAGACAATTTAAATTGTCCCTCGAATGTTGCCAATTGAATGAGGAAATCTAACTTGACAGATTCGTAAACTTGGGAAACTTGCTCAAACAAACGGTTGATGATCACCTTGGTCAATGGCTTAACGTAAGCAGCAAAGACTGGGTTGGACTCAATGTCCTTTGTGATTTGGTTCAACTCCTCACGGATGGACAATGGGTGGAAATCCGCCTCGAGAAGCTTGTAAAGTTTCTTGATGGTTGGGTCGACGAAATCGAAAACGGTCTTGTTAACAGCAGAGTTGATCAAAGACTCTCTGGTTGGGATCTTTTGCAAGTTCAACAAAGAGGCCAAACTTTGGTTGGAACCACTGTTGTTAGAGTCGAGGGACTCAATGGAGATTGGCTCTTGTGGGATGGCCAAAGAGGACAACAAGAACACAGATGCATAACGGGAAAGTTCATCCTCGGTGGCCAATGGGGATTGGGAGTACAGATTGAAGTACTTGTTCCAAGCAGCAGCGTGGAAGAGGGCGTTATCGGAAACGAGAAAGATCTTGGCCAAGTTTTGGTAGTATGAAACCATCATGTGTGGCTTGACTGGACGTCTTGAAGAAGTGATCAATCCATGGATATCCTCAATAGATCTATAGGCCTCTTGCCACAATTCCAATTGAACAGACACGGTCAATTGGTTGAAACGAAGGTCCAAGTAACGTTGGACGGTACTTGGGTCTTGTAAGTTGACGGCATCAGTTGGCTTGTATCCACCCTTTTGGGAGGCGGATTGGATATGGGAACGTAACAACTCGGACAATCTCTTGAATTCGTTCTTTCTGTTGTAGTTCAAACAGAACTTGTAGGCCTTTTGGACAATAACAGAGTATGTGATCTCAAGACGGGTGTTGTTTCTCAAAAGATCCAAAACCAAACGGTATGCATCCCAAAGAAGACGTAACCATGGGGTGACGAGTTCTCTATCGGAACGGTCCTTGGATTGTTCACTGGATACGGCAGACAAGAGGACATCCTCTGGGGATTCGTTCTCCAAGTCATCGTCAACGCTACCGGACTTCTCATCTGCAGTGGCTTGAGCAGCCTCCAATCTCTTCTCAGCGAGATCGATCAAATGACGGGACACGTTCTCAACGGATGGAAGACCATTCTCGGATTGTTGAACATTCTTCTTGAACTGGTGAAGACCATCCTTTAAAGTGAATGTCTTTTTCAAATCAACACTCAATTGAACAAAGAGTATAGCGATTGGCTCAAGGGATGATGGAGTCACAGACCGGGTTCTCTTGGAAGTCAAGAACTCGTAAAGAACCTGGAGGGCAGATTCGGATTTACCGACTGCAATAAGCTCCTCAGCTCTCTAGTGAGATGATGTTAGTATACATGATTCATAAACGGTGAAAAAACGCACTTGGAGGAAAGCCCTGGACTCTTGAACCTCAAAAGTCAATTCTCATGATCCGTGATCAGAACAAAGATCAATGCTCTAGAAGTGGCGGTAGTGATGATGAGGAGGCTCCCAAACAAAAGACGTAGATATATGGGTACTGGAGACATACCTTATGGACGTTGTCTGGACGGACGACAGGTGGAGCCATGGTTGTGGAGTGTAAGCTAAGAGAAGGGGTTTCCTATACACAGCGTAAGGTGTGCCCGTTGTGAGGTTTTCCTTACCTTTGGTGCTGAAAAAAAAATTCACCGTGCAGAGAAATACGCGGCAATGATCACTGCTGCGTATATTGGAGCACGGAACTAGCTTTGGCGTAACCGGGGCAACTGGAGGTAGGCCCTGCATGATCTCATGGCAGTGTTTGAGAAGGCTTCGAGCAAGTAAAGCGTTCCCTTCTACATCTCACAACAACGTTCTCGGTGGCAAATAGCTACTAGCTAATAGACCATTGACTAATACTAAACATGCTAATAGACCATTGACTAATACTAAACATGTCTTCATTCGTGTACAAATGGCTTTTCCGTAAGGTATGCATCGCTGTCAATCCATCGGGTACGAATCACGACTAACACTAGCAACAAATTTAGGCCGTTGGTAAAATTGATGTTGGAACAAACCAAGAGAACCCATTCTACGAAGTTGTGAGTATTTTCAACACTAATCAACTCTCATTGAACATCCACTAACGATACTCCAGATACCAATCGATGAACTAGGCCGATTTCAAAGAGAAGGAGCAAAGCGTAAGAAACCACTCCCAACGGGACTCTCCAAAAACGATGCCAAGATCCTAAAAGCAGTCCGAAGAAAAGCTTATAACCTTGATCTCGCCTTTGACTGTTGTTGTGGCATTCAAGTCGGCTGGGCGGGTGTTCTTGGACTCATCCCTGGTATTGGTGATTTAATCGCTGCATTTTTGGGATTATTGCTGATAAGAAGGGCGAGACAGATTGATGGCGGACTGCCAGCGTATATCGAGAGTCAAATGATGGCGAATTTAACGTTTGATTTCGTTATGGGATTGATTCCCTTCTTGGGTGATGTGATCAATATCGCATACAAGTCCAATTCGAGAAATTGTATACTGCTGGAACAGCATTTGAAGAAAAAATTGGTTAGCGATAGGAATCAAGAGATGAATGATCACCGTTCATTGGTCGATATAGAGGAGGAACATGCCATATGACACGTTTACGTATAAAATTGATGTCATTATCGTTCATTATATTGTAATCATCTCTAGATCTAAATTATCCTGTAATCATCGCACTATATCAATCATCAGAATCTGTGATGATAATAGCATCATCCCAGCCATTCTGTACCTTGAAAGCCTGGTCCTCTGTAATAGCAGGCGACTCCACGCTTGGTCCAACTTTGACTTCAACTTCAACATCACTTTCATCCGATGGGACCACAATAAAGTTATTATTCGAAACGTTGATCGAGATTGCTGATTTCTGTGAAGTCGGCGTATCTGATATTATGAGATTGAATGTTTCTTTCTTATTCACCGAGTTTGAAGATCCATTACTCAAGTTGAGAGACGATACACTCACGAGTTTTCTCTTGCGTTCAACAGATGGTCCGTTGGTCACCTCAGGCGTCTGTTCAATATTGGATTCTTTTGTTCTTGGGAAAAGTGAACCATTAGGACTTTTAGGGGACTGTTCGATTTTCTTCTTGCTTTTGGGAGTATATGCATTTGTGATCTCCAGTGACTCTTCAATCTCAAGGGTTGATTCATCCTTATTAGATGGACCATTAGTAACATCCTTGGGAGATGAATCACTATCAACCTCCTTATCAACTCTCATCTTGCCATTTGAAGGTGTTCCATTAGTAACTTCACTCTTGACCTTGTTCTTGCTCAAAGGAGACGAGCCAATTACAACACCATTACTGAGTTCCTTCTTGGTGTTCGAAGATGCACCATTCACGCCAAATGACTTTTTGAGATCGTCTGTTTTCTTGCCATTCGATGTAGATCCATTCACTTCAGACGTTTTATCATTGAAAAGCGTAAAATCAGCCGCCCCAGGGGTATGACCATCATCGTGTTTCTTCTCGTATGTGAACAATGAATTGATGGGTCTGAATCCTCCAGTTTCAGATTCGGTGGTGGTAGAAGTAGTCGATGTGGTAGAAGTGGTAGTAGTTTTGTCAGTGTTGAGTCTCGTCGGAAGAGGTGTTGAATTTTTGATCCGCTCGTCCACAGCCTTTGCAACAGGGAGTTTTTGTTTGACTTCTGCATCGACACGTTTGGGTTCTGACGCACTTGATGTCCTTGATACTCTTTTGGGAGATGGTGCTTTGGGTGGGGAAATTCTTTGAACTTCTGGAGATTTGGACTTCTTTGGCTCTTCTGGAACATTTGGAAGTGCTGGTATATTCAGGGTAAACTGAATCGATTCTGACCTAGACGTGGATCGGGCAGATTCTGATTTTGACTGGGCTTCAGAATCATCATCATCATCATCATCATCATCATCATCATCATCATCATCATCATAATCTGATGAATCAGTTGTGAACTCATCAAGTATACTCCATCTTGGCTTCTCAGGTTCTGGTTTAGCACGTTTCGGTTTGGGTGGTCCGGTTCCCCTTTTTGTTCCACGTTTCTTTGGTGATGATTTCCGTTTTGGAATCGTTCTCAACAGCCTTGAGTTTCTAGCCATCCCGGCAATCGAAAGTCTTCGAACGCTTTCCCCTAGTACTAGACTGAAAATATCATCACCAGGTCTGGTGAATGGCCACCCTAATCTGTAAAGCACTTGGTGTCGTGTGCATCGATGACAATATTGTGTATCCTTGTGTTCACCATCCGTGTTGAAATAAACACCACAATTCACACAATCATAAGTGGTGGAGAAGTTCTTTGCATCCTCAACATCAACTGGGTAAATTTTTTTCATGAAAAGTTTATGAGCTCTTCTATGCTCGGCCCTTGTGTGAAGTTCCTCCTCATTTAGGTCTTTGGTGTTGAGTTGTAACGAGTCCAGTGATTCATCTTTTGGGAAAATCTTCAGTAGCGACTGTTCACTGTTTTTAAATTTTGATATCATTTTGTTCTTGTGGCTTCTTAATGCTCTCCCTCCAATGATACGACCAGTCACATCCTCAGGGTGCATTTCTTTCTCACCAACACCACCTTTGAAAAACTCACCAATATAGGTTGGTCTTCTTTTGGGAGGTGCTAATGGTGTATGATCCAATGGTCCTGGCGATAACTCAGTATCTGTGTCACTGGATACTTCAACAGCTTGGTCATCAGACGCTCCACCGGATTCATCATCGTCTATTATATCAATGACCTTCTCTTCGTGTTCTTCATCGGAGCTGACATCGATCAAGGGTGCATTCTCCGGGATCTCAAAATGATCTGGGTTGAAATGTCCTTCTTTGTTGAGTTCACATGTAGCACAGAGACAATCTTTGTTCATCTTACCGAAATACTCAGCAGAGTAATTCACCGTTATCTCTTCACCGGGTACAATTTTTCTTTTGGCAACAACTTTCATACTGGTACGTCTCGATGCGAATACTGCATTTCCCAAACAATTATGATTCAGAAATCGACTCGGTCCAAGCATGAGACAGTCACCCAGCGATGACAGTTTGATAATACTGAAATCTTCGATTGCGTTATGTCCATCATCATCATATAATTTAGAGAATGACCCCGTTAGAAACTTGATCTCTTCACCAGCTTGATATTCTCGTCTTGCAACAACACATGTCTGTAATGATTTTGTTCTCTTCAAATATCGATCTGTAACGGCCAGTTCGAATCCACAATCAGGATTAAACGTATCGATGTATCTCTCCATATGTATCCGGAATTCCTTCAGTATGAAATCATTACTTTTTATCCTCGTCAAAAAGTCATTGGCCGCATGATGTTTCAACAACTGCCTCGAGCACTTCTCTATACTGGCAGCTCCTCTGGCTGGGTCTATGACGTACTTCCTCAGCAGACGAAGCACAACGGCCCTGTCAATGGTCTCTTTATGTGGTGAGTCCGGAAACACTTTCCTCGTCGGGTTCCAGAAGTGTAGTTCGTCAATGAGGTTTCGCGTCAGGAAGTCATCAGATTCACTGAGCACTCGCCAGGGTAGGGTAGGTGGATCGTATGGTGTCATTTTTTTGAGCGTATGCTCATGTGTGGGTGTGTGGGTTTGAGGTTTGAGTGTAGTCTAGTATTGGATCTTGATCGGATGAGATGCGATGTCGACGATCTGGGACGACGTGAGCCTTTAGAGTGCCTGCAAGCCCAAGGTCGATCCCTATTGGAAGCTAGGAGGCTGATGTTCTATAGTACACACACTGTCGTTTGAAGTGATGAGATCTCCTTAGGGCTCGTAGTATAAACATACTTTTTAGCGCGTTTTGAAACCCCGCCAACAATCTGCTTTTTAGTACGCGTCCGGATGGGCTACGAGAATACTGCAACCACTCTTCATACAACGTTCGTTAGATTAGAGGACATAGACATCTACGGTGAAGTCATCCTCAAGCTCAGTATCGCCGACTTTATCATTGAGATCCATGTCTTCATCGTCAAACACAAGACGCACCTTTGTCGTCTCTGGCAAGTCAACGGACTTCAAATAGTACTTTGCCATATTTGCCAATGTAGATTCGACATTGACCCTGACCTCCACAGTCTTCTTATTGGCACCTTTCATGATCACCTTGAATGAATCGTCATCTTCCTCAACAGATTGGGCAGATGCCGAGCGTTCTGGTGCGGAATCATCTACTGAGATTTCCCTATCAATATCTTCAAAGACAGCATCATTGAAATGTGGATCATAATCATCGTTCTGTAATTTCTGAGCAGCAATACGATCAAGTTCCTCTTCACGAGCAATCTCAGCAAGTCTCTGTCTTTGTTCATCCTCCCTTTGGATCCTCAAAAGGTCTGCATGAGACTTGGTGTATAATTCTAAATCAAGTTTGATAGGTACACCAGGGAATGCCTCAGGTAAATTGAACGAGTCTGGCGTCATAAATTCGAGAATTGGGGTAGACTTCATCATCAAAATGACGTTATCATTCTTGTAAACAGGATGATAGTACTCTTCCACAATCTCCAAACCTAACAAATATTTCAATGTTTTTGAAAGCACGGTATTGAATCTCTTATGTCCCTTCATCGTCAGTTGCAGTGAATAATCTTTACTTCCTGGTAAGTAAGACGTGATATTGACGTCATAAACCTTAGATGATTCCAGCTGTGAAGGGGCTGGGGCATCTGTGTCTGATGTTTTCTCAGTTCTCGAGGATAAGAGCTCTTCAGCTTTTCTCTTGAGCCTCTTACTTCTCTCCAACAAATCATCATCGTCAAACAAGTCATCAAATTCATCACGCTGCAGAGCCTGTTCTGCCAACAAGCGCTTTCTGTTCTGCATTCTCAAAAGAGCTTCATCCATATCCGGCACATTCCATTTACTAGGTTCCAATGGAGGGTCCGCAACTGGTTCCTCATCATCCAAATCTATGATCTCTGCTTCAGCTGGCAGGGGTGATTTGATACTTTGACTTCTTGTCGTCATCCTTGGGGTTGGGGCCTTTGTAGTCGTTGAAGTGAGAGCTTCCAGCCCATCCAAATCAATAACTTCCTCCTTAGGTTCAACCTTTGGTGTCTTGGACTTGTGGAGTTTTCTTTTCTTCTTCTTCTTCTTCTTTTGTTCTAGATGACTGGTGGGTACACTCATTGAGAAGAAATCATCTTCAAGACTAGGCATAGGCGTAGCCTTGACTTTCATTGAAGGTGTCTTTGGTAAAGCTGGGGTTTGCGCAATCGATGATGCTCGGGGTACTTGTGTGATCTGTAGAGCTTGGGGTATCTGCTCAGTTTTGGAGCCATTGTCAGCTGATGACTGTGAGGGCTCAATGGACCCTTCTTGGGAATCACTCTGTGACAGAATCACCGTATCTTGTCTTTTCAGGGACTGATCTTCAAATGGACTGCCAATTCGTGGACTGGCCAAAGCTGTGACCATCTCTCCTTCAGGTGTAGTCACATTACTTGACTTCGCAAGCGCATGGTCCAGCACTATCTCTTCGTGTCGTTTATCAGCCAGCTCGTTATCGGATGAAGACATCTTCAAGTCGGAAGTGCCGTGCGCTCCATGTATAGTTTTTTCTGTCATATATCTCTGTGTCTCCAGCGGAACATATAGCGCAGTGGGTGGTTAGCCGCCCTGTGGGGAGTATCCTGTTCCTTGATGATGGAGAAAGAAGATGACTGCGATTGGCGATGTTTACGTTTTTTTTTTTTTTTTTTTTTTTTGCTGACGTGATCCTTGAAGATTACGTAATATATTCGGTAATAAGCACGAGGTCCGACATGACCCACAACTATGGCGTTAGATCTGCCACTTGAGAGTGAATCTTCGCTGTTATCGCCATAGGTGTTCAGTTTGGGAAAACTATAAAAACTGGAGATCGATCCTGCTTACAGCCACTCTTTGGAGTATACTACACACCAATCCACACGGAACATTATGACCGGACTTGCCACAGACCTTATCCATGCAGACGACTCTCTCAACAGAGTTCCAGATGTTGGTAAGTCTCCACACCAATTCCTTTCCATTACTAGGTTCATTACTAACGAGGAAATCCTTCAGTTTCACCAATCAATGTCACCACAACGTTCAGATACGATTCCAACCCAGATAATTTGAACGCCGTTGCAGACTTGCCAAACGCACAATACGCCGATGATCAATATATCTACTCTAGATTATCACATCCAAATGGTGATAAGCTCGAGGAAGTCTTTGAGAAGATCATTGGCCAACCATCTGTTGTATACTCTTCTGGTATTGCCGCCTTCTATGCTCTCATGACTTACTTCAACCCAAAGCAAGTCGCCATTGGCCCTTCTTATCATGGTGTTCAGAAGATTGTTGATATCCATGTAAGAAACTTTGGTATCAAGAGATTGACATACTCTGAACAGGACTTGGATAAATTACAGAAAGGTGACTTGATCCACATCGAGACGCCTGTGAACCCACATGGTACTTCCAAGAGTATCAAATGGTTTGCAGACAAGGCCCATGCTAAAGGTGCCTTGTTATCTGTCGACTCCACTTTAGCTCCAGTTCCATTACAAGACCCATTCCAATTCGGTGCGGATATTGTGGTCCACTCTGCTACGAAGTATTTTGGTGGTCATTCTGATTTACTCGCTGGTGTTTTGGCTTTCAAAGATCCTGCTATCAAGAAGAGTTTGATCGATGATAGAATATACTTGGGTACTAATATTCCAAATTTGGAAGCGTTTTTGTTGTTGAGATCTTTGAGATCGTATGATTTGAGAATCAAGAAACAATCAGACAATGTGTTGAAGGTTGTTACATACTTGAATGAGAACAAGGCCAAGTACTCTGTCTTGAAAGAGATCTTTCATTCCTCTCTTCAGGACGAACCATTCGTGAAAGAACAACTACCAAACGGTTACAACCCAGTCTTCTCCATTACATTGACATCAAAAGAAACAGCCAAGATCCTGCCATCCCGCTTGAAATACTTCCACCACGCTACATCTCTCGGTGGTCTGGAGTCGTTGATCGAATGGAGAGCTATCACCGACCCACATGTGGAGCAGACATTATTGAGAATCTCCATTGGTGGTGAGGATCCAGCCGATTTAATCGAGGATTTGGATGAAGCACTTGCCTCGTTCAACTAGACCTTTTTCTTTTTATAGTATATAGATATATGATACACCCCACATGAATAATAAACCCAGTAGCCAAAAGTAGATATTTTATCATGGCCCTGAAAACGTAAACGAAATCCGAAGCACCGCGTAACCTATACAGAGACACAACTACCCATGGGCACAAGACTACACACACAGTATAGCAACACGCACCAAACCAAGGAAAATGACCCGAGGAAGACCTAAAAGAAACACGACGACAGTGGACTACTCTCAATTCGGCGGCGGGGACGCGTTCGCAGACGATATGGATTCAGATGTTGTGATTGACCTGGAGGTAGACAACGAAGATGATGATATGGATATGGACCCTCACGCCACAGATGCTGAAGACGAAGAGGACGTGATTATGGAAGAAGAAATTGAGGAGGAGGATGTGATTGAACCGGTGAAGAAGGGGAAGAAAGCCAAAGAGCCAAAGAAACCTAGAAACAATGCAAAGAAACCTGCCAAGGTCAAAACCGCGTCAAGTAAACGACCAACATCGAAAGACACAAAGTCATTGAAGGATATCACATCTGTCAAGGGAAAATATTTCAGATTTTTCGGATCCAATACGAAGAAATTGGGTGAACTGGTGGATTTGAGAAATGATTGGGAGACTTGTGTTTTCCAGATCGATGAATCCAAACTTTCCCAACCAAACAGAACCATATCCATCCTTGAGTTCCCAGCAACCAAATCTACACCACTAACACAACAACAACTATATGAGAGATTCCCTGCGAAAGATGCTTCAATCAATTTTCAATTCGATAACGATCCTACGCGTGAGATCCAAACACAGGGTTCACACATGGAAAACGACACCATCATAACAAACACCGGTCTCTTAATAACTGACATCGCTTGGTCACCATACTCGAATGGTTTTCTTGCTGTTTCGGTCTCCAACATCACCGACACATCGATCGACTCGAGATTTAGTCTCTTTTCGAGATCTTCATACGTCTCGGCGTTCCAAATCTATGAATTCAACCATAAAACCAACTCATTGGTGTTGAAGCATACATTGATACACAGCTGGGGTAATTCCTGGAACTTGAAATGGATCGAGACAGAGGGCGAGAATGGTGCGCTCGTTGCTGTGTTCAATGATGGAAACATGAGGGTTTTGGAACTAGGTGATTTGAGTGAGCAATTCTCCGAGATTGAAGAGGCATCGGTTACTTATACATTGGATCGTCATTTGATCTCATCATTTGATATCTGTGATACGAGAGTGATATGTGGTACAAATACGGGCCACATTGCCGAATTCAAACTTGATGAAGATCCGATCCCATCATTTTTATTATTGTTACACTCGGACTATATCCTCTCGCTGAGTATTGGCCATTCCAAGTACGATGAGGATATACTGTTTACGATGAGCAGTGATTGTAACTCATCATTATCATCACTGGATGATATCAGATCCACGTTGGTGAACCTCCCAAGAATCAGATCAATCGCCACAAAGACGGCATACTCACCACAGTTACATTCCTTCATACAGATCGAGGGGACACAACAGGTTAAGATATTCTCTCCAAGGGCATCATTCGCAACTTTCCCATTGACGATACATGATGGATCGACTGAATCATTGTCATTGAGTGATATGCACCCAATTATCGTTACCGGTGGATCAGATGGTCGCGTCAAATTAACAAACCTCGCCAGAAGGCTGTTGAACAGTCCGAAGTCCATCGCTGGAAGTCATTCAGTCTTGACTCTGTTCCAATTACAATACGGACAATTGGAAAACACGTATCGTTTGGCCAGAACGATGGAGGTTGAACAGACGGGTCATGAACCAGTGACGATGGAGAATAATTACGCACCAGGTGTGGGTATATCGAGTCTTGCGTGGAGTGTGAATAAAGAGAGTGCGAAATGGATCGCTGCTGGAGCCACATCTGGTATCCTAATACTTAAAAAAACTTGAAGTATTTTCATATAGTGCAAGATAAGATTATATTTATTAGTATGTAGGTAGTGTTTCGTCAACTTTGGTTGACCATTGCTGAAGACCACCAATCACATCAAGTGTGTTCAGTCCGAATTTGTCCTTTAATATCCTCGTGGCGTATTGGGAATCATTACCATATCGACAGATTGTATATATAGGTTTTGTAGTATCGAATGGCAACTCCTCAATTGTCTTGATCCTTTGCAACTTGGCAAGTGGGAGACTTAATGAATTCGGAAGACTCACCACTCCGAAATGCTCAGTTGGGCGAACGTCGATTAGGACGTGGTCAGTGTCAATGATTTCCTTGTATGACTGTACTGTAATCCTTTCTTCTGGCTTCAACACATCATAGTTAACAATTCCACAGAACTCAGCATAATCGATCTTTGACATGACTTGTTCCTTAGTGATGGATCCAGAGCATGAGAGACAGTCCTTCTTACGACCTCTCATCTTGAACGTCTTCAAAGACTGCTGATCATAAGCGGAATAGATGGACAAGAATGGTTTAAAAGAGCCAGCATTCCAAAAACCCGTTATCACTTTGATGGCCTCAGTTGCCATCATAAGACCCATTAGCCCAATGACAGGGCCAATCACTCCACCATCTTGACAGCTTGTAACACTGTTTGGAGGTGGTGGGGTTGGATAGAAACAACGGTAACACGGACCCGTGTTTTGGAAGTTGAGTATCGATAATTGTCCCTCTGTCTTCAAACCAGAACCAGATACGACCGTGAGTCCAGATAGCACAGCAACATCAGATATCAAGTATCTTGAAAATGGAGAATCTGTACAGTCCAGCACCAAATCATAACCTGAAAAGATATCAAATGCATTTGAAGTGGATAATCTCATTGCAAACGTTTCAACTTCAACATTTGGGTTCAATTTGGATATGAATCTGGCAGCACTATCAACTTTCATCTGCCCCACAGTGTCGATGTTGTGCATCACTTGTCTGTGTAAGTTCGAGACATCAACTGTATCACCATCAACGATACCAATCTTCCCAACACCAGCACCTGAGAGATACATGAGAGCTGGGCACCCCAACCCACCAGCACCTATCACTAAGACCTTTGCCTTCTTGAGAAGTAGTTGGCCCTCGAAAGTGACCTGAGGCACAATCATTTGACGGCCATAACGATGATACTCATCATGTGAAAGGGGCAGGTCCTTCCTCAACTCTGCATTTTCAGCACGAAGTTTCTCGATCTCTAGTCTCAACTCGTCCTCTGATGCCATTCTTGCTTTTCTGAGACAATCACCAGACTGTATGGGGTTGAAATCTGAAAAATGTGTCAGAAGGAGAAAAGGTCCGGAAAGATTTGAGCTTCGGCCGATCCCCGACGAGCACCATCCTTGTTTGCATTCCATCTTGCTCAGAAGCACCGTTGAAATTGAATACGGTCATTAAATCAGTACGTTCACTCACTCACAGCAGACCAAGATGACAGTCACCAAAGAGTCGAGGGACCAATTCGTTCAGTGGGCACAGGAGAGAGGAAGTACTTCATCCCCATACATCACAATCAAGGACTCTCCACTGGGAGGAGCAGGGATATTCTTCTCGGTGAAAAAGTACATCGCTGATAAGGGAAAGCTTGACACAGATGGAACACTTGAAGTTCTACGAATTCCAAAGGGACTCACCTACTCCCTTGATGTCTTTTCCAGCGACTGGCTCCCACAACAGAAGGAGTTTGATGAGAGTTTGGATGAGGGTATACTGAGACAAAGTGAAGTTGTCACTACATTCCTGGAGAAATTTCAAAAGGCTTTCAATAATGTTGAGGATGGATACGTGAAAAGTGGGATCAATGAGACGAACATCCTTGTGGGTCAGATACATGTGCTTGTGATTCTTTCATCACTCAGGAAGAAGTTCATCGAAAGCAATGATAAGTACAAAGTACTGAAGAAGTCACCGTTCGCCAAATTGGATGAATACCTTGATTTATTGATGAATACCGATGTGAGTGCTATTAGATTGGACGAATATTATGATGAGTACAAGGAATTGTTCAAATATAATGAAAGATCCTATAGACAGGAAGTTGAAAGTCTGAGATATAAGGCAGTCAAGGCATCATTAGAGGACATTGACATAGACACAACTTTTGTCAATGATAAATATCTCAAAAGAATCGAACTGTCAGTTGTATCAAGGCTTTTGGAGATCCCAGAGGCAATCTCATATCAGGCAACAAGTAAGAAGGAGGAAGAAGAAGAATCTTTCGGGTTCGCTGTATCTTCAACTTTGGTACCATTGATCGACTTTGTCAATCATTCAAATGACAAGCTGAATGCGTTCTTTGATGTGGATCCCGAAACATCTGATGTGCTGCTGAGACTATACAATGAGAAGTTTGAGGATATCGGTGACGAAGAGGAGGTCGAGCTATTCATCAGATATTCGGATTATGAAGATGTTTTCAAATTCATCCACATATACGGATTCATTCCTAAGAGCCACACTATTGATCCTATTTATGAGCACGCCATTGACCGTGATTACTTGAATGAGTATATTGTTGAGAGTGAAGTGGAGGGTGAGCATTATGAACACAATCTTGGGCTTCTGTTGAAATGGTTACAAGTTCAACCGAATATCCAATTTGTTATCAAATATAACGAGAATGGAACACTTTCCGATGTCAGATTGAATCTGGATGAGAACTTTATTGTCTTCGGATTCGTCAAAGGGTTTGAATACTTCCATGAAGCTGCCCTCAGCATTGCCAATTTTTACAGTGAGCTTCAAGTTGAAGAATACATATCGAAACTTGTTGATCTTGAGGAAAGCAAAGACAACGACGTGATCGACGGCTACAGTGTGATTCCGTATACTTCGGTTTATGTTGAAGATGAGGTCAATTTGGAGACTTTGGTGGCCAGTATCCCTGATGATGAGATTGATTCGCTAATGGCGAGATTTATCGATTGGTTTGCGAAGTATATCAAAGGTCATAGATTGAAACAGCTTGACAACTTTCTGAAGTCACACACGAAACAAGGCTCCATCGTCGTTCAGTTTGCAGGATTTGAGAAGAGCGTTCTGTCGAAGTTTACTGAACAGGTTTCTGAGACAGATGATGAAGGCAAACTTGAGCTTATTGTTGGAGCTGAGGATATTGATGATGAGTGGATCAAATTCCGTTTGAAACCACGCACTATCTCAGCTGGTAAAAGATGGGATCTTTATTCTCAATATGTTGCAAAGGATATAGAGAAATTAGATCTGTGAAAGATGAATATTACCAAAGATGTTCAATAACGATGCCAACACCGATACTTTCCACAATCGTAAGAGTCTTTCGAACCTGCTTTTACTGTGCTCTTGTCTTAACATACCCTGTTCTGGGAAATACTCCGAACCCATGTTTGAAGAATTTGGGTGGTTTTCCAGAATCCCCATGTCCATTATCACCGAAATGAGGTGCCCCCCGCCAAGTTTGGTCATGCAACAAGGACAAATTTGGTACCTTATGGTTTCGAGCTGCCCCCTGGACCTTCATATGACTGCATTACCTGAAATTAGATATGTTCCCCTGGTACACTCACTTGTGAACAGGTACTGATCCTGGATATCAACCACTGAATCTATTGGAAGACAGTGATGAAGACTGGTATATGAGATGCAGAACACCGAATTACCGCATTAATTAAAGGCTCCGATCCTTGCAAGCCGAGAAGATCGATCAGATAAGGATGGGTAAAGTCTATGTCTCAATAATAGGGTTGGATTTGCGATTCTCACCCAGAAAATAGCCAATGATGGAGTCGTTCCACGTCTGTTTCTACATCATACAGTACACGACCAAGATGCTAGAAAGGTCCAATGACGATATCTATCGGAAACTCTCCAGATCCCAGATTATTCCTACTGACCTAGTTCTAAGGCAGTGATCACACCCTTTAGATCCAAGTATAAAAGACCTCACTATGAACCTCAATTTACCATCAGAGCAGATATTCTTTTTGATCATTAATCCCCAAGAACATACAATGAAGTTCCAATTGCTCGCTACTGTTGCCTTATCCGCCATCACTGCCATCGCTGCCCCAGCTCCATGGGCCAATGCTAACCCAGCTGCTGCCGCTGCCGCTGCTGCTTATGCTGATGCCTACGCTGAAGCCGTTGCTATCGGTCATGCTGATCCAGAAGCCTATGCTCTTGCCGCTTCTGATGATGACTGTGCCACCATCGCTTGCCACGCAACCTGTGGTATGATGATTATTGAAGGTCAAGCTTGCTCCAATGGCGATGACACCTACTCTGGTCCATACGATGAGACTTGTCTCTGTGCTGCTGACTCCAAGTTTATGAGCTACTCTGACGCTTGTTTGGAGTGTGGTTGGACCTTGTGGAAGTACTACTCTCCATACCTGGAGAACGCTTTGGCCGCTTGTGATGGTTTGTCAACTACTCCAACTGGTACTGCAAGATGTTCCACTACTCTGACTGACTCGTACACTCCAGATTTCGATATTGATGGATGTACTTTTGAAGGTGCTGAGTGTACTACTGCTTAAGCGGCTGACTCGCTCAATATTTCACTTTGAAATGCTGGCCATGTTCCATACTAGTATACGGGATTTATCTTATTTTAGCTCGATGAATACCTATTCCAGTTCAAGATTTTTTTGTAGTTGAGTCTGAGGTGGTATAAGAACATGAACTGTAGGGATTATGGTGGGCTGCAGCGGTCTCAGTGGGATTGTCAAGAAATTATGAGCTCGTTTGAGAGACACGTGCATTAATGTGTATAAAACTAGTAGCGTACAAATTTCAAAAGTAAGAAGTGCCAATCGTAAGGACTGAGGACAGCGAGCTTACGTAAGTGATCACGTAACTCAGAGATTCTGCGTAGAAGCTCACCTGCATTGGGACTTTACCATTGTTACCCTCGGGTAACTCTGGGACACAGGAGCAATCCGTGAGGTAGAGTTCCGTGTCTAGGGTGACAGTGGGGCCGCACGGAGATCCTGGGCTCGTCCTGTGTGAAGGAAATGTTTTACCTTATCCTTCATACCTTCGGTCCTGTATATTTACTAGATTGCATATCAAGCGTCTATTATCTCATACTACGAGTAGCTTAATTAGCATAACTGACCTACTATTGTTTTTAACGCCAATCATATACAAGTGCATGCTAGAAAAAGAGTCCGAGTAAATTCTTGGACTCAAGGCCGCCGGACCAGGATATCATCCCATGTCAAATGTACAAACTCTCTTTGTTCCAGCACCCATGTTTGGCACTTCAATAAATGACCCCCGTGTTTACATTTCCCGTTCTAGAGCTTGACAGAGAAGTGCAGCCCACAATAGTGAAGGGAAGGTCTAAATTTGGAAGAGCCAATACCTGAATGGGAGCTCAAGAAACTCGTATGCGCTTCGAGGCGGGGCCGGAGAGTCTGAGTTTTCTATTGCACCCTAAAAATTTTCGGGGGTGATGAAAACTGTCAGCCAAGCAACATGGAACTCGACAATTCGAAAAATAGGCCATAAACAAATCGTCAAGGATGGAAATGGAGAAGAAGGATATATTGTGATCACTACGCTTGATTAATATACAAAGTCTGGCCTGGCTGTGATCCCTGTAGCATCCCTGACACTCTTCGGACTAACCGGTGTTAAGCGGATCTGATAAGGTCGATATCTCCATTCGGAGACCCTGGGTCTCATTCGGTCCGTACAAATAGCCAATAGAGGCCCCGTATAATATGCGAAGGGCTTAAAAACGGATGGGACGGGTCACAGACGAGGTTTCTTTCTGGGCTCTCTTGGGAATCCCTTTTGAGACGGCAACCTACTCCTGTAGGTGCTCGTGTTTGTTTACTGCCGAGTCATATGCATGTCCCACACCCGTATACATCGGCTTTTGTATATAATAAGTGAAGGGCCCTATAGTTTGAGAACTTCTGTAAACGACTGCCCCTATTATTCTTCTAACTTATCCAGTACACATTTTCCTAATGAAGTTCCAATTGGCTGCCACACTCGCTTTCTCTGCCTTGACCCTCGCCGCTCCATCTGCTGAGTCCTTGCCATGGGCTAATGCCAACCCACAAGCTGCTGCTGCCGCTCAAGCTTACGCTGATGCCTACGCTGAAGCTGAAGCCATTGGTCACGCTGACCCACACGCTTACGCCAGCGCCCTCGCTGCCTCTGAGGATGACTGTGCCACCATCGCTTGTCACGCTTCCTGTGGTTTGTTGATCATTGAGGGCCAGACTTGTTCCACCAACGAGCAAAACGACTTCTTCGGCCCATACAACGAGGACTGTTTGTGTTCCGATGACTCCAAGTTCATGCAATACTACGACCCATGTTTGGAGTGTGGTTGGACCTTGTGGAAGTACTACTCTCCATACTTGGAGAACGCTTTGGCCGCTTGTGACGGGCTCTCCACCACCCCAACCGGTACCGCCAGATGTTCCACCACCTTGACCGATGTCTACACCCCAGATTACGGTATTGATGGTTGTAGCTACTTGGGTGACTGTGAGGAGACCACTGCTGATGAGGAGACTACTTCTACCAGAGCTTCTACCACCTCTACTTCCGCTGCTGCTCCATCCACTACCTCCACCTCAAGCACTGCCGCTGCTGAGTCCACCGAGGCCCCAGCTGAGTCTTCCACTGAGGAGGAGACCACTTCCTCTGCTGTTGCTGAGACCACCGAAGCTTCCTCTACTGAGGCTGCTGAGACCACCTCTGAGGCTGAGTCCACCACTGCTGCTGTTGAGTCTTCTTCTGAAGCTGCTGAGTCCACCACTGTCGCTGAGGTTTCCTCTTCAGCTGCTGCTGAGTCCACTGTTGCTGAGATCTCCACCTTCGAGGGTTCTGCCGCTAAGTTGGGTTCCGCTGCCTCTGTCTTGGCCGCTGTTGCTTTCTTCTTCTTCTAATTTTGATAATTAGGGTGAGTATATACTATCCAGTGCAACTGTTATACCTTTATGATCCAATAATACCATACTTTGTTCAGAAACATTAACTTGTAATTCCGTAATATATATCCCTCGGAAAAGTCCTCGGAATTTTGGTCTCAATTCCGAAACATCAACAAAAGCTCGGAAGTTTGCGAAATGATCCATTTCAAAGACCAGCATCTTGTAAACTCCTCGAGGGATTGATTTACTCGGCGGCAACCATACACAGCGACAAACACAATCATACAACAGAGCTATGAGACTGTTGATTCTTATATCTTTGATTCAGTCAGTAATGGCTTTACACTTCTACTCACAACCAGAGGAACCACACTGTTTCTACGAGGAGCTGTCTAAGAACACTTTGGTCGTTGCACATTATGACGCGTATGTCAAGTCCACCACGGGGGACTATGAGCCAATTCCAGAGTTGAATATTTTGATAACGGTTGATGTGAGTGTATCCAATGCTGTACCCATCCATTGATGAAGTGCAACTACTAACAATCTACCCCCTGTTTAGGAAACTTTTGATAACGATCATAGAGTTGTATCACAGAAGAGCTCATCTCAAGGAGAATTCACTTTCTCATCTCTTGAATCGGGTGAACACAAGATCTGCTTGACACCAATACATTCTGACAAGCGTTCCAAAGTACGCGTTTTCTTCGATATCGTCCAGGCCGGTTCTGAGATCATCGATTCCCAAAGACGCGATACCGTTTCTTTATTGACGAATAAAGTGAAGGAGATGAACAACCGCTTACAGGAGATCCGCAGGGAACAGGAATTGATGAGGGAGAGGGAGGCTGCGTTTCGGGATCAGAGTGAGAAAACGAATGCTAAGGTTGTGCATTGGTCCGTGGTTCAGTTGGGTGTGTTGATCATCACGTGTTTTTTACAATTGAGACAATTGAAGGGATTCTTCCTCAAGGAGAAGGTGCTATGATTGGAACCGATAATGTTATCAATAAGAAGTTGTGCTTTAATAAATAAACTCCATATTCGAAATGTTCAAAATGCGAAATTATATAAATTGTAGAATATACACATGCAAAGATAGTTTCACTTCTGTGAAGCTTTTCTCTTCAACTTTTGAGCCAAAGCCTTGACATCATTACCGTTTGATGATTGTTCCAATTTTCTCTTCTTAGACTTCTTATCATCAACCTTCTTACCACCCTTCTTCTCAATCTTCTCTGAGTCATCACGACGCTTATTTCTCTCATCCATAATCTTCTTCATGGTCTGTGTACCCTTATACTGTGCCTGAGATGGATCAATGGCAAAGTCGTGCTCTTCGAAGATTTCTTTGAATCTAGGATCGTTCAAATCTGGGGTGAATGTGTCATCGACAACCTTGTCCTTGTTTCTATACTTGGACTTCTTGGCCTTCTCTTTCTCGGATCTTTGGAGCTCCTTCATGCTGAAGTGATCACTCTTGGATTTATCATTCTTTTCAGATTCCTCATCAAGCATCAAAAGTTCCAAATCAGCCTTCGACTTGTCATCGAGTTCCTTTTGGGCCCTTTTGTTCTTTCCTTGTTTCTTATCCTGTTTCTGGGCTCTCTTCTCATCAATGGCTTGTTTTTTGAGGTCTTTGACCTTGTCCTTTCTGGCTTTACGGCGCTCCTTAGCCTTACGTTTGAGTTTATCAATTGTGGTCTCGTCACCGGATTCCTTATCCTCTTCATCGTCATCAGCAGCAGACCCGGATGGTTTACCTGGTGTAAAGGTGATCTCTTGATCGACATCTGCATCACTATCATCATCCAAGTCAGCAGGGTTCTCACCGAATGAAGACAAATCTTTCCCTCCAAGTACGGAACTGACACCAGCGAGTTTTTTATATTTATCCTTCAATGACTCTTGTTCCTCGTCGTCAGACTCGTCTGAGGCCAAGTATGCCTTGAAGTCCATATCTTCCAGCTCTCTCTGACTGAAGGCCTTCGAACTCAACTTGACACGCTCAGCTGGGGTTTCATCCCATGTTAATTTCACCTTTGAATGTTGCAAAGCATCAGTGACGAACGCCTCTGGTTTATAATGGGATGGGATCTTTGTACAGGAATCACGAGGTTCATCATCCTCGAAGGACATCTCATCTGGGATGAATCTCAAGTCGAAAAAGTTAGCAGTGGACTCATACTCTGATCCATCAACGCTGTCGTATATCTTCTTGGCGGTGGATTCAGAATCACACTCCACAACAGCGTAGTAGTATCGAAGTCTTTGTAATTGATAACGACGTAACGATTTGGAATCAAAATCATCCTCGTTGTTTCCCTCTTCGTAGAGATCCTTAGCTTCGAGTTCTCTATCGGAGTCATCATCGGATTCAATAGCCTTCTTCTTCTTGGACAGGAACATAGCTCTTGGTGGTCCTTCAACTTCTTCTCTTTGTAAATGCTCCTTTCCGTATTCACTTGGGTATATGGAGACACTTCTGATGAGTCCACCGGTTGGAATGAAACTTTGTAATGTGGCAAAGAGATCGACCGATTTGATATGATCCCAATCCATGTTGACAACAGCCAAACGACGAGATGGATCACCAGCTTCTGGTTTTGAATCTTCCAGTTCGATTTCAGACTCTTCGGCCTCTTCCTCTGATTCTTCATCTGATGAGGACTCTTCATCACTTGAACTGTCATTCTCAACATCGAGACCACGAGCACGGTCTAATTTCTTTGTGGCCTCATCAACCTCTTCATCCTCGGAGCTCTCGTCGTCCTCCTCGTCGTCCTCCTCCTCCTCAGACTCGGACTCTTTCTTGTAGTACTTTTCGAAATCAGCCTGCTTCTCATTCTGTCTCTTACGGCCGTATCTGTCGAGCTTAGAGCTCTTTTTGAAAGATTGTAAATCGGACTTGTTGAATCTATCATCGACCTCAACCTTCATGTCCCTGCGCTTGGGCAAACGGAAACGTGGATCGCTGTGCACGCCTGCGAAACGCTCATCCTGGGTGACCTTCTCCTTCTGTGGTGCCATGGTCTAGTGGTGTTCTAGTATGTGTTCTAGCAGATCCTGGAGTGTCTCCATAAGAGAGCATGGGGATTAAAATTTTGCGATGAGCTTCGCAGCCCGGGCCCGGACATAAATGCGCAAGAGAGACCTTTATCTTGCTGGGGTATTAAACACGCTCTCTGCTCTCTTCTGCCCTTCCTCCAACCCCTGCTGGCCATTGTTGCACCACTAGTCACAATGGGGCAGACACAGAGCAAAGAGGCGCACAAAGAGATTGTCCCTGACCAGGACATTGCCGCGTATTTCACCAAGAACTGTATACTTGAGCTCAAGCCGATCGAGAGGGCAACGATAAAGCAGAACTTCGAGTTTTTCGATAAGGACAAGGACCAGCTGATTGATCGTAATGAAATGATGACAATGCTGAACATTGGGCTCATCAACATCCCAGAGGTTACGGATGTGCTATACAAGTTCCTTTTAAACATGTCGACGTATCCAATGCTTGGACCATCAAAAAGAGTGATACCGCTTAATTCCCGAAAGGATGGGTTGAACTATTCCAAGTTGATTAAAGTTCTCATCCTAATCAATGAGAAGAGGTTGAGAAAGTTTCTGCCAGATATCAAGTATCGTGAATTGATCTTCATGGCATTGAGTGTGGATAGTGCACGAAAGTTGGAACAACCTACTGGGTTCACTTGTGCCTCAGAAGTTATACACAAGTCCCCAAAGGTGATTGCATATGACAAAATTCCATTATTCAAGGATTTTAATGGACTGGATATCAAAAAATTGACGATTCCTGCGGAGGAGCTCATGATATTCATCACATTCCTGTTGGTCATTTCAAGACTTGAACCATATGAGTCGATGAAGGTGTTCAAGAAGAATTTCAAGAGTTATAACAAGTACAAAGCCAATGCATTCCGCATCATACGGTCGATGGATCCAAAGATCACCCCGGAGAATGTTAAGGAATTTTCAATCAACTACGAACAATTCTCCAACACGCTCGAACACCTCGCACCAAACCTTTTGAAGCCATTATCATCAATTTTGGAAATCCTACTCTTTGAAAAAGTCACCGCAAAAGAAGAGGAAGACCCAGAGGACAAGGCGACGAAGGAAATCCTTACAACATCCAAAATCATCAACGAGTTCAGCTTGGCGCAGATGTCAACGTTCCTCAAACAGGAACTCGTCTATTCAAACATTCGCAAACTTTACACCGGTTCGGATTCTGGGTTCTCAATGAGATCGTTCGAATCAAAAGTTTTCAAATGGAATGCACCAACCATCTTGCTCATCAGGGGCCATAGAATCACTGATAAGAAGGAAGTTCCAAGGTATAAACAGTTCAAGGAATCATATCCTACATTTAGAGAGGAGACTACACCCGATGTGATTCAGAAAGATGGTGAGGAGATCACTTATGGTGTCTATGTCGATCAGCCCTGGAAGGTTACAAATAAGGGATCATTCGGTGGTGACAAGATCAAGATATTCCAATTGGGTCCTGTCCAACGTATTTTCAAACCAACAATAGCCACGAAACATTACATATATTTCAACACCCTTGGTGGTGGTATTGGTCTCGGAGCGAATACTCCAGAGATCAAGAAGACTAAGGTGAGATATAATGCTGGTAATGTATCATTATGTATCGATTCAAGTTTGGAGTTTGCTGTGTTCAGACACCTGGGACTCGGTGGTGAGTATAGATCCGTCAATCCGGATGATATGCAGAGTAAATATGAGGACCGCATTGTGATCCAAGAGGTTGAGGTCTGGGGATGTGGTGGTGAGAAGGAACTGGAGGAACAGAATAAACAATGGGAATGGGAACAAAGAGAGGCGAAGAGAAGACAGAATGTAAATGTTCAGAGTATGAGTGAGGATAGGGCACTTTTGGAGATGGTTGGGTTGGTTGGACAGAATCAAAGTGGTGGTTCAGTTTGAACAATTGTTACTTTATTGATTGCCACTTATTCATCTGCTTCTTAATTATACGATAATTACTAATGAGTTGTGATGTAGTTATTAATCTATCTATTTACCACCTTTACGTTTTGCTATTAGTTTCTTCTTGACATGTTTTTTCAACTTTGTCTTTCTTTTTTCACGAGCATCTTCTTTAGCTTGGGTCTTTCTCAGTTTCTTGGATTCTTTATCTTCATGTTTCTTACCCATCAATGGTTTTTCCCTTCTTCTTCTTTCTCCTGTCTCTTCTTCATCTTCATCTAAATCATACTCTAACCCATCTTCAGAATCATCATCGGAATCATCATCGGAATCATCATCGGAATCAGAGTTGACATCATCATCTTTCCCTGTAAGGTCATGCAAAGTATCAATCTTACCATCTGTGAATTTTTGGAAATCACGTTCCTCCAAGTGATTCAGTGATCTGACAAGGTGTACACTTCTGAAAACGATATCATTCTCAACCTCCTCAGCATTGGCAGACTTGAATGGTAATTTCTTGACATAATTTATCCATTGTTCCTTATTCTCCTCTTTTGTACCATCTGTAAACCCTAATTGATCATCAAATCCTATCGTGAAATCAAATATTCTTTTTTCCGAAATGATATCAACACCCTTCTTTTCAAAGAAATCATTAATGTTCTTGATATCCATTCTCAGGAAATCCAAACTCATAGGATGTTCAGGTTCAACACTCTGTGAAACATCAAAGATGTATAGTTGATTGTTATGCACGATAGAGTTATATTCTGATAAATCAGCATGCACAAGTCGACATTTATGGAACATGTATCTGATGGAATATATCATCTCATGGTAATAATGTGTAATTTCTTCAAACGATTCAAAATTGTAATCTTTCAACTTTGGAGATGGGAACCCATCACCATTTGACAAGAATTCCATGACGAGAACATGACTTTTCAATGCAATTGGTTTCGGTGAGTGTAAACCAGATGTATGCAATCTCTTCAAATTTCTAAACTCCTTCTCAGCCCAAACTTTAATCATCTTTCTTGGATTATGCTGTGATCTTGAGTTTCTGAATCTGAACTCACCATCAACATAACGTTCACGATCTTTGAAAACCAGAATAGACGTCTTGTACACCTTCACAGCGTACTCCATTGACAATTGATCATCTTGGGCATGATAAACATTAGCCTCTTTACCCGTACTCAAACATCCATTGATTTGTGAGATGGTACCCTTCTTCATTAATGATACGATAAATTTCACAGTTCTTGGATCCAACACATTCTCAACGGTTGCACGATCAGCCTTATCTTTGTGTAGTTGCTTCTGTTTGAAGTTTAACTCGTCAGTTTTGATCTTGTGTGAATACTTGTTGAGAATATTCTGCTTATCCTTTGTCTGGTTTTGGGTATTATTATTCGTACTGGAAGTTTGCCCTTGTTCGTCTTCATAATCTGAGTCAGAGTCAGATCCACTCAGGTTCAACTGTTCAAATTGCTCAGCAGACATCTTCCAAACCTTCTATATCTCAGTCTTTCTACCCTCTCCAGCATACTGCACTCCACTCTCACAAGAAGTCTCATCGCATCGCTTTCAAATTTTCTCCAGGCCCGGAGCGTTGCGCAGCCCGGCGCATTCCAGACAAGCTGACGTAATGTGCGGACTGGCGGTTGAAAACAAAACAAAAACTGCACTTCTCCTAATCACAAGGAGGGATAGGGGCACGAGATACACACGGATATATCCGCAATGGCCCTTCTAAATGACTTACGGCTCCCAGAGGTACGTTCAGTATAATCGGTACTTTCAGACTAATAACTAACAGCCCATGCAGCTCTTCTTAACAAAGTTACCGCTATACATCGGTGTTGAGTTCATATTGGCAGTTGGAATAATAAATAAACTATCCGGTGCTTATGGTTTGCTGTCAATTTTCACTGGTCATCCCATCGACTTCGTTCAATTCCTCTTCTACACAGGGTCTCTTATAACATGTGTTTTCTACGGCTTGGGCCTCAAGAACGTTTTGAAACCGAAACTCCCACAATTATCATCAGTTGTGGTGATCTATTCCATCGATACGATACTTTCAACGTTATTTATCTTATACTTCGCGCTGATGTGGCTTATAAATGAGGATGTTAAGATTGACAAAGTTGCTGGTCAGGATTATTCCAAGAGTGCGACTCAGTTCTATGAATATTTTTGGATCATTTTCGTGAGTGTTGGGATCACTGCTATAAGGGTTTATTTCAACATGGTCTTGTTCAGTTTCTTCAAGAAGTTGCTCAAGTTGAATAAATATTTGGGATTGCCTTTGATTGATAATGAAAGTGCCACTGAGAATAAGGTTCAACAATTAGTGTTCAAGTTTGAGATGAGATGTTTCAATTTGTTGACTCAATCATGATTACAGATTGGTCTGTATTTGCATTTGCATGATATATAATACAAGAAGATAATAAGACATAACTATGATAGAATGGGGGTGTACTGTATGAGATAAATCATATATAACCGACATGCTTTTTGCTAATAATATACACCTTGGTTTTATTGAAAATCTTTCTGGATGTACTTTACATTCACTTGCGCTCAACAGCTATGGTATACCTCAAATGAATGGATAGTACATTGAACGACTCTACTTTTTGCCGGATCGTGTACAATGGGATAGTTAAACTTGTAGCTAAAGTTGAAATAACTGAAAGACATTAATTTGAGAAAAAACACAAAATTATGTAAACTGTAAAAATAGCATTAAAATTAATCAGCAGAAAAAGCTGTATAAAAAAATCATATAGACATTATTAAACGGGTTGGATGGGTGGGACAAAAAGCTCTAATCATTAACAAAAGGAACAAGAAGAAGAGACTTATAATTCAGTGATGAAAGTGTTTTCAACGTAACCAACAGAAGTCTCCTTAACCCCGTCAATTTCCAAAGTGAAGTCATTGTTGAACGATTGATATATATATGGCTTGGTTCCAGCGACACCTGAGACGATGTTCTTGACGAATGCTGGGATCTCATGCATGACATCGACTCTCTCGATCAATTTCAAATCACCAGAAACTTTGATGTTCTTCTTCTCGGCGGTCTTTGGATCAAGTGCGTTCAATTGAACCTCTATGGCGGTTGGTTTCTTCCAGCCAACTTCTTCGTCAGCCTCAATGTTCAAATGTTTGACATCGTTATCGATTGAAACTCCGATGATCTCGGTGTCATTGGCGACGAAAGCAACTGAAACTCTGGTGGAAGCATAAGATTTTGGTGTGGTGAATTCCATAAGAACAACAGAATGTTTCTCAGATTGATAGTTCAAGAAATTCCATGATGCAGCGGCATGATGTGGTTTCATACCTTGTAACGCCATAACAAACATAGCATAACCCTTGATGTTGAAGGTTTGTTCCTCTTTACCCTCTGCGGTTGACTTGACAGTACCGGTGACGGAGTTTCTTGGCCAGAAGAGATGTCTCATGGTTCCCCATGGCTCTTCGACGTTGTCCCCGTATATAGTGGTACCATCTTCACCAATCTTACAACCTGGTGCTAATTTCGTAAAAGTCAAATCGACAATAGTCTCAGCGTTAACGTTGGAGACCAAATGGTAGACGTCTGATTCAGGATCCAACTCAATCTTGAAATCTTTAGCGTAGAAGTTGTTACCAGAAACGACGAAATCTTGCAATTTGGTTGATGTCCAAATCTGATCAAGGGTCTTGGTGTTGAAGATCTTACAGGTGAACTGGGCATTGGTGTGGATACCAACCAAATTGGAGTGGATAACCTGTACGAAACCCAAGATGCCGGTGGACAAGTCGTTGAAATAGAAGACCTGTGTCTCAACGTTGGTGGATTGAAAGTTCAACCACTTGAAGTCATCCCTGGTGGCCTCCTGGTACGGGTGTTGCGGATCAACCTTGGCGGTGATGGAATGGATGTACTCTGGACCATACTCTGGCTCGGCGATACCGGTGACAGCGGAAAGACCGCCCTGGACCCACTTAAGCATGATGTGGTTGTTGTGTTCCGGGATGGAGGTTGTGTGAGTGGGAGTGTGGAGCAGCCATCGAAGGCAAAATCAAAACTTTGCTGCTGCCGCTCCAGCGCTCTGCTCACGTGAGCAGCTGGAGGCGAAAACGTGGCCCAACCGGGATACTTCCCAATGCGGAAGGGTAAACAAACAGCCAACATTCCCATCAAATTACTGTACTGCCACCACTAGCCACTCCACACAAACTAGTTCCCATCCATCGTAATCAAGCACCATGGAGAACATCCACAGAAACAGACTCCCCACGTTGTATGAGGTGCTCAACAGGCAGACAGAGCCACCGGTGGACATTTACAATTTTTACATCTTTGTGAGGGACTACCAGAGTTCCATCGATTATCTTGACTTCTGGTTTGACTGTGTGATCCACTTGCGACTCTGCAAAGACTACGTCAAGGGTCTTCGGGAGAGTTTGATCCTCAATGAAAGACTCTCATCTAGTGGGAATAATGAAAACACTCAGAGTGGGAGTAATGATGAAAAAACCCCTAGTGGGAACAATGTCAGGGAATCGGTGAATTCATCATTGTTATTGGATGCGTTGTTGAACGAGGGGTTATTGGATCATTCGGATAACAAGAGGGTGTCATCGTTATTACAGGGTAACGAATACATCAATGTCTCAAACAAGCGAATCAGTGAGATCTTCACAAATTCCGATTCAAATGGTCATGAGGATGAATATCACAGTGCGAATGAATACGAACCACTCATGTCTCCACAGAAGGTATTCACTGGTAATTACACCAGTGATGAAAAACGCAATCGGTCCTCAACACGGATCATTCCTGAACAATTGGAGAAATTCATAACGATCAACGATAACAAAATAACCAGATCCCTTTTGAAAAAATCGTCAAAAAACATCCTTCTGCAATACTTCCAGGACAATTCACCAAAGAAACTGGTCATCCCGAACAGAATCATTAGGAAACTCAACCATGATATCGAACTCCAGGGCCGTGATGATCCAGAGGTGTTTGACGATGCAAAGAACTTCATATATTCCTCTTTGGAACGTGAGGCTTTCAACTTATTCCTCCAGAAGAATGCCCTCTCAAACCTCACACAGTCCATCCTATACAGACTCATCACGGGTCTTGCTCTATTACTCATTGGGTTCTGGATGGGGTATTCATTCATCTTTACGGATCTCAAACCAAAATCAATAAGGGCAACGCTGATCGTGCCCTTCACTCTTGGTGTCTATCTGATATTGACCTTCTTATACAAGATTGATCCAATAATGGTGTTTTTAGGGTGGAGTGATAATCCTGAATTGTCAATGTCGAAGAATAATCCAAAGAAATGGATCGTGAAGAATCTGAAAGAACCATTCATCAAACGAATCTTGATCAAGAGATCATATTGGATCCTTTTCTTAACCGTCGTGATCAGTGCTATATTATCCATCTTGTTTGGCTTGGTTCCAGGTCATAGAATATAGCAAGCTACTGACAATCATTTTTGTGTGTATAAGCTAATAATTAATTTAAAAATTTCCTCTTTATAATCCTTTCAAATACTATTCCATAGTGTCTTCTTCCATGCCTTTAACTGATTATGCAACTCCAACAATCGTTCGACATTGTGATCCTCCCTACCACGCACTTTATTATACAGCGTTTCATACTCCTTATACTTGATCTGGAAATTCTCCGCCAATCGGAAGAAATACTCCTCATCATGCACGTCATCAGCGTCTCTTTTCCTCTTGGTGGAGTTGTTCGAGCTCGTGGATGATGCCGGGGATGATTTCGAATCGTCGGATTGTAATGGTTCAGGGGATGATGATTCAGAGGTGGACTTGTCATGGGGTTGTGATTGTGTATGTTTCGTATGGGTGTTTGCTATGCATGGTGCTGGTGCTAGGTTTCGCGGTGGTGCTTGTGATGCCTGGGCCGATATCGGTTGTGTATGTGCATTGTGTTGTGGACCTGGACCTGTAGGAAGTGAGCTCTTGATGGGGTGTTTCTTGAGAACTTTCTTTGGACTCACGATGGACTTCTTTGGACTTGAAAGTTTGGTGAGGTTTTTCACATTGTCAGATGCTGCAGTCAATGATTGTGAATCAGCTTGCAATAAATGATTCACCTGTCCAATGTTCTTGAACGATGTCTTTGTCAACTGTTGGAATAGACCCATTTTCGTATCAACTTTATCCAATTTGTACATGACATTATCAATCTTGATCGATACTTGCCCATTCTTCACAACGAGTTTAATCCGCCCTTCGTTCTTACCAATCAGAGTCTGAAAGTCTTTATTTAGGGTGATTGGGTATGCGGCATGTGTAGGACTGATGGAGCTCTGAGGAAGCAGTCTCTGGGTGGACATGTTGGGATGGGGATATTACTAGCGGGTAGTAATGAGTCCTGTGTGGGGGTAGGAGTGGGATAAGTGGTAAGTGGTCAAAAAAACAGGAAAGTGCAATACCAGAGTTGAAACAAAAGAAACCGGCCGTATCATACAATTGCCGCTTTGGGCCTCTTTTCCCACACTTTGCCGGATCAGGCAAGCTTCCAGATTGGGATAGTTTTACAGGGGTTTTAGACATGTCACGTGGATGGTCCGGTATCCCGGTACGCGCACGCTGGCTCAGAATCAAAAATTTTTATCTCATCGCTTTAATACCCATCATTAACACCGGTAGTACTTGAAATACAAGCATCCACGACAAAACTTATCATCATGGCCAAGTCCCTTCGTTCCAAATCCAAACTTAGATCCAAGGCTGTCAAGCGTGTGAAAGAGTTCCAAAAAGCCGTTGATGAGCGAACAGAGAGAATTGTCGAGAGGGCCAAGGCCAACTTGTTGAAGCAGAAGCAGGAGCTCAATGAGGACGTTACAGAGAAGATCATCGCCGATGACGAGGAGGAGAAGAAGCTCAGCACGAGTGGTGATAGAAACGCAAGACACCACAATTGGAAGATGAGCAATAGAAAAAAGAACAAACATTTATCTTTTGCCAAATCTTCGAAATCAAAATCAAAATCAAAGAAATGATTTGATTGAACATTGGTTATAATCACTTGAACCTTCCCATACTGCTATCACGATCATTGAAGTTTAGAAATGCTTTTGTCTTTTTTGCAATGTTGAGGTTGGGGGAATTGGGTATATGTGTGTTAAAAGTTCGTTGTGCATGTTATTTAGTTTTGTCTTTTACTGTTTTTCATTATTGTTGTTTGGTTTTTTATATTATAGGTTAAATTGCATCATTATTTATTGTAGCTATTACATGTTCATCATAAAGCAAATGAGAATAGAATTGAATTTATAAATACTTTTGAGGTTGGGTATCATTAATCAGACGATATTGTTAACCATTGGATCTTTGAACCGTGCAAAACCTGGACAAACATCCCTATCGATATGATTGACGATCCAATCGTTATTATTTTTAAACTCCTGGAAACATCCCGCACATCTCCCATTGGAGGTGTTTCTTTCAATCTTATTCACACCGATGGGGTATATGAAATGGATGCTTTTCAAATGAGATTTATACGTGTCCTTCCGTGAGAATTCTCCATTCAGGTGATGACATTTGGTATGATTCTCAGAGAAGAAGGGGCATTTGAAGTCCTTCACGGTGTCGTGTTTCTTCAGATGACGGGAGAGATATGATTTGTTTTTGAAGTTGTTTTGACAAAAGGGACATTTATGGTAGGATGGTTTCATTATCGAGTTGGAACTGTTCATCAATGGGTTTGTGTAGAATTTATGGAATCTCTTGGATGATTCGTTCTCAACTGGGGTTGGTTCTGTCGGTTGATTCACTGTTGGTTGTGGGATTTGTGATTTGAGTTCCATCGATATATTATTGAAATCATTCATGAATTGATACCCCTCGATGGTAATCTCTCGAGATTCTTGATCCAGCGCTGGTGGCTCGCTAAATATGGATTGCTGGTATGGTGATTGATTGTCATTCATCGAGGAATATGAGGATGCTTTTTTTAAATCCTTGGGTATCTCCGCTCTGTCTTGTATCGGTTGTTGGTGGTGGATATCCTTGTTTGTTGCATCTGTTGTCATGGGAAACCCATTAGCGAATAAGAAGGAATAATCGTTCGTATCGAGTGTAGGTTTCAACTCATATTTTGGTTCAACATTCCCAGTTTCTCGTATTGGTTCGACATGGACTTTCTCATCTTTAACGTCAAGTTTCGAGACCAGCTCATTACTCACCTCGTTGACAGCACCCCCAGAGCCGTTCTCACTGAGAGACTCGGTGTTGTTCAGCAGAAGGTTGTAGAAAACTGGATCATCGATCAGATTGTGCATTGTGTCCTTGTGATTGTAGTGATATACACGCTTGTTCAACGCACCTCCAGATATGTGTAGAAAGGGTTTTGATGTTTCTCTAATTTTCTTTGTTTTGTGGGATGGCACGTGATGTTGCCACATTTTTTTTCTCTTTTCGGCACAGGGATGTCCGGGTGCGCGTTGGGCGGCCGCTTTAGAGGGCCGTGTTTTAGTAAGTGCAGTGGAGTACAATAGATGGATGATCAAATTCTACTATCTGCAGTGATGGCGAGTAATTCTTTTCTACATAGCTTCAAGATTGGTTATACAAGTATCAGATATCCATTAATCTTGAGTAGATGAATCCATTATCAGTCTTACTCTAGAATTATCCGAAAACTTACGGATTTCGAAATGCGTCCGCAAATCCCAAATCCAACTTTTAGTGATATAATCGTAGCATTACCTGTGAATCACAGCCAGCTTCAGAATTGGATATCCTAGATGATTAATTAGAATGGGTAAACAGTGTGAAAACTTTCAAAATAGTATATAAGATCGTAAAAACTTGGAATTTTCCTTATTGACAAAATTGTTAATCTTTATATATCTATGAGAGTTTTGAATCCGCCCTTCATTAGCCCGGTTTCAAATGTTTTATATGAAGGGTAAAACAAAACAAGTAGGAGGGTTTTTAACTAAACTTTTCAGTTCATACCTTAGTGATATTGATCTGTGAGAGCATGCCAGAAGATACTTCATCAACTGTACCGGTTTTGGCTCAGGGATGGATTTGAAGTGATCCGCTGATTTAACCACGAGAATCCTAACTTCAATGGAATTGAGTTGGTTTATTTATAATTAACTGTCTAAGATTGGTGCTATCTACATGAAGTGTAATCTGAAGATTTGAACTGTTTTTTGGGGTATTTAAATATTTTGGTGGTACTAACAAATTTTGGTCTATAACTTTGAAGCGCCACTGATATCGTCAGCGTTTATAAAAGAAAATCCTAAATCGATCAAATCAATCCGTACTTGATTTCTTTGCTTCACTGGCCAGTTAAGAATATCCCAAATCCTTGTAAACTTAATCCCCAACTGATGATTCTGTTCAATCTGCTTCTTCACCAAGGACTTTTCCTCATAAGTCAATCCACCTTTAGTCTTACCCTGTGAATTTGTGATCTTCTTCAATGATGGTGATGAACTGAGACTTAAAGTTGAGATTGGTTGTCTGATATTCAATGATTGTAATGTGGTGTTGAAGGAATCGAAATCTTGTAATGGGGAATCAATAAAGACGTTTCTCTCGGTCATGTTAGCAATCTTCTCGGTTGGATAATCACCACTCGTGATGATAATTAATGGACCCCAGTACCATTCAGATGATGATGTGTTGTAGGTGGTCAACTATCCCTTCTCTTGTGCAATCCCCAAGTGTGGTTGAACCTTATCAAAGACATCATCTGGTTTTTTCTTCACGTCAATGACCAAAAACAATGTCGAGTTCAAACTGGTGGAAAAGACACCATTATTAGTGGTTCCATTACCCAAAGATAATGAGTCCAATAATGGAACTCTTCTCCCGTACTCGTTAGGTGTATGGACTGGAAGTACTTCTTTATCACCGTTCAACTTCTCAACGTTCCAGATCTGATGGGTTCTTGAACTCCAAGTGGATAAGTAATCATTCAGGAAAAATTGATCCTTGGAGAATTTGACAACCAAAATTGTTGTGGTGAGGAAGGCGATGGTGATGAGTCCAGTCAAGGGCAGTGATAATTTCCAGATGAGGTTCGATCTTTTTAATGACTTGTATGACTTGTAAAGCTTGAACTCCGTTGGTGGATAGTTCTGTGCTTCCTCGTTTGTTGAGCCACGAAAGATATTACTAAATCTTGAACCATTTGTGATGTTGGAAATTGGTGGAGAATCGTCAGGTCTAAGATTTCCCATCTCAATATCGTGTTGATATTCCATACTCTTGTGTGTAGTCGCTATGGATGATTTATATGATTATATTATTATCTGATTTGAATTTGTTGTAGTTTCAATGTGACAAGCGTTGAATAATCAAAATAATCGTTGTCCGGGTTTGATTGGATGTTTTGATGATGATACAGTAGGATATGATAAAACCGATATGAGAAAACAGAAACAGTACTATGAGGATGTTTAAATAGGAATAAAAATCTCAAATCATCAAATGTCACAAAACAAATATTCATGGCTATGGAGACTATAACGCGTTAAACTATCTTCATTATTCCAAATTTAGCATACATGAGATGGGGAACGACCAAGTGTGTGTCCACGATGCAGTTGAGCTCCACAAAGCTTGACGCGCCTCAAAAATCCTTATTACGTTATTATCAAAATTATGCACAAACCTGTTCCCTAGTTTGAATGTAACCTCTAGAGTCTACATGAATGTATCGTGATTCTTCAAAGATGGGGTTATTTTAGGAACATCTTCAGTAATAATTATCTTCCAATATCGATTTTGGAAGATCACAGCCTCACCAAGAGGGTAAGATTCCGGATAGTTTCGATGTCAAGGATGGAGCTTATGGAGGCTCCATCTTATTCAACAATTATAGATGCTTGAAGCTCATAGTAATTGCAAGTCATCGAATATATTCCCCACCTAAAACGAACTTAAGCAGGCTTGGTTCTCTTAGCACTTGGCCCTTGTTGAACCTCTTTGTTTCGTTGTCATGACGGGGATGTGTATCCAATGGTGAACGGTGGGCACAGGCAAGTCATGCAAGTTGTGCATCAGTGAAGGGAAAGACTCTACAAAGCGCGCCAGGGTTGTTAGTTGGCGGGAGTTCGGTCTAGAATTCGCATGGGCCGACAGTAGCAGTGATTTGGAAAAGATATAAGCTTTAAATTAGGCTTTAGTGCTAGTATACTGGATTGTGAAGTACGAAGTTATGTATACTGTACAGCTCGGGTGTACCTCTACATCGAGATATATGCATCCGAAGACTGTTAAGTATCACTCGACGATAGATCGCGCGTCTCAATGACGTCATTTTTGAGTTTGAGATGTACTCTGCAACATGGACTTAAAATTTTTAGTGCGCTAGGGGCACTCAGATCTGAGTTAGATGTACTGCCACGTCTAGTGGAAGAGGATAAAACGTCTCTGTCAAGGCGCGGTCTTCCACTTTAGTTCTGGTCACTGACGTCGACGTACGCTAGAGCCTCAACAAGCGATTATGCTACCGTTGAACCCTTCATAATCTTGGTTTATTAATAAATTTTTCTCTCCGCTTGGAGGCTTCCACACATAGTCTTTTGATCTTGGTGAGACAGTAATTCCATAAGCCCCATGCACTTCCCGGTCATCACTCCTAGTGTAAGGCGAATAGCCGTAAATATTACCACATAATGATAACGTGTTTACTGCTTGGTGTCGTGGTGATATTCTTTGCAGCGTGACGAAGAAAGACAACGGCAAATTTAGACATCGTCAGGATTGAGGACACAGAAATTACATTGGGACTTCACCATGGTTACCGTCGGGTAACTCTGGGACACAGGAGCAGAGTGATCAGTGAGGGGAGAGCGTGGTCTTGGCCTGTGTGAAGGAAATGTTTTACTTTATCCTTCATACCTTCGGTTCTGTATATTTACTAGATTGCATTTCATGCGTCTATTATCTCATACTACGAGTAGATTAATTAGCACAACTGGCCTACTATTGTTTTTAACGAACACTACAACTACAGCCTCATTTCAAAAAAAAAAAAAGAGAAAGAAAAAAAAAAGATCAGCACATTAACTATAATCTCGAAGCACCTTTAATATCATCAGCATTAACAAAATCCATCCCGGCATCGATCAAATCCAACCAAACCTGATTTCTTTGACGAACGGGCCAATTGGGAGTTTCATAAACCCTTGTATTCTTGATCCCCAACTTATGAGCCTGTTCAATCCGAGCATGGACAGAGGCCTTCTCATCAGTGGTCAATCCTCCTGGGGTCTTGCCGTCCGATTTGGCGATTCTCTTAAATGATGATGAGGAACTGAGACTGAGTGATGGGATTGGTTCAGTGATGTTCATGAATGACAAGTCCTCGAGGAATGAATCCAAATCGTCCAATGGGGCATCCATGAATGCGTTTCTCACAGTCATCTGGGAGATCCTCTCAATCGGTACTTCCCCACTCATGATGATTGTCAATGGACCCCAATACCATTCCATAGTCTCAGTGGAGTAAGTTGTCAAGTATCCCCTCTTTTCAGCAATCTTTAAATGGCTCTGCAACTTATCAAACACTTCATCTGGTTCATTCTTAACATCAATGATCAAAAACAACGTTGAATTCAAATTTGTTGAAAAAACACCATTCTTGTAATCCTGACCATCTTCAACCTGGTCATTTGACGAATCCAAAAGTTGGACAATAGGATTGATATAGAGTCTTTCCAAAGTTTGGAAACTCGACAAGGATCTCTTGTTATGCCCAACGAACAAATCAACAGAATCATCCACGGACCAAACATCAGCCTCAACGGATTGGATCCCCAATGAAAGCGCGTCAAATAATGGATATCGTCTCCAGTAATCGTTGTGCGAATGGATCGAAAGAACCTGCTTGTGGTCATTGAGTTGATCAACGTTGAACACCCGGTGATCCCGAATACTCCATGTGGATAAGTAATCATTGAGGAAGAACTGATCCTTGTTGAATCTGATGATGAGCACCATCACGGTGAAGGAGATAACGGTGAGGACAGTGGATAGTATCAGTAATATTTTCCAGACATAGTTTATTCTTTGCAATTTCTCAAAAGCCTTGATGTGGCATAGCTCCGTATGGCTAAATTGTTCCTTGTCTTTATAAGTTGACTCACCATTTGGGAAGTAGAATTGGGAACTCGTGAATGAATCCATCGTGTTTGAACGTGATATCGTTCTGCTCTCGATATGATGGGTCTTTTGTTCATCCATCTTTTGAATATTGGTCTCTATGGATTGTGATGTGTAATGAATCAAGTTCTGGGTTGGTAGCAGCGGTTGTTTGAATCTATATACTCGGGGAAAGACTGTTAAGCTAGGGTTCCTTTATGGACCTTGAAAGATTGGATCAAAACTTTGTGGCAGAGTTCTGATGTACAGTTGATTGGTCCACGTGTTTTGTGTCAGTTCGTATGCACTTCAAGCGGAAGGGTCAGGGCCAGATTGGGGTAACGGTCAGACGAATGGTATAACGTGTGTGGTCAAACACATGGGATTGGAAAGAGGAAAGGGTTGTTCGAGACATATTATTCATTCCCAAAGGATACGGGTCGGCAATGGGGAAGTATTACAAATAAGCTACTACTGGGGCGGGATGCGCCAGATAAAGTCTCACTAATTGCTCACTAATTACTAGCGTCAATCCCCGAGGCCAATCAGGCATATTTACGGATTATGGTGGTGGGAAAGTGGATTGAAAACAAGTGGTTCTAAGGTTCATCAAGGGTGGCTATAGAATGAAGGTTTCTGATTCAAACGCCGGTGCAGACCTAGCGAGACGAGAGGATCTCGTAGAGCTTAAACACCCGCTTCTGCCGAAGTTCAAACTGTGGACAGTGGCAGGCAGCCATCGTACAGTCCAAGGGCTGGGCATTTTGAAGGGCCCGGACTTGGAGCGGACTTTAGTATAACCGAAGCGCCGGCCCCGGTTCGCCGAGTGGGGTTAGGGCTTCTTGCGACTCACGTGATCCATTGTAGGGCTTGCAGGACACAAAATTCATTTTTCACACACCCGCACATCTTCAACAAGCGGGAAGCGTTTCGCGAATTCGCCAGCTGCGGAATCGTTCCCCTGGGCTTCCCCCGTCTGGCTCGGGCTGGGGCGCTCTGCCTACGGGCAACCCAGTGTGGGCTCTGTGGGCTCCCGTCTGCGGTTTGGCGGGCAGAGGGGTTCTGGCTTGCGCTGGAAAAAAAAGTGAAAAGCTTTCAAACAATCTACAAGTCAATAACCTTCAATTATTCCTAGACAAGCAGGATTAAGCAAAGATGTAAGTCGCAACGACACAATCAAGTGCAAACGAATGGAGATGGAGACATGTTATAGGAAGATAATGAGAGGAGTCGTACAATACCACCCATCAGCTCAATGTCATACAAGTTTTATTCACCCTGTTGGAATTACGAATGAAGGAGTCAAAGAATCACCAAGGGGAATGTGAACCAAATGAGACACCACACTACGAAGATCATCATCAATATTATACAGACTGCTGTTACAAGTATTACACACTGTTTTATTGTCAGTTATGAACCCGATTGTGAATCTCCACCTCATCAAATTATATTCAATGAAGGATCCATTTATCAACCATATCAAAGCCCCTAATAGTACTGAAGGAACCAACGATCATGACACAAACCATATAGACTCTCTATTCTATAGCTCCTACCAACTATCCTTTTGCACAAAGATTTTCAAATTCAAAACTTACCATATACTAACAATTTTTACAGGGCTAACTTAAGAACCCAAAAGAGACTTGCTGCTTCCGTCGTTGGTGTCGGTAAGAGAAAAATCTGGTTAGACCCAAATGAGTCTTCCGAGATTGCTCAAGCTAACTCCCGTTCTGCTATTAGAAAGCTTTACAAGAACGGTACTATCGTCAAGAAGCCAGCTCGTGTCCACTCTAGATCCCGTGCTAGAGCTTTGGCTGAGTCCAAGAAGGCTGGTCGTCACGGTGGTTTCGGTAAGAGAAAAGGTACCAAGGAGGCCCGTTTCCCATCCCAAGTCATCTGGATCAGAAGATTGAGAGTTTTGAGAAGATTACTCGCCAAGTACAGAGATGCTGGTAAGATTGACAAGCACTTGTACCACGAGCTTTACAAGTCCGCCAAGGGTAACGCTTTCAAGCACAAGCGTGCTTTGGTTGAGCACATCATTGCTGCTAAGGCTGAGGCTGCCCGTGAAAAGGCCCTTAAGGAGGAGGCTGAGGCCAGAAGAGCTAAGAACAGATCTGCTAGAGAGAGAAGAGCTGCTCGTGTCGCTGAGAAGAGAGAGGCTTTGTTCGCTGAGGATGCTTAAGCATTTCATTGAACTTTACTTATTTCCCCAGTCTAACAATTTGTATGTTTATAATTTACTCAAACCTATTGTAGCTTAATTCTTCCACACTCATTCAATTTGACTGATTTTATTTCGCTCCAAGTGTGACTTGCTCAAAAATATGACTTCTGTTCAGCTTATCGATTTTCAGGATCCAGGAGGTTGTGCAAATTTCCGCAATATTGGACGAGAAGGCAAGTGCCATACTACATACTATCGTTATTTGTGAAGACTGTAAAAGTTTGTTTTTTTTTTGCTGCTGAAAGAGAAGGTATGCCATTAAATATTGGTCGCTACAACGTGACTTCTTTTATCATATACAAGATTCGTTAATAAAAAAAGATTATAAAAATGAGACAAAAAAAGTTCAAAAAAAAATATGTATACTTCCAAAAACTCCACTTGGATCACCAATTGATCATAGTCTCCGCTGGCATATGGATCTGTTCCATCCCAACATAAACCGGAGCCAATGTTAAATTCTGATCACTGTTGTAAGAATTAAACCCTTCGAAATCATCAGCGTTATAGATATCACTTGGTTGGTGATTCAGATGATGAGTGATTTGAGAATGGGAATAAGCACCATGTTGATCCATCGGTCTCCATGGGTTTGGCTCACTCATCATACGACGCACTTGGAATGGATGTTGTTCTGGACGATTGTGTGGTTGTGGATGGCCATGTTCGTATTCTGGTGCCGGTAATGGCGGTCTGTCGTAGAATGGGCATGGGCCAGGGTATGAACAAGTTCTCAATGATGGTTGTGAAATTGGGACAACTGATTCGGAGTCGAGATCATCTAGTTGTAATGTAGAATTTGATGATTCTCCAATCAATTGTTCACCATATCCAGTTTCGATAGTCGAAGTAGAGATGTCTGATTCTGTTACTTTCGAAATATCACCTTCATCTTCTTGTTCTTGTTCTTGTTCTTGTTCTTGTTCAACAACACGTGAGACATCATCATCAACAGCCTCTTTCTTGATAGGTTCAGAGATCCTAGAAAGGAACGTTGGCTCAGGAGATTTGGCAGATTGGATGTTTGGTAGATATAAACGACGAGTCGTTGTTTCAAATGAATTCTTATCACCTCTTGTGAACTCCCAAAGGATCAAAGTCTTGATATCACCTTTCTCAAACCCATATTTCAATCTCTTATGATAAACAATCTGTTTCATCGTCAACCCTTTAACACCCATAGTTTTCTGGTTTTCACTCCTCGTTGGATCTGTAATGTTATTGATGTTATTCTCCATACTTTTGAAAAAAGTTGTCCAGAATTCAGTTGCAAAAGGAGATGTGAATGTGATGTTATTCAGTCCAGTATTCTTAACGATAGGTTGGCCTGCAATGTTCAAATCGTTGTTTATGTTCAATACTTCATTCCCAAAGCAATACATCACGGTCAAGACACCGAATTCAGTCTCTTGTGGATTCACCCCTTTCAACTCAACTTCAAATGTGGTCTCGGGTATCCTGGCCTCGTTCAAAAGGTTCAGCTTGGCCAAGTTGTGCAAGATTGGGATCTGTTGATCAGGTTTGAGATCAGATTGATGATAGTCTTGAAGATTTGGGAATCTGTTCTGCACCGTAGCGTCTTTCTTCAATCTTAATGGATTACCCATCTTGGTCTTCAACTCTGTATAGGTCTCACCTTGTCCATTTGTCATGTGGAAGGTCTTCATCGAACAATCAACAGGTGTGTAATCCAATGGGATCCTGGTGGAAAGATGACATCTCTTGACTGACCTTGGTTCTGGGCGACGTCTTGGTTTGCGGTTGGACACTGGTGGTGTTATTCTTTCATCTTGTAGATCATAATCGGGTTCTAACCCACTGGATCTCAATGATTTTTGGAATGAGATCTCACTAAAGACATGGTCGAACCGTTCCAATGCCTCAGGGTCTGTTGGTCCATTGTTGATGAGTTTTATCAATTCAGGTCTCTTGCGTAGATTCTTGATCACTTGGATATGACTCGAAACCTGTTTTCTCGTTCTCTCTTGTCCTGTCTTTTGAAGGATGTAATCTGAGATCAACTCATTTCTTCCACAAGATTTACCGCTGATCTTGATCTTGGAGAGCCCATTCTTTGGAATCATATGCAAAGCTTCTTCAAAAGCTTCTTCAACGGCATCGGACCAGATGTTCAACTCTCCAGCGGTCTTCTTCGACGATGGTGAACCAGTGTTGTTACCCTCGGTGGATCTCTTCTCCTTATTGCTTGTGTTTGGAGAGATCGTACCCAGTATCGAGCGGACAGGGGTTTGTTTCTTTGCGTCAGATTCATCCAATGGTGAAGACTCCTGTGAGCGAAGTTTTCTCTTCTTGGCATCTCTGGTGAGACCATGGAACTCATAGACCTGTTTACCAGCGTCATTGATGGAGATGTCCACAATCATAGGACGCTTTCTGCGTTGGCTTCTAGGTGGTGTGCGCACATCATCGATGGCAGATGGTAGCAAAGAGTTTGGCATGATTTGTTGTGTATGGACAGGTTGGTTGTGTGTGGGCGTGGGTATAGTGGTTTTTAACTTTCAAGATGGAACATGCAGCGGTGTATAGTATGATAGCAAAGCCGTGATGGTTGGTGCTGTGCTTTGTTGGCTTTGTTTGTTTTGGTTCCTGAAAGGGGTATCTGGAAAAAAAAATGCAACCAGCTACTGTGGGAAAAAAGAGCGAATATGAGTAGTTGGTGATGAGGGATTGCACACGGCAAAGTATCAATTGCTTTGGGTGGTGGGATGCGGTGGCAAGATTGGTGGATGGGTGGTAACTGAGGGGGACAGACGGAAGAGAAGGAGAGAGGAATTGATGGTGGTGATGTTTTGCAAGGTGGAACGAGAGGTCTATATATACTTTTCCCCTGTTAAGCTGGGCCTGGCTGCGACTCTCTGGCGACTTGGGATCTCGGCCTGGGAACGGGGTGCCCATGCGCCAGGCGCTGCTCCGCGCGGCACGCGTGTTCCTGCCGTGGGCTGCAGCGGTGCGCGCGGGCTGGGCTGCAAAAGGCCCGCTGTTCTAGCTGGAAACCTACGGTGCTCTGGGCAACGGCTCAAGACTCTAGTGATAGTGTCTGGGTGTGTCTGGGAGGGGCGACTGTTCCGTCTGATTTTTTGAACCCCTTGAGTAGAGCTCGTAATGGATCACTATAGGATCGCAATACACTGGTGTGCTACGGCATGGGTTTGCATTGAGCCCTGACTACACTACAATCGATACTGGGGTTCACATGACCGGATCAGATTGGCCGATCGTGTTGATAATTTCATCTTAGCGTGATGGAAGAAAATTTACCCTTGAGTTGCTGGCGTCCTACAACTACTTGTCAGCTTTCTATTTAGCCCTCTGTGCAAAAACTGGATCTCCACTCGGATTTTCTTCAGACCATTAAACTGTGCAGACTCTAGAAAGTTTATTTGAACTTTTCACAGCCCTCCGCCAGTCCACCTCCGTATTTCTACAAGGTGCAAAGGACCGTATGCATAACTTAGCGGAGATTTCTGCAGTTTGATGCAAGCCACAGATGCATCCAGGCACAATACTTAGCTTACAAGAGACAAGATCTATCCATTAGCACTCGCTAATAATGGCTCCTGTTAATTGAACAGCTTCTCCGGGTCTTGTTTCTCCATATCTCTCCCTATCACCCGAGCACATGATGGAAATTCATCTTCGGGACTCATGAAATTATACCCCTATTTCTCCATTCCTTTAACGGTTTCTTTAAAAGATTGCGCCCGCCTTATAAAGTTTATACAGAATGGCCGGTGGCTATACCGAACCAGATAGGCGAGTAATACAGCACTAGCACTAGTAATTGACCGAGGTATTTTTCAAACCGTTTCGTGTCAACTGAGCCCAATATATGTGGCCTGGTAACGCAACAGTTGTAAGTAGTTAAAGGTACGAGCCAATCGTTGGCTCAATGCCATTTCCCCCACTGGCTTGTGCCAATGGTATATATCCATCAAAAGTACAGGTTTCTGCCTTTTCCCGATGATCAGATCGTCTGTTTTGGTTATAACTTAATGGTACTAAAACTTGTTTTAGCCTCTGAAGTTGGAGTTGCGCAGCGGAGTTGTCTATCTGTAGACAGTGCTCGACTGCGATAAGTCCCAATATTGACATGAAGGATCGAAGATAGAGGGCCATGTATTAATACATAAAGGTGGGTGCTTATATTAAAGCGGAGTGCCTTACACGCCACATTGGTCGTTCGACTGATCAACCATTCGTACCTCAGTGCCAATTGACATACATCTTTGGGTCGATGCCTTGAAAGTTGTTCAAAAGTTTATATAGTATAACTAGAGCTCGTAATGTTCAACGTTCATTCATCAAATCATCCGATGGGACATCGTCTGGTTTTACATGTAATAGCATAGGATAAAAGAGAGAGGATAGTTAAGGTTGTTAGTGCTAAGTTAGTGTCATGTGGATTGAGATCTTCAATGTTTACATTAAGGTGCAATGCCCTTTCATCCAGCTAGCAGATGACCATCAGTTTTGATTCGCGGAGTGTCAATCAAATGGATTGATACTATTAAGGGGTTTATTTTTGATTGCAGGGTATATTCAAACATGCTCAGGGATTAGAACCTAAGCCCACCTATAGTCAATGTACCTTGATTGCCACAGTGTGACCTATGCACTGTGGTGGATCTGTTGATGTAAATGGTTCTGAGAGGTGGAGACGATAACTCGTATTTGCACTGTTGTACGCAGCGCTAAGCCAATTTTCAATTGCTATCTTTCTCGTTAATGGTGCCGTGTGATAGATATGGATAGAAGTTGATACCAGGCAGGCCAGCTGTATTACCAAGGGAAAGACTTTTTGGTCAAAGGCGTGGTGGTTGTCTCAGACAGATATCTTTACTAATCGTTGTCATAGAGATGTTAGGGTAGTCCACGAGCCTAGAGGACACTCTAAGTTTGATCTCAACAGTGAAAAATTCGTTCACACAGTTGACGTATCGACACTCGAATGTCGGCCCACCATCTCGTCAGATTACTATTTGCTAATTATCAAAGATCGGAAATATACAAGCTGCAGAAAACTGTTTGTGAGGTGCATAAACAAGCATCTGACAAGTCCAGCATATTGTGGGCTGCTTTCCCAAATCAATCCGGAGAAAAAAAGATCGGTGCTCCAGAGATTAGGGTACCGGTTCTTTGGTTGGCAAACAACTCCACATTTATTCCAAGAGTATCTTCAAAAGGATGAGAAGAGCCAACCCTATATGATCAATCGGTACCCTTCTGTAAGAGAAATATCCGTTCCTGAATGGGAAATAGATTTTATCATTAGCCGTACAGCTTATAAAGTTTTTGCCACTATGTATACATCAGCTATTTGGATCTTCCGACACAAAAGATCGTCTCCCAAGTTCCTAATTAGGTTAACTTCTTGTACAAATTGGGATTGCATCGTTACGCATGCACATCTTCTAATATTTAGAGTAAAACCGAGGTCCACGTTGACTCAAGACTTTGGTTCAATTCTATCTCTGGTGTGTCGTGACTTGTTTGAGAAGTGGGTACAGCTGGAAAAGTGGGAAGAGTTATAGTATGATCAACAGCCCTATCAGATCCCAAGCGACATGCTCGGCTGGCGGCATCCAAACCTAGTATTACCACCCGAGTTGAAGCCCTACACTTTGATTATTGATCAGGGACTCTTATTGGATCGTTTGCTTTCTTGTAACAATGTCTATTCAAAAAAATTATGTACTATACCTTTGTCTCTCAGATCTTCTCAACATCACCTTTTCCGTTTGGTAATATGTTTAACCTTAACCTCTTGTTATTTCAATTCCCAAGTTCGATCCCTTCCCGTAGGTAGCGCTCTTAGTGGCTGAACCCATACCCATGTTTTATTGTGTTATAAAAACGTTAACATCATAGAATATGAATTCCTCTTCTAGTTCTGTTCTCAGTGAATGGAATTTCCCATTTGGGTTGTATGTGTGTATACCAGACGTGGTGTTACTCATGTATTTCTTTGTTATTCAGGATCGTTTATGCATCTGGTGGTGTTCCAGTGTAGTGGTTGAACTTAGAGTCCGTGACTTTCATGAAGTGCACAGCAATGCTCTTGACCTGGTCAAACCCAAATCTTCTGGGGACAGTTTGTCCAAAGAGTCTTCTGGATCTGAGATGTAGAATGACTTCTATGAAGTTATTCATCAATCTGTATCCACCATGGAGTGGATTATCAGGAAAGATCATCATCTCATGCTTCAATCCTCCTCCGAATCCTGGATCATCCTTGTGAATAATATTCTTCCAAAAATTCCACCATGATATGGCCTTTGGTTTCTTTCAGTTCATCCTAAAAGCAAGATTTCTTCCTGGTTCTGTTCGGACATTCCTTCTCCTTTCCCTCATGAGACTGACGTCTCGCCTATCCGAGACCATAATGACCAAGATGAAATTTCTGTAATCCTTTAAATTGACTCGGGTGTTTCTTGTGAATCTTCTTCATGTTCTTCCAAGGATTTCTCCAGTTGGAAGTGTATTCCGTTGCTTCAATGACTTTTTCTTCAAGATCTCTGAATGTTCTCTCCAATAGATGTCCCTTTCTAATGTTCTTTTTTCTTATGGGCATGTTTGAGTGACTCCTCTGATATATGTACCCCTTCCCAATCAAGCGTCTTCTCATTCAGACTTGTGCTTGCCTGTTCTGAATCCAATATGTAGGTCTTGTTGATATCCTCTTCCGATAGATGAAAGAAGACTGGTTCAACTTCATTGTCCATAGGATACTTTGGGAATGTCACTTCGGTCCATGACTTGTCTTGGAACTTGTTGAAGTCTTCTGGAACTATTTGAGAAATATCACATGAAAATTTCTCAACAGTGAACACTGGTGTCTTATTTTCACTTGTTTGATGCATCACGCCATAATATTATATTTGCCTTAGTCCATAAAATGAACTATTAATCTGGATTACTGCTTGCTTCTTAATCATCCGTGGAGTTCTGGAAGGAGGTAAATGTGAAGGATTTTCATCTGCTTTGGGTTCCATGCTGATATCCATAGGTTTTGAGCTATTTGGTGGGAATTTGTGACCAGCCATAACGGGTTAAATAAGAATGAAGGGCTTCAACTTTCATTTTTCAGATTGGTAAGCTCAAAGAATCTATGAGAATCTATATACGTCTTGGTGAGATCCCACCTCTCGAGAGGCTTTAACTAATAGCTACAAAGCTGAACCAATAACGCTCATGGACAAACTACTTCCTTCATATGGGTGGTCCGTCCATTCCGAAAAATTGTCTATTACACCAGTATTGAAGACATTTTTGTACCTTACATTGACCAGGAAACAATAGAGCTATAACATCCAGTGTGCAATGTTCTTACTTTCAAAACTAATGGCCTGAGCATCAGTAGAGAACTGTCCATGGAAGTAGCACCCCGAATGTCTGAGCCCTGAGGCAAGCAGGCTTAAGTCTATGTTTGAATGGTTTTGGTTGTCAAAAGCCGCACTACACTTGTATATAGATTATATCAGACCACCTTGCATGTTGGATCTGCTCGATTTTGATCGTATTGGAAAGAAACTAGAACGAATTATTGAGCTAAGAAGTTTCTCGTCTTGTAATAAGCTTTAACTCTTACACTAGGTGGCTCATCGAAGTTCGTATTGGAAGCGGTCACCATTGATACATTTGCGGATGGACAGTGGCTTGGTGATGTGATGGTTTGTGCATATCGGTGTACTTGTTGGGGAAATCCATATTTCACCCATGGACTTTCATTAGTGCTTTGGAAAACAATTCTATTGTCAGAGACCCTCTCTGATGTGTCCACCTCCCGATGAAAGGACGATCAGCGCTCAGATCTCGATTCTCGGGTGGCTGCCGGTACACTTACCCACATGCATCGCTTAACCGTGGCGACAGCGCTCGATGACGGTAGATTCAGGAACTTCGTCTGGCGAGGCTGCGCCAAGTTCTAGACCCAGGACACGTGTGCTATATCCCCTTTCAACACTTTACTTGACAGTTAAGAGAGGAGTGGTAGACATATTCCAACTGTTGACAAGGCGTTGCGTCTTAGACCCGTAAAGTTTGTTCAAGGCTATACTACATCCGGATTATACAATTGAATCTAGACGCTCAAAAAACACATGAACTATGAACTACGATTCTCTACGAAGAATCCAGTTTCAATATATACGACAATTCATTAACGGAAATTTATATCTAAAGTTTAGCAAAAGCTTACTCTTCATCAGAGTCCAAATACTTTGAATAATCACCAGCATCGGCGAAGATTGGTAAACTTTTGAGCTTGGCCTTCTTTGATTGTGGCTTGTCGGAATCAGCAGCACGCTTCTTTCCTTTCTGTGGAGCTTCTTCTTCTGCTTCTTCATCGGAACTGAGCTCATCCTCAGAGTCACCCTTGAAAAGAGTAGCCTCCTCGTCCTCACTCTCAGAGAATCCCTTGAAGTCACCTTCTTCCTCCTCTTCGTCTTCTCCTTCGAGTTCCTCATCTGAAAGACCAATGGTTTGGATCTCAGCTTCTGATCCACTTTCATCATCACTGGCATCGTACTCAACAGCCTCACCGTCTTCAAGATCGCTGTCATCAAGATCTTCAGCACTGAAGTCGTCCATGTCGAGATCACTGAAGTCATCCATGTCAGAATCTTCACCACCTTCAATATCTGGTTGGGATTTGACAAGTGCATCCCAAACCTCAGCATCATCAAGATCACTCTCTTGGTCATAATCCTCCTCTTTTGGTTCATTGACTTGAGATGGATCCTTTTGTTTGCTCTGGAAGTACTCAAAGAAGAATCTCTCGTCTGGTTTGATCTCCTCAGCTCTCTTCTCCAACCACTTCTCAGTGTTGGCTGGGACTTCACCATATGCAGTGTTTGATGATTTCACCAATAGAGAACCAGTGTGGGAACCTCCAAGAGGTTGCATGATGGAAGAACCCTTGGTAGTTTGTTTCTGTTTTGCGTTACGGTAGACGAATCTATCCAAGAAGTGAGAAAGTGTGAACAAGCCAAGATCTGGCTTTTGTTGCTTTTGATGGCTCAGCAAACTCTCCGCATATATCTGTACCGTTGGATGGTAATGGTTTAAGAATTCACCAATCTCCCACATTGAAGAGTTGGATGCGTTAGCAAATCTTGGGTCACGCTTACGACCATCATATTGTGGAATCTCTTTGGTCTTCTCCTCCTTCTCAGTGGCGTTCTCTGATTCATCATCAGACTTCACGTCCTTGAAGTTCTCAATCTCATCATCATCCTCATCGACATACTTGTAATCAACTGGGGTGTTGATAGCCAAGTTCCTTACCTGTGGCACATCCTTCTCTAGCTCGATAAGCAAATAGAACATACCTGCAACAGGACCAACGTTTGTCCAGTTATAACAGATTTGAATGATTCTCTTGACGAAAGCCAACACTCTTGGGATGTTTGTATCCTTCTTCAAAGACTTGAAAAGCAAGTTCAAGTAGATACCTTGTTTGGATGAAGAAACCAATCTTGGATCAAGCAATGACTCGTATAAAGTTCTGTAATATCTGTCACTGTTGATCTTTTGAACACAGACGATTTGGAAAATGAGCATCAATGCTTGCACAGAAGTGTTGAAGTTGGAAGAATGTGTGATCTTGAACATGGTGTCCAAATGCTTAGTATAAGTCTCAACTGGAAGGTTGGAAAATGGGAAAGCACGGTTGACACCTGTAAGTAAGGCAGAGAAAAGTTTGGAATCCTTCTCCTCCATAACCTCCTGGTCAGTCTTGGCGCTCTTGACAGATTGACCACCCTTCTTACCCTTCTTGAAATTTTTCTTTCTGTTCTTGTAGTTGTTGTCCTTTGCATGCTTATCGTCACCCTTTGGTTCACCATTGTGTGGATCAGACTCGATCAACAATTTTTCGAAAAGTGCAAAGTATGTCTTGACAAGATCATTAGCAACACCTTCTTCACGTCTAGTCAATATGGTTTGATTTAAAGTCAACACGGAGTAGTACTTTGTGTGGTAATCAACGTTACTCTTGAATACGATATCGATCAAAGCATCAATGACAATCTTTTTCATGTTTGGATGAGCTTGTTCCAATTGCAAAACTTGGTATGAAGTCTTGGAACTCACCTTGTTATCAATATCACCAATCTTGTTGATTCCCAATTTAAGTAAATTGACCTCCTGTTCAGGCTTAGCCTTCAAAAGATCAAAGATATGACTGACAATATTCATTCTGACGTGAATGATAGGATCATGTGAAAGTTTCTCCAAAACTTGGACAATCTTGAAATAGAACTTCTTCAAATAATCTTCAAAGTAGAACAAAGCCAACTGCTTCTTTGAAAGCATCATGGTCAAAGGTTGGTTCTTGAAATATCTCAACTTTCTATCTGGCAAGAGACCGTTGATGAACAAATCCTTCAAAGCGTTCAGAGATTGTAATTGGGAGTTTCTGGATTTCTTGTTGGTAAATCCGAGTAACATTTCAAAAGACTTCAAGTTATGAATTGGAGCTTCTTGGATCAACAAAGTCAAAGCAGAGATTTTATCACTCAATGTACCATCGGACAAAATTTGTGACAAGAACTTTCTTTGGGAAGAAGTCTTGGAGAATTCTTCGTAATAAGTCAAGTTATCAGCCTCCAATGCCTCCTTACCTCTTTGGTAGAGACGATCTATCTGATCCATCCCAAGAGTCTCGGTTTGTGGAGTAATATCAATTTCAATGTTGTACCAGTCAATCTGTGGAAGGACCAGAAGGTTGGATGTGTTGATAACGGTGGTTGGATCAACTTTCTTGTGCGTTGGACGTTCCTCCTTCTTGTCATCAACTGGCTTTTGGGCAGCAAATGGAGTATCTTTCTCTTCCTCGATTTCTTCTTCATCTTCGTCTTCCTCTTCCTCTTCCTCGTCACCTTCAACCTCGGCTTCAACTTCAGGTTCTTGTTCCTCTTGTTCAGATTCTTCTTGTTCTTGATCTTCCTCAGAATCATCAAGATCTTCCCCTTCCTCCGCTTTTACTTCTTCTTCTGTAACAACGACTGGCTTGGTTGAGCCTAACCCGATATTCTTCATGAATTGTGAAAGATCACTGCTGAACCCTATGTCTGTGGTGGTATCATCATCATTAAATTCTTGTTCTGATCCTTCACCATCTGATAATCCTTCAACGAGTTTCAAATCATCCTCGGTAGCACCAAGTTCCAAAGCTTCACGGCGGATCTCATCATTGACTGGCCAGGAATTCGATAGTTCCTCAGACTTCTTCTCAGACTTGTTCTTGATAGAAGCATCTCTCTTCTTCTCTTGCTTCTTCTCTCTCTTGTTCTCCTTCTTTGGACCGTTTCCGAGTTTACTGGCAACTCTGGCTTTAAGCCCACTAAGGTCTAGTTTGGCACCGTCCATGTCGAGATTATGGCGATGGTGGTTGGTGTTACCAGACGTGCTCTATCATGTATGAAGTAGTCCTTAACATAGAAAAATTTTAACGGGGAGCTCATCGGCCAGTGCGCCCCGCACCGTTTTTGGAGAGTTGGTGCACTACGGATACGGAAATGCCCACTAACGATGAATGACTACTACTTACAGATTAGAGAAGAAGAAGAAAGTAGGGTGTATAGAAGTGTCTCTATAGTTGGGTTTATCAATAACACTTGTTTGGAGTTGGACCACTACTCTAATAGTCTACAAATATTATTTATGCAAAACCCATGTATTTACCAATCCAAAAGAATTTGGAGAATCAATCCTAGTCTATAACGAAACGAGATCAGATAGCGTATTTCTTCGTCCATTCCTTAGCATTCTTCTCGTACAACTCCTTGTTGGTCTTGTATATGTGTGCAATTTCTGGAACAAGGGGATCATCTGGATTAGCATCTGTCAACAATGAACAGATGGATAGAAGCACCTTGGAGATAGTCAAAGCTGGGGACCATTGATCTTTCAATATATCCAAACAGATGTTACCGTTTGAGTTGATGTTTGGGTGGTAAATCTTGGTTGTGAATTGAACTTTAGGTGGCTTGAATGGATAATCAGTTGGGAAGTGGATGGAAAGGAAGAAAACACCACCGGCATATGGAGAGTCTGATGGACCCATGATAGATGCTTGCCAGTGGAACAAATCATCACCAACTGGACCTGCTGAACATGAAGATGGGGGATCTCTGTAAATAAAACGTTAGTAATCTGATAAGTAGGGAAATGGGGCCGGATGGGGCAGAGAGAGAGGAAGGCAATATAGGAGCTATTGCTCGAACAATAGCACACCGAATTGAGAAAGAGATTTCAAGAGCGTTCTAGAGAAGTAATTGTTATCAAGCAACATTATTAATATGACTTCAATTTTTCTTCAAGGATGTCCACTTCAGCTCGCCCCCGCCACAACAGGTAAACGAGCAGTTATCCTTATCATATAGTTTCCAGGCAGCCATATAGCCTTGTGTATTTCCAGATAGGCGTGGAAGTGAAGCGCCCTGACCTGATTGCCTTGTCCTGATGTTCAAAAGGGTGGCGTGGCGGTTATACGAAACCGCACTGATCTCGTGTGACTGACCAATCAAAGAGACCTCCTCTCCGCTCATAATGCAACGAGTACATACCTTCCAAGATCGTTCAATTCTTTGGTAATTCTCTTTAACGACATATCGACTTGTTTGTGTAGTGTAGTGTGGACGTCAATTGATCTATCGCTTGAAAGTGTGGTTGAGTGTTGGGAAAGTGCCGCAAAATTTGGACGATTCCAGCTCGGATCCTGTTTGGCCCACTTTTTCGCCATTTTTGGCTCTTTGTTAACCCCGACTGCCTGATTCGGAGGTTTTGGCGTAAAGTGCATCCGCTTTAAATTATTTGGCGCGGCGAAACTTTCTGGAACCTTCCGCGAGTGGGCGGACCGTGGTAGGGTAACTTTTCCACTGATTGTGCTGCAAAATGCGGAGAACAGGCATGTAGCGTCTGATTCGCCACAAATCCGTCTAATATGGTCTCAAGTATCACCATAATTCCCAGTACATCTACTTCCATCCAAAGAAATTTTTGATATCAATACCTTGTCAAATTTTAATTTTCTATTTTTTTGTATTTTTGGGTTTTTTAAAACTTTTTAAAGATATGGACACTTAATTTTCAACAAAAATACGGATAGAGTTATTCATTTTTCAGAAGAGGCTGGAGAAATAATTTTAATCAAGCAAAAAATAGTATTTCGAGAAACAATGAAACCCCTCTTTTTGGGTTGCTAATAAATTGTGAGAACTCTTGGATATTATAGAGAAAGTGTGTATGATCATTGAGTGACTTTTTCCATCACTTAAGATCTATCCGAAGGCCATGTATACAAAAGGCTAAGCTTAAACCCGCACACCTTTGACCACATCAGGAGCTACTGGTACTACAATTACTAATTACTGATCAGATGATACAACTTAGGATCTGTCAACGGCTGTTTATGCTGGATGTGTTAACTATGGAAGTACTAACAGTGGGTGTATACTTACAAAGATCCCATTGGGTAAATCTGGGTTCTATAGTATCGACGGATTTAATTTTGATTTTGATGGGGGGTCTTTTCTGATAGACACAACAGGGACTAGTCCTGGAGCAAACAACCCTCAACCTATTAGACTCCAGACACCCCGTAATTTCCAAGCTTCAACTTTAAAGTTTTAGACACACGCCATTTTTCAGGCTTGACCCAACCAAGGAGCAAGTCCAAGAGTCGACTCCAAGTATAAAACCTGGGGAAGATAATCGAATTAGCAACTTTTGAATCTTTTATTTCTATTGTCTCACCAAGCAGATATTATACAAAATGAGTAAATCAGAGATTCCAAAGACGCAAAAAGCTGTTATTTTCTACAAGAATGGCGGTGAGCTTGAATACAAGGATATCCCAGTCCCAGAGCCAAAGCCAACTGAGATTCTGATTAATGTCAAGTATTCTGGTGTTTGTCACACCGATCTTCATGCATGGAAAGGCGACTGGCCGCTAGACACAAAGCTTCCACTGGTTGGAGGTCATGAAGGTGCTGGTGTTGTTGTTGCCAAGGGCTCTCAGGTTAAGAACTTTGAGATTGGTGATTATGCTGGTATCAAGTGGCTCAATGGTTCATGCCAATCGTGTGAGTACTGTGAGAAGTCCTTTGAAGCCAATTGTCCTGATGCTGATTTATCCGGTTATACCCATGATGGATCGTTCCAGCAGTATGCAACTGCAGACGCTGTTCAAGCTGCTCGTATTCCAAAGGGCACTGACCTTGCAGAAGTTGCTCCTATCTTGTGTGCTGGTGTCACCGTTTACAAAGCATTGAAGACTGCCGACTTACAAGCTGGACAATGGGTTGCCATTTCAGGCGCAGCTGGTGGTTTGGGATCTCTCGCTGTCCAATATGCCACTGCTATGGGTTACAGAGTTCTTGGAATTGATGGTGGTGATGATAAGAAGAAGCTTTTCGAGTCACTTGGTGGTGAAGCTTTCATCGATTTTACCAAGGAGAAGAACATTGTCCAAGCGGTCCAGAAGGCTACTGATGGTGGACCACATGGTGTTATCAACGTCTCAGTCTCTGAAGCTGCCATTTCTCAATCGACAGAATACGTTAGATCAGTCGGTACAGTTGTCCTTGTCGGGTTGCCAGCTGAAGCAGTTGTCAAGGCACAGGTTTTCAGCTCAGTGGTCAAGTCCATCGCAATCAAGGGTTCCTATGTTGGAAACAGGGCCGATACTCGTGAGGCTATTGATTTCTTCTCCAGAGGCTTGGTTAAGTCTCCTATCAAGATTGTTGGTCTCTCTGAGTTGCCACTTGTCTATGAGTTGATGGAGCAAGGTAAGGTCTTGGGACGTTATGTGGTTGACACTTCCAAGTGAATCATGGTAATTAACTGGTTATATGATATATCAAATTCTTTATTATTATAATCTGTAGTCACCCTTCTGAACCATATGCAACAGTCATGCCAAGTAAAGCTCCGCTCCTCTATATTTCCGCTCGTGATGATGGAAATATCCCGTGCCATCCAAATCAGGAAGGAAGTTGCGCGGCTATCGGATCATGGCTGGGAATACATAAGATGGCGATAAGATCGTCTCAATAGAGCAGCTTGCGGGTTATAAACTGTCTCTCATACACAACACACCAAGATGGCAGACATACCTCAGATACAGAAAGCTATCTTCTTCAACGAACCAGCGGGTCCATTGCACTATGCCGATGTCCCGGTTCCAAAACCATCAGATACTCAAGTGTTAATCAACATCAAATACTCAGGCGTGTGCCATTCCGATCTCCACGCATGGAAAGGTGACTGGCCAGACGCTACAATTTTACCACTGATCGGTGGTCACGAGGGAGCTGGAGTGGTGGTGGCTAAAGGCTCAAGGGTGAACAATTTTGAAGTTGGTGACCTCGCAGGTGTGAAATGGATCAATAGAACTTGTCTCACATGTGAATACTGCGTGCGTGGCGAAGAGACCTGCTGTATGGATCAAGACATTTCCGGATACACTGTCCAAGGAACTTTTCAACAATATGTCCTTGCTGATGCAATTCAAACGACAAAGATCCCTCAAGGCCTGGATCTGGCAGAGATCGCCCCATTGTTATGTGCTGGATTGACTGCTTATAAAGCTTTGAAGAAAGCCAATCTTCAGCAGGGTCAATGGTGTGCAATCATTGGGGCTGGTGGTGGTTTGGGTTCATATGCTGTACAGATTGCCAATGCATTGGGGTTTAGAGTGATTGCCATCGATGGAGGCTCAAAGGAGAAGATGATCCGTGAAGAGTTGAAGCCAGAGGTTTTCATAGATTTCAGCAAGTCGAAAGATCTTGTCAAGGAGGTCACTGAGCTCACAGGGGGTGGTGCACATGGTGTGGTGAATTTCAGTGTGAGTACCAAAGCTATGAATGTTGGTGTCCAATACGTGAGAACATTGGGAACTTTTGTTATTGTTGGAATGCCAGCAAATGCAGTTGTTGAGAGTGATGTTGGTACCCATGTTGATAAACAATTCAATTTGACAGCTTCAAGTGTGGGAACAAGAGCGCATATGGAGGAACTTTTACAATTTTATCAAAGAGGGTTGGTCAAGTCCAAAATCCAAGTTTTCGGACTAAGTGAGTTGCCACATGTTTATGAACTGATGGAGCAGAACAGATTACAAGGAAGAGCCGTTGTTGATACTAGTCGTTGAAGCAATTGTTGATGCTAGTAATAAGCTTCAATACAACTTACAGTGTTTAAAACTTAAGAACTGTATGGCCATAGATCTACTCCGATAATTTTAAAATGCGAAAATCGTCCGACTCACATCGATTTGAATACCCCGGGGGGGGGAGGGGCCAATGGTGGGGGGATATGGAGAAAGCCAAGTTCACAATTTGAACTTTGCAACAACACTCTTGACTTGTGATGAAGAACACCCAAGTGTATACAGTCATGAAAGACATGGATTATGTTGGGCAATGTCCGGACACGGAGTAGTAACAAAACCACCACTCTGTAATATAGTCGGAGTGCGATGAGTTTCACCAAGCGGTCCTCACTGAGGGTTCTCATTGGCCAGCGCCATTGATCATGGGTTCCGGTGATGCGAAGAAGTAGAGTGTGAAAGCATGCAATAATAAGAGAGGAACAAAGTCCCGTCTTCCGCTCAAGGTCAGACACGGGTGTTGTCAACTGGTAGTGTTCCCATTCCCCAGTCTTGCACACAAGGCTGTGTGCGGCTGTTCGCTAGAATCCAGTGGTGAACGGAATCGATCTCTTGTCGTAGTCCGAGCCTGGATGTGTGGGGCCAGGCTCCAGCCCGGTCAGCCTAGCGCGGGGCCCGCGGGGCCCGCGGGGCTCCTTCTGCCAAAGAGAGTTCATGGATCAAGAGAATGTACAGGCGAGGAACATAATGTGTCTAGCAAATTGAAGAGAAGAACAAGGATCCCTATCTGAGGCTTTTTTATGAAGTGATGCAAGAAGGGTGCAAAGACAATTGGGGGCCAGCTTCACTCCACCCTTTTTTTAGACCTTGAACAGGTGAGCAGCCACATATACAGCAAAACCGGTCCCCTGCTCATGAGCCAAAATGGTCGCACTCCGAGAAGGTAACATCATTCATTCCCCTAAATTCCCATGTCGTCCATCCCATCATTATAAATACTGGACGGAGTTCTCTTCATGAAAGCATGTTACCCAAGTGATGTCTCAGATTCTTCACTATCTTTTTCTAAATCAGATATAACACACATCAAAAATGTTGAGAACCAACTTGAGAACTTCATTCAGACCACAATTTATCAGATCCTTGGCCACTGCCCCAGCCATCCCAAAGACCCAAAAGGGTGTTATCTTCTACGAGAACGGTGGTGAGTTGCAATACAAGGACATCCCAGTCCCAGAGCCAAAGCCAAATGAGATCTTGATCAACGTCAAGTACTCCGGTGTTTGTCACACCGATTTACACGCCTGGAAGGGTGATTGGCCATTAGCCACAAAGCTTCCATTGGTCGGTGGTCACGAAGGTGCAGGTATCGTTGTCGCTAAGGGTTCCCAAGTCAAGAACTTTGAGATTGGTGATTACGCCGGTATCAAATGGTTGAACGGTTCTTGTATGTCCTGTGAGTTATGTGAGAACTCCTTCGAGTCTAACTGTGCTCACGCTGATCTTTCCGGTTACACCCACGATGGTTCTTTCCAACAATATGCCACCGCTGATGCTGTCCAAGCCGCCCAAATTCCAAAGGGTACCGATCTTGCTGAGATTGCCCCAATCTTGTGTGCCGGTGTCACTGTCTACAAAGCTTTGAAGTCCGCTAACTTGAAGGCTGGTGAGTGGGTTGCCATCTCCGGTGCCGCTGGTGGTCTTGGTTCCCTTGCCGTCCAATACGCCAAGGCCATGGGTTACAGAGTCCTTGGTATCGATGGTGGTGACGCTAAGAAGGAGTTGTTCCACTCTCTCGGTGGTGAGACTTTCATTGATTTCACCAAGGAGAAGAACGTCACTGAGGCCATCCAAGAGGCTACTCAAGGTGGTCCACACGGTGTTGTTAACGTCTCCGTTTCCGAGGCTGCTATCTCCCAATCTACCGAGTATGTTAGACCAACTGGTAAGGTTGTCCTTGTCGGTTTGCCAGCCCACGCTGTCTGTAAGTCTGAGGTCTTCTCCCACGTTGTTAAGTCTATTAACATCATTGGTTCTTACGTCGGTAATAGAGCTGACACGCGTGAGGCTATTGACTTCTTCTCCAGAGGCTTGGTCAAGTCTCCAATCAAGGTTGTTGGTTTGTCTGAGTTGCCACATGTCTACGAGTTGATGGAACAAGGTAAGATCTTGGGTCGTTACGTCGTTGACACTGATAAATAGATCTAGAAATCTAGATATCTTGGAGTGTGTGAACTATACTGGGTATAGACACATACCATCCAATACATAATGTATTAAATGACATCAGAGTTGAATATTCATGAGATCGAGTGTAAGTTTGATTGTAGTAGCTCAAGCCTCATACATCACTCTAATCTCCTCGGATCATTGACCCAGAGCCTAAGTCCCCGGCGGCTCAAAAATCCACCGGCCTACTTTCAAAGATCGGAGACTCCATGTGGGTATGGGGTAAAGTATACATTGGAGGTTTTGACAGGTTGCGACACAGCACAATTAAAGATTGTTTCAAAGAAGGTGATATCCAGCTATTACACACTATCCACTCCACTTGAATCTTCACAACAACAAACATACACATCCAACAATGAGCGAAGAGAAACACCCAGGAAAGCGTATCTGTCAAATCATCAAGCTTAAGCCAGAATACCTCGAAGAGTACAAAGAATGCCACAAGGCAATCTGGGAACCCGTTGCTGAATGCTTTAAGAAGTATCACATTGAAGACTACTCGATCAATTACGCACCAGGGTTTGATCTATTGATCGCAACTATGAAGTACACCGGTGACGATTGGGAGAAGGATTCATTGGCAAGTTCGCAAGATCCAGCAAACTTTGAGTGGTGGAAGATGACCGATAATATGCAACAGACTTTGGTTGAGGGAAGCAGTGGAAGTAGGGATCCGAAGGGTTGGTGGCTCAATTTGGAGGAGGTTTTCAGATTTGATAATTGAATCTGCGTTTCTAATGCTGTTCAATAGGTCGATGAAGTCCGTTTATTTGGAGTTTTGAACTCACAAAAACTCATAACTTGGTGTATAAGAGCTGAATATAATATTGAATGAATTATATGACAGGATTACATGACATTCGTTGACCGCACTTAGGATCTAATGGCTCTATGTAGCTTTTAGGTCGAAGCAACGCTAGCGTTAGTGTTTAAGCGCTTCAACTACATAAAGTACAGCCCTATGAGCACCATATTGTTCTTAATATCTTCATTAAGTTCAATATATAGTGCCCAGTGATTTATGTCCAAGAAATACTATAAATCACGTGATATCCTAGTAGTGCTCGAACAATTTTTGGACCAATTTTTGGGTCAAAAAAAAGGGCGTGTGGCGTAGTTGGTAGCGCGTTCGCTTAGCATGCGAAAGGTCTCGGGTTCGACTCCTGACTCGTCCAAATAAATTTTACTTTTTGTTTTTTTTCGAATTCCTTTTGTGCGGTGGTGTGATCGGAGTATCGGAGTCACATTCACGCGCTTGACTCCGGGCTGACTCTGGACGGACTTCCCCTTTGCTCTGGCGGTGCGGTTGACTCGTGATGCTTCCAAACACCGTGCCATTATACCGCCTGTAATAGATTGGAAAGACTCCAATTCTCCTTCACATTTCTTCCTCTTCAACATTTCTCTTCTAGATATTCATTCGGTATCGTGTCACAATTACAATGTTCTCCACATTCACAAGATCCATCACAAGAACACCAGTCCTTAGACTCAGTGCCAGATATCAGTCCACTTTGAACAAGCTCACTCAAGGCTCCGTGGTGACGAAGTACTCCTCCGGTCCAATCACCGTGAGATACACATCAGAACACGAATGGATTGCACAACACGAGGACGGGATCTCCTTCGTTGGTATCACCAAATACGCCGCCGATGCTCTTGGTGACGCTACGTTTGTTGAATTACCAGAAGTTGGGGATGTTGTTGTCGAAGGTGACTCCATTGGATCTGTTGAGTCCGTCAAGTCCTCATCTGAGATCTACTCTCCAATCAAGGGTGAGATCCTTGAGGGTAACGAGACTCTTAACGATTCTCCTCAATTGATTAACCAAGATCCATTGGGTGCCGGTTGGTTGGCAAAGATCAAATCTGAGGGTAAACTTGCTGATTATGAAGACTTGTTGACTGAGGAGCAATACGAAGAGTCTTTGAAGAGTGAGGAGGAGCACTAGTTCCTTGAGTCGCTTTTGCTGAGATCTTTCATGATTCCTTCAACGTATACACAACTGATTGATTTTTTTTTACTTACACAATTGCAGAGTAGTAGCTATAATCACATTAGATTAGATATAAATAGAGTTTCATTTACGGAGGATACATCACTTGTTGGCTTCCGCTGGGGTCTTCGTCTTCATCTGTAAAGCGTGCAAACCTTTGTTTTTGATCTCATCGTCTAGGATTCCGTATATCAGTCTATGTCTAGCAGGTTGAGATTTTCCTTGAAAGAGTTCACTGACAACTTCGATTCTATTGAAACCACAACTGTTAGTACTTGATACTTTGAATTGAGTAGGAGACTGAATATTTACCTGAAATGTGACTCCGTTGTGTTCTCTGCCCCTCTCATACCATGATGAGCGGCATGCTTGTAAGAGTCGTTATGTATCGTCAATGAAAGTGGATTGAGCTCCTTTGTGAGCTTCTCCGTGATGATGAGTTCAATAGGACCCCCTGATGTCTTAGTAGCCATGCTTCTGGCAAATGATCTGAGCATCTATTGTGTTGAGAGGGTGGTTGTGTGGTTGGGCACTCGCTTTCAATGGTTGTGGGTTCCAGATGGTGCAATTTCCGTGGGGATTTTTAGGAGACCTTGAAGGAGGAAATTATGGAGACGAACAACAAGGAGACTCATCGACTAGATTGCCATATACTATCCCACATATGTCTCTATGACAGTATGAGTGATTAGTGAAACCGAGTAAATACTAAAGAATACGTGATCTTTGATCTGATCTGATCGTATCCTCCTTCCTCTTCAACACCCATATCAGACCCGGGCTGGCCCAAAGCGGTAACCATGCCGCTGATTACGACAACCACAAGATGATCGTCAGGTATAAGATATAAACTTCTCCCATGCGTTCTCACTCAGGTGCTACTAAGCACCATCATTGTACCCATATCAGTCAACAATGACCATTTCGAAAGACTCCAAGATCATCATCGTTGGCTCCGGGGTGTTTGGATTATCAAGCGCTCTTCACCTTACACAGGCAGGGTACTCAGACATCACCATCTTTGACAGATTGGACCTTCATAGACTTCAATACAGTTTTGAGAACGGTGCCGACACTGCTTCTGCTGACATCAACAAGGTTTTCAGATCCCTATATCCCGGCCAACCTCACTATCACAGACTATCACTTGACGCGAAGAAGATCTTTATTCAATGGGACGAGGAAGTGAGCGCATTGACACCGAATGAAGCCAAGGAGAAGTTCAACATTGATGGTGAACAGAGAATCTTTTCGAAATGTGGTATGTCCAATCTTGATCATACCGATCACCTCCCGGCTGGTTTAGCACCCGGTATGAATGATTTCGAGGATTCCGGGTTAAGACATACGGTTTACGATTTATCCAACGATGATGACCTCAAAAGGGCTAAGGAGAATGGCGTTTATAAGCAATTGGACTTCTTTGGGATTAAGGAAGGAAAACATCCAATATTGAACAAGTTGAGTGGTGTTTACAGTGACGATACCGCATTGATCCATTCCAGCCATGCTTGTCTCTATGTGAATTCAGTGTTGAGATCAAAAGGTGTCAAGTTCATCACTGGAATAGAAGGAACAGTCAAGTCGCTATTGGAGACTGATGGTAAAGTTGAGGGTATCATCACCGCTGATGGGTCTACCCATAAGGCCGACCTTTCTATATTGGCGGCAGGTCCATGGACGGCATCTTTGGTTTCGGAATTAGCAGGACTAAGTGAAGGACAGAATGGTAATGTTTTAGTGGTGAAGATTCCTGAAGATAGAAAGGACCTGTTGGAGAAATATTCATCGAAAAATTTCCCATTGACCATGTGGAGATTGACAAAGGAGTCTGAGAGAAGCAAGTTTTCCGGAATTGGTGTCTTCCCAGTGACCTCCAATGGACTTGTCAAGTTTATTGTTCGTCAAAAGAAGTATACGAACCCGGTTGAAGTAAAAGGTAGGACAGTCTCTATTCCTTTGACTTCTCAATCAGTCCCATCAGAGACACGGTTGACCAAGGTCGTTATCAGTCAGGTCAAGGATTTCATCAAGGTATTCTTACCAGACTTGATCGAGTTTGGTATCACAAAGACTCATTTACTATGGTATACTGATACTATCAATAATGACTTTATTGTTGATCAAATCCCAGGCAAGTCCGGATCTCTTGTTGTCACTGGTGGATCTGGCCATGGATTCAAATTCTTACCAGTTTTGGGAAGATATGTCGTTGATGTTATCGAAGGGAACGATAATGAATATATACAGAAGTTCAAATGGAGAGACCCATCAAAATATCCGGATCAGAACGCTATTGGACAAGTTAAGACTGGTGAGAGTTCATATCACAGGCAAGAGTTGGCGAGTGAGGAGGATTTGGTTTTCACCGCTGAGGAAATTCAGACCCCGGTGGAAATCGATTAAACAACCACAATAGCCGCTAACTATGTATAATCACATTAATGACTATTAATAGATACTAGACACATAACTATAGCCTTGTTTTAGCCATTGAGATCAAACGGTGGCAGACGTGGAAGCAGACAATAATCTTTAACGGTACGCGGCACACATTGCCGCCGTTCCCGAATTAGAAAAACATTTGGAAACCCACACGTAGCACAACAGCGTCATCTGTGCTGATACAGCCTGCTTCATCACCATCGGAACAACACAACAACTACCAGTTGATCCATCAGTACTTCTGTTTCCTCTGTATCCAAAAACTACACTTGAGACACATCCCAACTCCAATAACGCCGTGTTTTTTGACCTTTTGACTTTGGGCGGCTAACCGATATATCCTTTACCGTACACGACTTCATCACAAGAATACATCAAAGCACACAAACACATCACATATCACATAAACAATGTCTTCAAGCGTTCCATATGACCCATATATTCCATCAGAAGGACCAAAACAGTCCAACTCCAAGACTGCTGCTTTGCAATCGGTATGTATTGATTTTGAAAGAGAGCTGCTACGATGATGATAGCGCTCTATTGTCTGAGCATAACAATACTAACATGTTTTCCTATAGGAGATTGATGACACAGTCGGTATTATGAGAGATAACATCAACAAAGTGATGGAACGGTAAGTTTAAATCGATATTTGGGTCAAATATTTCAATATGAGTTTCATTGTTATCAACCTTGATAAATTCATACAATGTGATTTGATTTGATTAAACCATGTACGTGGTTCACATGAATACAATACTAACAGCTTGAACTAAAGTGGTGAAAGACTTGATTCCATTGAAGATAAGGCTGATAACTTGGCTGTAAGTGCCCAAGGTTTCAGAAGAGGTGCCAACAGAGTAAGAAAACAAATGTGGTTGAAAGACATGAAGATGAGATTCTGTCTTGTGGCTGTTGTTATCATCTTGCTGATTGTCATCATTGTTCCAATTGTTGTCCATTTCACATGATTGTTAATTGTCAAATTTTATCAATTGGCGGACCAACCAATGTTGTTTTTTGTTTTACCACCTTCTTTAAATCCTTCCTAATTATCATACGAAAATGCGTAATGCTCCCTTTTCACTCCATGTTGTATTCGAAAGACCTGAAACTAGTTGTTCCGTGATGTCCCTTAACTCGCTGTGAATGGTTTATCGACAATGATAATACCAGTGGGAAAGGGCAACCGCCAGTAGCTTACCAGAGTAGTTTACCAGTTGGTACGCCGTACGCCTTTAGGAATTGGTCCTTTGGGTGTAACGATTAATTTATTAACAAATTGCAGTTGCAAGTACCAGTAGGATTATTCAAATAGAACAATCTGCAATGTCTGAGACAGATCCAGTATATATCCTGTTATCAACATGGATCAGCCATCACGGACGTAGACGGTGTCTCTTCGTACGGCATACAGCAGTGCTGCTGATAAGGTCTGAAGCGACTGAGTATCACGTGAACCTTCGGGCGAATTCTTGTGATTTCTTTTTCCCTCGCCACCGCTGCGGGAGGTCAGCTTCTTGTCTTGTCTCAGGAGGGCAGATGGCAGCCAATCAGCGTTAGGAGAAGTCAAAGGTGGAGACATTGAGGCTAGCGTTATGGGCCCAAATTGGGGGGAAAGCTGTATGGTGATGGTGATATGTTTGATCTTTCATAGATAAGAACCATATCGACAAGTTTTGGTGTCTTGGAAGATCGGTAGGATTATCCTTTGTCGAATAGCCCTATGCTAGTATGAATCATGAACATGAAAGCATGCTCTCCAATTAGCCACATCAAGCGTAAGGTGCCGCTGAGACATTTATGTGTCACTCTGTCGTAGCGCACCCATGCTTTTTGAGGGATAGATTCGTGGTTTTGATTGGCCTAAATTTGTCCGCAATCCTGATAGGGTCCACGCGACAATTTTGGGACAAATGGCGGGACAAATAAGACAAAATGACTCAAAAAGGTTTTTTTAGACAAGTCATTCGCGACGGTAAGCGCTATAAAAATTAAGTACAAACACTGAAGTTGTTCCGTACAAAATTTCATCCAAATTCTAAGCTTGAGGATCGGAGTAAATTGGTGACGGTGGTTTAAACACAGTAGTATGATATGACCGAGAATTGGATATATATCGTGTTTGCAAAGGTTCCTATAGCCTCTCTTTCCATATTTAGTCAATGACGTCCCGGGAACGTTCTGGGCTTTGTCTTCTTTTGTCCACAAAACCGAACGCAAAGCTTAAATAAATAAAAAAAAAAAACACAAAAAGACGCACAAGCAAGCAATTTTGTCCTATTTTCGTTTCCGGATTCAGAGTCACCCAAACAAACGCTGGATAAGATAAAAACTGCCCAACTGCCCCGTTTTCTCCCTCATACTCCTGACTCTACGAACGAGAAACTATCAGCATTTTATAGCTATCCACACATACACATCAGCTTTTGCTAATCCACAACATGTCAGAATCTACTGAAAACACCGCCACTTTACAGAAATACCTCGATTTGGACCAAAGAGGAAAGATCATTGCCGAGTACATCTGGATCGATGGTTCCGGTTCAATTCGTTCCAAGGGTCGTACTTTGAAGAAGAAGATCACATCTGTTGATGATTTGCCAGAATGGAACTTCGATGGTTCTTCCACGATGCAAGCTCCAGGTCACGATTCCGATGTTTACTTGAGACCAGTTTCTTTCTACCCAGATCCATTTAGACGTGGTGATAACGTTATCGTTTTGGCCGAGTGTTGGAACAACGATGGTACTCCAAACAAGTTCAACCACAGACACGAGTGTGAGAAGTTGATGCTTGCCCACAAAGATAAGGAGGTCTGGTTCGGTTTGGAACAAGAATACACCTTGTTTGATCAATATGATAACGTTTTCGGATGGCCAAAGGGTGGTTACCCAGCTCCACAAGGTCCATACTACTGTGGTGTTGGTTCCGGTAAGGTTTACGCCCGTGATGTTATCGAGGCCCATTACAGAGCTTGTTTGTACGCTGGTATCGAGATCTCTGGTATTAACGCCGAGGTTATGCCATCCCAATGGGAGTTCCAAGTCGGTCCATGTGTGGGTATCGAGATGGGTGATCAATTGTGGGTCGCTCGTTACTTCTTGCACAGAGTGGCTGAAGAGTTCGGTGTCAAGATCTCCTTCCATCCAAAGCCATTGAAGGGTGACTGGAACGGTGCTGGTTGTCACACTAACGTTTCCACCAACGAGATGAGAAAACCAGGTGGTATCAAGTACATTGATGAGGCCATTGAGAAATTGGCTAAGCGTCACAACGAGCACATTGCCCTTTATGGTACCGATAACGATCAAAGATTAACTGGTCGTCACGAGACTGCTTCCATGACCGCTTTCTCTGCTGGTGTTGCTAACAGAGGTGCTTCTATCAGAATTCCAAGATCCGTCGCTAAGGAGGGTATGGGATACTTCGAGGATCGTCGTCCAGCTTCCAACATTGACCCATACTTGGTCACTGGTATTGTTGTCGAGACTATTGTTGGTCCAATTCCAGATGCTGATATGTCCAAGGAGTTCCTCAGAGAGTCCGACCAAAACAACAACTAAGCTGACACATTTGCAGTTTAGCACAATCTTCTTCTCTATCTTTTAATCACTTATATCTTTATATAGAGCTATGTGATTAATCATTTTACCGTTTTATGTTTATTGCTTTCATGTTCTACGTCATTAGATTTTTTGGAATATTTATTAATGCATTGATTGTATTATTCTGACAACTCATTTGAACCTCCCAACTCTCTGCTCACGGCTGTTGTGGGATTGTAGTCATAATCTCTCTTAGTTTTTTCGAAACATGCAACTACTTGGTGCAATTCTTTAAGAATCTCGATCAATGTTTATCAACTCTTTATCAAGGCCTAGAGATTTGTCGTTGAGTATGAGGTCCCGATCGCAGAAAACGCGCACGATGTGAATTCCGACTGAATTGGCACGTGTTAAAATGCTCTGAAGAGTGATATGCGGCCGGGTAACCTTCGACATCCGACCAGAATGATGGCGGCTGCCTACTTTCACCAACTATCGCTATTTTCAGATAGCACGACAGAGAGAGACTTACACTTCAGCACTGCTGCGGCCGCAATTGAGTCACCCACAATGACTGTTGAATTTGAGGTAGGTACTGCCCGACCACATGTGGCTTGCTTCTGCTACAGCTGTTCTTGAACATTGACAGAACGTTGACACTAACTACTTTATCATAGCCAAGACCATTGAAGATTGATAGCACTTATGTGGATGACTACAGAGATGCCATTAGATCCAAGACTGTGCCATGGGGAGCCTTTGCCCGCTCCGGCTTATTGAGCGATGCCCAAGCTAAGGACATGACTGACCTGGAGAATGCTATCGTGACGAAACGTACTGATAAAGTCTTGGAACCTGCTGCTAGCCGCGGCTATATTACAACACTGTTTGATATCCTCGCCAAAGATCTCCCAGCAGAACGTGATGACGTTAAGAAATACGCTCTTGTTATTATAAGTGATCTTCTGGAAGATACCAGATTCCTCCGTGCGGTATTGGAAGTTGAAGATTTGAATCTCTATTTGGGCTCAATTGTCAAACATATTGAAACATCCGATGAAGTTCTCAAACTTCTCTGCATCCACAACCTAGCATACTTCTTGAGCCAAAAGTACGTTGTTGAAATTGTTCAACGATCCATTGTCTCCACCGTTTTTGATAATCTGACCTCGTTGATCGAGTCCACTAGTGCAGAGCTAGAATATCTAGCGTTGGAGATCATCGCTACTTTGGCAGGCTACAAAGCATACAGACTCATCTTGTGGGAATATCATGACAGATTTGTTCCGAAATTCTTGTCAAACCTGAAGAGTCACCTCTCTTCATCGTCCACAGGTGCAATTCAATTCCAATACAAGACACTGCTTACCCTTTGGCTCTTAACTTATGAAAATAAGGCTGCCATAGATTTTTCCAAGCACCATATGAGGGAGACACTGATCCTTCTTTCTTTGGTCAAGCTTTCTTTGAAGGAGAAAGTTGTTCGTGTGATCCTCAACTTCTTTATCAACTTGACATCTATCAGAGGGATGGATAGATTAAACACACAAAACTTGAAGTTTTTGATTCTGCAAGGTGAGATTAAGGCTACATTGACCGCATTGAAAGAACGTAAATGGACTGATGAGGATTTAGTTGAATCTCTTGATAATTTGTACGCTTCAGTCGAAGACGTCTATTCCAGTTTGACTTCCTTTGACGAGTATCAACAGGAACTCAACGCTAGAGCTTTCCGCAGGTCACCAGTTCATACTAGTGAGATTTTCTTCTCAGATAACCTGCCAAAGTTCCAAGAGAACAATTATAAAGCCTTCAAGGACTTGTTAAGCTTGCTGGATGAAACCACAGCTGTAACTGGTTTAAAATATGTTGTTGGTGATATCGGAAAGATTTTGAAGCTCGATTCAAAAGCTATGTCCGTTTTAACTGAAGCTGATAAGAAAGCAAAGGTTATGGGACTTTTGAATGATGAAGATCCACAGGTTAGATACGAGGCCTTGAAGGTTACTCAGTTCATTGTTTCCAAAACTTTTGGTTAGATTAGTTGTGTTGCTTTAGATAAATCCAATACAGGTGCAGTTCAATAAAAGAAGATGAAATCATTGTGATTATAAGTTTACGCAGCCTTTTTGGTATAAATGTATGGATGTATTGAATGTCTTAAATAATGTCTACTTCACAGCAGTCATATAGTCACTTGCATCAGCTGCACCGTAATCACTCTCACTATCACTTGCACCTGAACTTGCCAAATGTGGATCATCTTCTTCCCTTATAAACATATCATTTTTCAGATTGTTTACGAAATTTTTACCTCTTGCGAATAATTGATTTGATTCTTTTTGGAATTTCTGTAAGTTGTTGTTCAGTGATTGATTGAATGGTGAATTATCTGAAAGGCGTGACTTGATCTGTGGGAGTGACATCTTCTTCTTCAGCGATGCGAAGTTGGTACCGTTTCCCTTTGGCCCTAATTGGGCTTTGAGGGTGTATAACGATGGTTTAGAACGAAGTGTGGAGTTTGTGTTTGAGTTGTATGAAGAGGGTGAGTAGGAAGTGGTGCTTGTTGTGGCTCTTGTAGGTGATGATGGTGGAGCTGTTGTACTGAGATTGCATCTCTTTTGAATGTATGATAGTTCTGTCTCAGCTTCTGCTAAACGTTTCTTCATTGCTTCGAGATTTGCTTTCATTTCAAGAACTTCACGTTGTTTTGAAGCAAGTTCTAGCATCAAATCATCATCCATAGTGACGCTCTTTGGACGTTGGAGTGAATCTCTGTATGATTTCTGCGGAGATGCAGTTGGTGTGGATTCTCTAACTGGACTCGTCACTTTCAAATGGTTCATTGACACCTTTGGCAACAATCTTGGGGTTGATACCTTGAGTTCTTTATGAACCTCTAACTCTAATTTCTTGAACTCTGCATTGGCTCTCTCTTTCTCTTCAAACTTCTTCTTGGTAATGTTGAACTTCACCAACCCGGTGGACTCAGATATTATACGTTGACGGGAGGGTGAGCTCTTCAAATTGCTGTTAGCCTTTTGTCTATCGTTCAAAGTCTCGAGAGGCATGCTTTGTCTTATTTTGATCTTTAAAAGGAAGTGATACTCATCAGGTGTATGGAAAGAGAATTGACAGATAATATTCGAGGCTAGACAAAGGGCCCCCATGAGACGCAGGCAATGGATTCCCCGATCGGGGTAAACGTAAACAAAGACGCTTACTGCTAAAGGTTGCGCAGCACCGAGGGATGAGCTTAGTAAGCATATATGTGTGACTTGAATTTTGTGAGCACTGTACTGAAGTGTAGCTACTAATACTATTCTAAAATCTTATATCCACATCCTGAAATTTAAGTAACAAATATTTATGCTATTTCTTTCGATGGAGTGCCATTTTCTTCCTCGCCTACAATCGTTTTCTCCGTATTTTCAACTATTTCCTCATCACCATTCGGCTTATCTTGACGATGATTCTGAACTATCTCATCAGAGATGTCGAATCCCTTATCATCATTGATCTTATCGTCTTTGATCTGAGAGTCCACTTGTTTAAGCAAATTCAAAGCAACAGCAATGATGTCCTTTCTGGCAACTTTGTGCTTGACGTTTTCTGAAGGAGGAGCAACTGGGAATGACCCAGTGGACACTTGGGAGAGATAAAATTTTAGATATACTGAGTTGAATGCATCATCCACTATACCTGTTGCACCGAACCCATTCGTCATTCTTCTGAGTTCTGATACCTCATACAACAAAACCATAACCTTTTTTTCTTCAGGTGATAACTTTCCTTTGCTGTATTTGTCTGCAATTTGGTTGGATGAGAACATGAACTGACTGTAATTCAGGAGAGGAACCTCTATATCAGTGAATCCAAAGCCGGCACCAACAATTTCTTTTGAAAACGAGCACAATGCAGCAACACCTTTGTCCCATGCTGCTACCAAATCAGTGACACTGGACCCAATGCGGCGTAATTTTTTGGTGAAAAGAAGCAGACGGTGAAAATCGGCCAATTTCATGCAGATATCAATGTAGAACATGATATATTCCTGATTATAAACAAAATGCTTACCAGGAGCTTCCAATTCTGGTTTCCAAATGTTGATGAGATTTTTGTGCGGAGACCTTGTTGTAATGAAAACATCCATCTGAGCCAACGACTTCTCATAAAGGCCTTGCTCAAAGAGAATTCGAGATAGCCTATATCTCGGTCTGTGAAGCCACTTCTTCTTATCAATATAGATCATCTTTCTCAGACTTCCAACAATCAGCTTGACAAGCTCACCCTGAACATCACTAGCAGGTTCAACACTCACAAAAAAGTCGCTAGTTCTTTTCAGCAGTGACACAGCTTTCTCCTCACTGATGATTCCTCTTGTGAAATACTTGTATAAAAGTGTACATGTGAGATAGTATGGTTCAAGCGCACTCCCATTCAGTTTGCAAGCTTGCACGAGATACTTGAAAACTTTCGTTACCGCGGTTCCATGCTTGAAGAGGGTCCTTGCAGCGTAAAATGAGAAAATCCAAGACTGAGGATCCCGTTTGACAGCCGCCTGAGAAAGCTTCGAAGACATGGAGATGATCAACTGCTCCTGTATAGACGTTAAACTGGGGTGCTTCAACTCAATTCCGGCAGAGTCCAAGAAAATGCTATCTTCAACCCCTATATATGATAACCCCTCCATTGGACTCTTCACAGATTGATAAAGCTCCTTTGAGAATAAGTGACACAGAGTCGTTCCAACAGTACTTTCAGCATCAGAACCAGAGACAAAGATGCTAAATGCAGCGGCATAACAGAGAATGGATTTCCTTTGTATTGTGGCCACCATAGATTTCTTAGCAGTTATCTTCAGCTTATCGGATGTCCATGTGAGATCATCTTCAACTTTGAGGGAGAAAGTCTCACCCAATAAGACCCAACTTTCAAGCCTATCACAACAAGTGATGAGATCAAATGATAGCAGACGAACAACATCATCCAAATCTGATGCCTTTCCTTGAGCGAGCTTCTTTCTTGATTTGAACAGATTTAGGGCAGCAGCAGCTTGAAGATAATAAACGCCCTTAAAAACCAAAGGATCAAATTTCTGGACTTCTTTCACCAAGCCAACGGTGAGATCTCCACACAAGGCTTCGCGTAACAGTTTTGTATATAATGGAGACTCAAGATACCTTTCGAGACACGCCTTATTTTGAATAACAGTAGGATGGGTAAGTGGAGGATCACCCAACGCTTGGTGAAACGCATCGAGCGCATTCTTGATATCAGGTTTCGGTGAACTGGCATAGTAACTTTTTCGTTTCAGCAATGTATCAAAGAAATAACCACTGAGGGCCGAAGCAGAATCCATACCGAGCTCCTCCCCCAAAGTTTGATGATCGAAAGGAGAGAAATTATCCACCGAAATATTTAAGTGGAAACGACAGTGGAGATGTTGAAGAATGTCAAATTCAAACTTCAAAGGATCAGCATTCTTGAGAAGGCTCTCTGACAGTTGTAGGAATTTTCCCTTGGACCCGTGACAAAAACCGAGGTGTCCAACCTCTTCGTGCATGAGACTCAAGAGGTCCAGTGATTTCTCTTGATTGGCCTTACCACACTGAGCATGGAACAAGAGGACAACGGAGCTGAAAGTGTCCAAAACCATGTCCTGCATCGTTTTGAAAGACTTCAATGAGAAGTCAGATTTAGTAGCCTTGACAGTCCTGTAATGCAGACAGAATGGATATATCACTTGTTGGACCTTGAGAAGATGAGAGAAAAGCGAGGGGTGAAAGTCTTTGGCCTTCCAACCTGTGTTCATCAAAGTTGTGACGAAGTTGTCCATATATCTACCGACGTTCCCCAGCACTGATAGCAACGTCTGAGTTCTTTGAAGAGATGACTGTCTCTCATATTGGATACCAGAAATTTGATCCAAAAGCAATGGAAGAACTATGCTCAAACCATACGTATAACTCTCCATATCGGACGTTTTGGCATAACATCGTAACAACAATTCCCATAACTTCAGTCTCAGACCAACGTCAGAACCCTTCACAAAGTCCTTCACTGATTGTGGGATATCTGAGTGTAAATCATCACTGGAATCAAACAATACTGCTTTCAACAAAGGAACAGCGTCCTCTAAGTTATCTTCATCGATGTTCATTGTCTTTTCGAAATTCTCGAGCAAGTCAATTTTTTCCTTCTGATTATAGATATTCTTTACAGAAAGAGGAGGAATGGATTGGTAGTTCCTGTAGTTGATGATTCTATCCTTCAAAAGTATTTGACATTTCTCATGTACTTCAGAAAGTTGGGATTGGAGGAGACTGAGGTCCACCTCTCCCAGATTTTGAAAGTATAAAGCTCTGCACCATTGGAAGCGCACCATTCTCTCATCATTCAAAAGAGGAAGAGCGTGAATAGACTTCATCCATCCAGTGAGGACATTCCCGAGTTGCTCGAGCTGTTCTTCAAGTTCCTGGAACTTCTTAATGGCAATCCCCTTGACTTTGCTCTTGAGCTTGAGACCCAACCAATGATCAACGAGAATCTCAAATATTGAAATTGATGTTGATATCCACCTTTGAGACCCTGTGTCAATATCCTTCCTGACCACAGCCTCCAGCGTAAGAACCAGATCCCGAATACTGTCGTACGAATCACTTGACATAAGACAATCAGTGATGAGACAGCCCCCTGTATCAGATAGAATGCACTCTAGAAACACCATGCGTGATTCATCGTAAGAGTACTGGCCTTCATTCACCAATTTGATAAAGTTCGAGAGTTTGGCTTTGAATTTCTCATTTTCCGATGATCCAAACTCTGTAGCTGCCTCTGAGATCTGAGAGCCTATAATTTCAGAAAAGTCCATACTCAGCATACCATGTTGGGAGCTGTCAGAGAGAAAGATACCCGAGTATAAATTATTCCAGCTGGCAAGGCAAGCAGTGAAATCCACATTTGCCAGAGCCAATGGCCCTTCGACTGGATAGTTCATAGATCCAACTCCAAGAAGTGAAGAGACCGACGAATTGAATCGTTGCCCATGGGATGTAGAATCCTCAACCACCGAGCTATCATCTTCCAGAGATTTCATTCTCTTACTCATTCGATGAGGAACATCATCTTGCTGTACTCGTTTTGATTCTTTCAATGTTGTGTGATCTGAATCAACCTTGTCTTCCAAAGGTGCATCAATCATGTCTTTATCTGTCTCTGTGGTTCCTTCAGCTTCTTCTGCAACTTGGAAGTCAAAGCGTAATATTATATCATCTCTCATCTCATATGAATCTTTGAACTTTTGGTGTCTTGCCTTTGATTTCGATAACGGGATAACCAGGGCGGATACAACTTCATCAACTGAGACCTCCTTGAGCAGTATACATTTGTGACGTGCCGTTGAATTCTTGTCTTCCATCTCAGAAATGTAGTCCCTTAGAGGTGATAGGAAACTAACGTCTGGAAGTTCCAAATTCTCTGTCAGATCGATATCCAATGACTTTGGAGGTAGACCAAGTTTCAACAAGAATCTCCGTTCTTCAGCTAGATATGGAAAGACCTCAGAAGATCTCAGCCTTGAAGCTGCGTGTAATATAACGTCCTCATTCTCTTCCTTTGTCAACTGATACTCAAGAACATATCGTAGTAGCCTGTCTTTCCCAAAATGCCTAAAGATGGCAATAAGAACGTTAACAACAGCCACATCTCCATCGATATAACTCAAAGATTCAACAAGATCCGTTACTGCATCGTCGAGGAGGTCCAGTCCTTCATCAAGGTCAATTGAGCCCAGCTTTGCCTTGAGCTCTTCGAAGAATAGAAATCCCCTGTTTCTATACGACAAATACCTCAGGGTCCTTATTACCGGTGATGTGAATGACTCCAAATCTCCAGAGATGACTTCTATGAGAAAGAGCCTCCGATATGAGTCTCGGGCCTCATCAAACTTGAAGTCCTTTTGATACTTCAAGGCCTCTTGGAAAATTGCAAATGCTTCTTCAATCTATCGTAAATGGCGTTAGTAAACCCATACTTCAATGAACACAATGGCTATAATAACTTTGGCGGTTTCAGCACTTACTTGAAGCTCTCTTGTATGCTCCTCGGCATCCAACGCAATGAGTTCCTCACTAGCATTTAATGCTGAGAATGTGGACGACATGAACCAAACAGATGGCCAACAATTGCTGCTAGCTTGGTGCTGTGTTAAGTGGTACTATATCAGTAGATCATCACTAACGCGATTCTATCCAAATAACAAATAACTATTTCGCGACATTTTTACAATTTCATCAGCTTAACATACTTTACGTTTATCTCTTATAAAGGGGAATTACCATGAGATACCAATTGACCATGGCAAGTGATATCAATATATGAAACCTGGACAAGTGAGTACCCTTGAAAGTGATGGGTGCTTCAACTTGCGAAAAAAAGACGACGGAGAGCACAGGATCCACCATAAATATAGTTGATATCCAGCTCGGAGATGGTGCGCTCTAATTGATTGAAAGCAGCAATAAGGTATCCACCTGATCTCACAAACACATCGATTGGAACCTTCCCTTTCTGATCTTTCATATCGGTCTTCAAGATTTTACTTCTTCTCACAATCTTGGAACCGAAACGATAAAATGGCATACACGTTCCGGACCTCAAGTTAACTCTTGAGCTGACCAGGGATTCGTAAAAGACACCAAACTCGGATTCAAAAGCACCAAAAAGAAAACCTGGGTTGAACACCAAATGGTCGCTTTTGTAGTCACCACTATAACCCAATATCCGACTGATTGTCTGCTGCTGCTCTTTACCTTCAAGTCTATTGGAGTGACGAAAGGACTCAACATTGATGGAATTCAATTGGGGAAAGTACTTTGGGAGGATGTTGAACTTCTGTGATGACCTCAACTCAATGATACAGACCAAATCGAATCCTAGTTCTTTTCTGATGATTTCTGAAAGTTTGGCCGATGCACACTTGATATCCCTGACTTTTGAAAGTTCTTCTGATATATTACTTGCAACTAATGCCTCCTGTTGTGACAACGACGAATCTTGTTTGTTGAACCTGAAATTATGATTCTGCCCATATTGACTTCCCGATCCATCCTTTTCGTAGACAGCAGAGGCCGAAAATTGTGAACCACGGCTTGTAGCTCTTCCAATAGCTTTCAGCAATGCATCAAGACTGTTACTTTGAGTGATTTGTATTGGTTCCGGTTCTGAACTCAATATGTTGATCACTTCGGCAGCCAAAATCTTGAGGTCATCAAGCTCAGTTTTATCAAACTTCGTTCTTTCAACAGGATCGAATATCGACAAAGCTCCAATAACCGAACCAAACTTTGTAACTAATGGAACTCCAGCATAGAATCTGATATATGGAGCATCTTTGACCAATGGATTATGAATTGTTCTCCAATCTTTCAATGCATTCAACAAGACGAAGTTGTCACTGGATAATATTGTATGAGCATCAATTGACAACCTTCTTCTGCATTCACTTATACCGAGTGAAGTTCCATACTTGATGACCTGGCGCTTGGAATCGATGAGAGAAATAGCCACACCTTTAACATGGAAATGCTTAACAGCTGATGAAATGACCTTTTGGAATCTGTCCCTCTCTTTCCATTGTGGAGCATTCATGAATTTCTTGACTGACTTAAGACGTGATACTTCATTGTAATGATCTGGCGGACACATAATATCGACACCTTCAAAACATGTTGGGCAGGGAACCTGTGATAAGTTCCATTTGGCTTTGCTATACGCATCAAGAAAGTGGGCCTTGGTAAGTGGGACGTTGATTGTGTTTGGTGATCCCCAGTTGGGAATATGAGTGATAGAAGCACGGGAATTGGATGACTTTCTAGGAGATCTGAGAATGGGGTTCGTTCCTGGTTTCCCCACCTCCTGCGTTGGGAATGGTCTCTTCATCAATGAAGAACTTCCAAGTGACATAGTAGCTCGTGCGAATGGATAGAATGATGATATAAGAATGACAACGGACAATGAAGCTAAGGTTCGAGGCTGTATGATTCGGTATAGATCTCAGTGTAGGCTTGGAAGGTATCAGTCATTTGTTGCGATGCCTAAAAGCTAAGCGCCCCATGGAAGGTGAGAGCTGATGCAGCTTCAACCACAAAGCCGGAACAAGCACATCCAGTTTTGTGTACCGGGCGGTGAGCACCATAGTGATACCATCAATAGCCAGACGTTGCCATCACCCAAGTTTCTCGTATACCGCTCCATTGTGTGACCAGTTGTAGGGATAACTCTGACCTTGCCTGTATGGTTTATCGGCAACTTTCGATTTGTTGATGGCGCGCTTGGCCAGACTTTTGTAAAACTTGGCTCTTCGGCTACATTTGGTTTCAAGCTACTGGCATTTTGACTGACAGGCTTCAAACAACTTCTGTACTGATGAGATTCTTCAATCAAACGCTGCTCAGATCGCTGAGGGTATCACAGAAATCCATCTCTTCTCGCAAACTGGTGCTAGGAACATCACTCATCACGGGGTCGTTTCTACTGGGCCAACAGTTGACTTCCAGCTCAACCATTATCGGCTTAGACCACCAGGTAGAAGATCTTGGGAATTCTATTCATGTCGACAAGGCCGTCGATCCTTTACCATTGAAGTTATCACTTTCAACAAAGTACGATATATTGGGGTACGGAGTAAGGGCTGTCACTTTTCTTGGGTTCAAGGTTTATGCTTTAGGAATCTATTTTGCATCTGAAGATATCTCCAAGATATCCGCAACGCTAAACCTAACCGAGCTGTCTCGAGTGTATCAGAATGTTGATTCTTCAAAATCAATGAATGAGAATTTCCATAATGCTTTCAATGACCCTGAGGCTTCAAAAACATTGATCTCAAATCTTTTAGATACCAAGATCAGATTGGTGGCAAGAATTTCTCCAATCAGAAACACTGATTTTGCACATCTCAAAGATGGGTTGATTAAATCTATATTGGCAGCTAAGATCAAAGATGAAGAGCTTAGCCAGGGGATCCAGGAACTCAGAGATCTTTTCCAGCGCCATAGAGGCTCGGTACCAAAGAACCACAATCTGATAATTGAGAGACTTGGAAACGGTGCACTACAGTTCTACTATGAAGACCCTAAGAAGGCACAATTAACTGATCTTGGACGTGTCGAGAATCCAATGGTTTCAAAAGTGTTGTTTTTGCAATATCTTTCTGGTGGGTTGAGTCCTGGAACCAGGGAATCGTGCATTGATAAGTTTTCTCAGCTTATCTGAAGATTGCCCACTATTGATTGTACATAACACAATAGTAATAAGATTCAATATGTATATAAAAAGAATCTAAAACATTTAAACAGCTCTTTGAAGGGAAGGCTCGAATGGGAGTAGAGCAGAAACCAAGGCCAAAGACCCAATGATACCACCACAGACCCAAATTGGCACTGATGTTGCGGATGCAGCACCATAATAGTAGACAACTGGGGCAAATGCACCGAAAACTCTGCAAACAACAAGCGCAACACCAATTCCTGTTCCTCTAGCCTTTGTTGGGAATGTCTCAGGAGTATAAGCATAAAGAGTACCGTAGTAGATATTGATGAAGAAGTACGTTGCAGCACCAAATCCTGCATCTGCAGCTGGGGTTCTGACAGTTGTGTAACCGAAAAGGATAGCCATGGCACTCAAAGCACCAAAAATCATTGTACCTCTTCTTCCGAAAATAATAGTCTTACCGTGTGCTTTGAACTTGACCAAGATGAGGAAACCAGCAAAGATCGGACCGAAAATACCGACAAAATTTGCAATTGTAGCATTTCTATAAGTGATGTATGGTGTTGATCCTGTATCACCACCGTGTGAAGCGATGAAGATGTAAAGGAAATTGTAGAATGTAGAGTAACCGATTCCAATGAAACCCCAAGAGATGAAAATGAGAATGGAAGATCTTGCAACGATTCTGCTCTGGAAAAGAATCTTCAAGTTAGCTTTCATTGCGGAAACAAGAGCCTTCATACTGTAACCATCCTTTTCAGGATTAAAGTAGTCCTCCTTGATGGTTCCACAGCTTTGCAAGTCCTCCAAAGTGAGAGACAATGGACGGTTGTACTTGGTGGCAATTTTTTGCAACACTTCCAAAGCCTCTTCATCCTTGTTAATGGAGATAAGGAACTTTGGAGTTTCGTCAAGCTTGAGGACAAAAAGTCTGAGAAGAGCAGCACCGAGACAGATACCAGAGTTGACGTACCAACAATATCTCCAGCCTCTGTTGATATGTGAAGGACAGTAATCAAATCCATCACAAGAGTTGTTTGGAATGAAAGCCCAAGAAATCAAAGATGCAATGGTTTGACCAATACCCCAGAACAATGCCATAGTGGTATTCAAATATTGGTACTTTGATGGTAAATACTCCAAAAACACCGAAACATCGGTGGCAATATTACCGCCAGCAGCAAAAGAAGATAAGAACATGAAGATACAGTACATTGGATAACTGTCCATTGCACCGGTGAAGAAACCAAAGATGGAAGTCAACAAGATGGACGAGTTGAAAACGGTCTTTCTGCCAATCAAATCACAACCCATACCGAAGACAATGGAACCGGCGATCAACCCCGCATAGAAAACCTCATTGGAGATTGGGAAACCTGTGATTCCCATCTGGTAATCGACATAACGTCTCACCGCAGACTGAACCATCTCCATCTGAGAATCGATGGAGTATCCAAAACCAGCAATCATAAACAACTTGAAATGATGGAAAGTGAAGCCCATCTCATCGATGGCGTTGTTGACCAAGTGGATCTTCTTTGCCAAAACGGTATCCGTTGATAAAAGCGCAGCGTTATCGAGGATTTCACCACCACTTAATCCAGATTCCAGGAGACTGGCGTCGGACACCATGATTGGAGTGTCCTTCTCGTTCAACCTCTTAACCTCGCTATCACTCATGTTGAAAGAGATGTATGAAGGTTGTTATATGGTTGTTGTTAAGGACATTTCGTATTTGGTGAAGCATCACAGCTGGGGGTGTGGATGGTATTTATACAAGGAGATGGGGATCTAGTCCCCTCTCGCACTCAGATCTCCGGAGTTGTCTGTATTGGTGACTTGCAGCGTAATCTGCAGAGAGATAATTTTTTAGATTACCATTTTATTTCGGCAAACCTCACCCAACCCCGAACCTGTCGAGTACTATGGAGGGTAGTCACCTTCAAAGTTCAACTTAGTCATACGACAAATCTAACTCTGGTTCTTATCTGACAATGTTTGATTAGCTCGCACGGAAATTCGAGGCGATCTTGAATGTCTTGATTTGAAAATAATAAAGACAGTAATCATGGGGTCAAATCACCCTAAAATATGACTGTATAACAGCTCTTACCAGGTACTCGGTACTTTAGTAAAGCCACAGCTTATTTCTCAACTTTAGCCCTAATAACTTCTAGTAGCTTGTAAAGTGTGAATGACGGTTCACAGTGCATGCTCTTTACTCTAGAGCGACCTACTTTAGCGAGTTGTAGTAGTGATAGGTCTACCAAAGACCGATTTGATTGGTCAATAGACGATAGAGGCCGTGACGCAAAGCTGCTTTTTTTTTTTTTTTTTTTTACTTTTTGATTTGACCTTCCCATTGGTGCCTCTGCGGGGCCTATCATCCATA
>JAJMBA010000028.1:0-138210 GCA_030565205.1 Williopsis galapagoensis | reverse complement strand
TTTTGGGGGGGGGGTGATTTAATCGCCTTGTGACTTTTGGAGTGCGATTGTTCTGGTTGATATAGTGGTACCCGGGATGTCCCGGACGCTTGATCAAATTTAAATTGGGGTTTAAAGGCCACCCTTTAGACCAGAGATTACCACCACTGGGAACCCGGTCAAGCTTAAGGAGTGGTCCTACCGCAAATAGAGGCTGTCAGTTCTAGACACTCTTGATGATTTTCTAAAGCCGTGCGGCATGGCAGGTGTCTGTAGGCAATGCACGGCCGCACGGTCACACGGCCCCGGCGCCCCCGCGCGCGCAAAAAGGAGCAAAGTTGCCACACAGGCGGCTGCAGCGGCATTCCAGCCCCCCAAGCCTATTGTCCCACAAACAGGACAATCAACAAGCTTGCAAGTTTATATAGGCTTCTCCAACTACCTCACACCCACGGTTCACGCTTCTTTTGCACAAGAGTCAAGGAAACACAATCCTATCAATCCGTTTTAGACCCCCCACCCACCCCTTCAGCTGCTTCAATCATAGTCCTCCCCCACACTTCACCCTCCACAGGTTTGCGAGATCAATCACATTGAAGAAGAAACAACAGACCCCTTAGTGTTGCCTTGTTGCTGCCGTTTTTTTTTTTTTCGAATCAGTCAGTGCTTGATCTTTTCAGCCATCATCTCTTCAGATAAGCGTGTTGGAACAGTGAGGTTGCTTGAATTGTGTGTGTCTTTGAATTGAATCATAAAACCAACCGGAAAACTCGGCAACTTTGAACCAGGAGAGGAAGTTTTGATCACTTGTAATCCAAATCATCATCAATTCAATCAAACAGCAACCCAGAGTGTCAAATCAAAGAAACAATGCCATCCGCTTCAATGATCCCAACTTTTTTCGGATACATTGGCTCCACGAAAGATGCCCTTCTAGTGATACAAGGCGTGTTAAACTCCATCCTATATGCCGTGCCACGACGCCCCCATGATAACGAACGCTTGGAGCTGATCCGTTCTGGGAACGTTTTCGTCTTTATCGAGGAACGATCCGGTATCAAGCGCTGGACTGATGGTGTTGCGTGGTCGCCCTCAAGGATACTGGGGCGGTTTCTCGTGTATAGAGAATTGGACCGACAGGCGTTGAACAACAATAAGGAGCGTGGTGGACGTACCTCGGAGAAGGCGAAGAAGAAACGGCCCAGTGTTGAAGATATCGATACCGGGCTGGGGTCTTTGGCAATGGGGTATCCTAATCCTAATCGTGGGTCCATTTCATCCGCTTCGACAACGTCATCCGGTGGTACGCTGTTGGAACAGGATGCGAAGAATCCGAATAGGGCGCTCGTTGGGTCATTAATTGCGTCGTATGCTTTCAAAGAGGGTGGGTTGATCAAGAAGACAATGTCACTATCCTTGACGAAATTTGATTCCCAATCACAACAGACAAAGATTGAAACGATCCATTTGGTTTCGTATTATAAAGCTGATGATGTTCTTGCGGGGAAATTACCAAGACCTTCAACCTCGTCGAATTTGAAGAATTTACAATTATCCAATGATGTTTTATCAGGGATGAAGGAGGCTTCGTTGGGCGGCAAGATACCGATTGATGATGATGCCTTTTATCTATTGGAACAATCGAATCCTAATGCCATTTCATTGGGGTTTTCTTCACAGAATCATGCTCAGTATAATCCATCAATACAACCATCAACTGGGTCATCATCGTCATCAACTCATATGATTCAACCAATTTCTGGGATGCCATTACAACAACAACAACAACAACAACAACAACAACAGGCTCAGATGAGTCATTTACAACAATTACAACAACAGCAACAGGCTCATGTGGGGAATTATCCATCTCAGTTTAATTACGGTACTAGCTATCAACACCAACCACAAGCTCAGGGACAAGGACAGAATCAAAATCAACAATATTTCCAACATGGTTTACAATATTCATTACCGCACCCCGTGGCACATCATGGACATTCGGCATCATTAGGAAATGCGTCAGCGTTGAGTGATTCTTCACAGTTTGACATTTCTGGGATCCCTATATATCCCCAACAACAACATGGGCAACGATTGTCGAATGCTAGCGGGGAACAATCGTTTGGAGTTGGATATCCACCATCAGTGCCGTCTGGAACGGCCAGTGGGCCGACTTATCCCATGAGGCCAAGCTCTCCAGGGTCACCGGGGAAGAAGGAGTACGTTGTTGGGAGTGTGTCCAACCTGGCCAACTACAACACCACACAGTCAACCTTTGCACAGAATCAACAGAGTTTCCCGAGACAGGTGATGGCGGTGGAGCAGGGGACGCTGAACAGCGTGGATGGAGCGAAAGCGTCGGGGTCCACCTCGGGGACAGGGACCGGGGCCCGCGGTGGCGGTGGTGGGAAGTGGGGGTACGACGAGAGCGGGAGGTATGTTTGAGGAGTGTCTATGTGTGTATTTATTTATTATTCAGTTTCAATTGTACGTTTCTAGGACACTCGGAGTTTGGAGTTTGGGGTGCTCGGCCTGGTTCTCGCGAGTTTTTGCTGGGATCGGCTTTATGTGCCCAAGAACAAAATGCCACTCTCCACGCTCCACACTCCACACTCCACACAACTCACAACTCACAACGTACACCATGCGACAACCCGACACCCATCTGCTCTCAGAGACCCAGATCATCGCCCTCAGTGGCGCCCTGTCGGGCTTTGTTGCCGGCGTCTCCGTGTGTCCGCTTGACGTTGCAAAGACCAGACTCCAGGCCCAGGGCGTCCTTCCCTCCCAACAAAAGCGCTATCACGGCATGGTGGGCACCCTGAGGACCATTGTCCACGACGAAGGTGTGCAAGCATTATATAAAGGCGTCGTACCCATCATCCTGGGATACTTCCCAACCTGGATGATCTATTTCAGTGTTTACGAAAAGGGCAAGACCATATATCCGCAATTGACCAAGAAGTACCTTCACATGGAGAATGAATTCCTCAACCATTCCCTAAGTGCCTTCACGGCCGGTGGTGTTTCCACGTCCATCACAAACCCAATCTGGGTGGTCAAAACGCGATTGATGCTTCAAACCAACACCAATTCCCATGGATCAGCCACCACCAACACGAATTATAAAAACACGAGAGATGCCATATACAAGATGTACAAGAACGAAGGGCTTAAAGTTTTCGCGTCGGGTTTGATCCCTTCATTGTTCGGCTTATTCCACGTTGCAATTCATTTCCCCGTTTATGAAAAGTTGAAAAAAACACTCCATGTCCAGGATGAGAATTCCAAATTCAAACTTGTCAGATTGATCATCGCAAGCGCATGTTCCAAAATGTTTGCTTCGACATTGACATACCCGCACGAGATCCTTAGAACTCGCATGCAAATACGATCCATAAACAAACATATGGATCTTAATCATACCCTGAGGGATACAGTATTGAGGATCTATCAAAAAGAAGGTGTTTGGGGGTTTTATTCGGGTTTTATCACAAATCTCGTGAGAACGGTGCCCGCTAGTGCAATAACGTTGGTTTCATTTGAATACATTTCGAAATATTTAAAACAAGTTCTTTGATTTGTGCATCTTGGCATAGCATGCATTGCATATGATCCTATTTTAAAAAAATACATTCATATATTTATTCATATTCATTCCGGATTTCTTCTTGTAGATGGATCAGACTTAAATTAGCCACAATCTGAGTCAGCGGATGACGTCATTTCGTGGACAACGTTCCAATTCAAATTCGATCCATTCGATCCATTCCCACCAACTCCTCATAACCGTTGTACGATATCACTATTGCACTGTGCAAGATGAAGGCATACTATATGGATGACATTGAAGGCGATTTCCGGGAAGATCACGATTCCGGTATTGAAGCCACCGTTGAAGAGCTCAACAAGATCGGAGCCTATTATTACTATTTGGACTCCATTGACAAAGTGAACCAAGTGGCACATGAGAGACAATACAAAAACCGTGATGAGATCCTGTTATCCTCCAGCGCATTCAAGACCCCAGAGGAACTCAAGGCGAAATTGGACATTTTTTACAAGACCCACATCCATGAAGATGAGGAGATTCGATACATCACCGAAGGCGAAGGGTTTTTCGACTTGTTTAACGAGTTTAAACAGAAATGGATCAGAATCAAGGTGGAGAAGAATGATATGTTGATTGTCCCTCCGGGGATTTATCACCGTTTTACTCTGACAACGAAGAATTTCATAAGGGCAACCAGATTGTTTAAGGATGAACCAAAATGGACTCCGTTGAATTATCCAGTGGAGAATAATGGGTTTAGAAATGAATATTTACAAACTATTGGTGTATGATCTTGTTGGATTGATTGTTTGGAGTATGTGGTTGTATAGTGTAGTGTGAGTTTGTTTGCTTTTTTATTTATTGAAACCTTTGAGAATCACATTGTAAGAAGTTGTTTGTATTGCATCCATCTGATGACTGGTGATGTCTAACAATCTTATCCCCCTCTAAACATAGGCGGTGGGTTATAGACAACCAGGCCGGCTACAACGAGAAACTTGGGAATATTCACCACATTATGATCAATACTATTGTATCGATCAATACCGTGTGTATGATTATAGATGGTATGTCATGAATCACTCCGAGTGGGTGGGTTGTTCAAAGACACTCATCCCACGTATCATTTTGTGAGATGCAGACAATTAACTCGCCAACTGGCAACCAAGCCCATAGCTTTCCGGCTAATTAACCCGAGAATCTACCATTCACCATAGCTTCGCTGTTTTGTTGTTTGTTCAAGTTGAAGTTTCCAAATTTCCCAAACGCCCCCAAACGATTCCCTTCACCACACACACGCGTGTACACATTACACGGGCTGGTATATGACTACTCAGGGATGGATCCTTCCAACGTCTCCACGGACCAGACGTCCTTCATCTCCAACAAGTCTCTGACCCCACCGAACGAGCAGTTCAACAAGTCCATCCAGAACCAACACCTCTGGGATCTTTCACTCCAATTCTACCACCAAGCAATCACTTCACGGCATCGAATCGTTTCCAAGAGACATCTGTTGGAGTATTACTCACTGGTGAAACTTTCGATATCATGCTTGCGGAAGATATTACAACAGAGTGATCCGTTCTCTTTAAAGTTGAGGATCAAGAGTAATCTGAAAATATCAGAGATCCTTCTGGAGGAATCTGATAGTTATCATGAGATTGAATCGTATTTGATCGATACCATTGTGTTATGTTCGAATTTCATTGAGCTTGAACGGTTCAAATATCAGGCCGAATGTTCATTGATCCATCTGATGATCACCAGGAAGGATGTCAAACAATCGTTGAAACTGATCTCAACTTCCAAAGCCAAGGAGTCGATCCTATTCAAGTTCCTCGCATTTAAATCATTGAGTCATACGGATCCATTGAAGGCACATGAATGCATTAAATCCATGATTCAAAATCGACAGTTCCAACACTTGGATGAAATCACAAAGAATTTCATAAAGTTGATTGAAATTTCATTCTCTTTACAGAATTGTCTTGAACCAATCACACAGATCAATGATATCAATATACCACAACTTCAACAAGGTGATCATGTCAATAATCGAATGATGATGATCGTTCATCTGTTGTTGAAGATCCAGATGAGTGGGGTTGGTGATTCCATTTCAAGTGATTTTGAAACTCTGTCCCAATTGTTAGCAACTAATAACAATACATCGATTGAGAATGAGATATATCTTCATTTGCCATATGATATATATCCAGAATCAAAAGTTGTCGTAAGATTCAAATTCAAGAGGAATAATTTTTACATGATTAAATTTTTCCAATTGTTTGGTGTCAAGAAGAATGCAATTTCAGAATTACACAAGTCTTTGAGTTTAAATCAATCAGAGTTGAATAATTTTAATGTTTTTAACAAGTTTTTGAAATCACATCAGATTGCATTGATTGAGATTGAGGAGAATTTCAAACAAATCTTCTTCTATACCCAACTTATGGAATTCAATACAATCCCATCCAAAAAGAGGAAGCTTGATGATAACGTGCCAACCAACACTCCAAGGTTCAAAGATGATGATTTACGAAAATTATATCTCAACTCGTTCAATTTTCAACTCAATGGGCAAAGAAACTTGGCAATCGATGAATATTTGAAAATCATCAATAAAGCAATGAATATCCATCCAAATGCATATCAATTTAATGAATTTTACATATATTCATTGGTGAACTTATTCATCATCCTTCAAGGTTCAATCGACTTCCAATCCAGAGTTAATAAACATGAAAGGGAACTATTCCAATTGAGAGACAACATACTACAAAAATTGAAAATGGTTCCAAGAATCACACATAATCAAACATTATCACTTACGATGCTATTAATAACAATGGTTTACAATTTTTCCAATCTATCAAATGAACAGATCAACATCAACATTTCCAAGATCCTTGAAGATTTCAACAATTTGAAAAAAATCCCATTGTTAACATCGATCCTACTATACCTCAAGTCATTCACTTTTAATAACAATTCAGATCAAAGACAAAAACCATCACAATTGGCATTCAACATCTCCAAGTTTGGTAATTATCCAATCATGAGATATATCTCGGGGTTGTTGAATTTGAATAATGCTAAAAATGCAAAGAATTTCGAACAGGAGGAGATTCAAAATGAAAAATTGTTAAAGATTATCCCAAATTTGATGGAAAAGTATGGGGATATGTTCAATTAATCTATACTACTTGCGATTTGTCTACAACATAATGTCTAATGAATCATAATCTTTTGAAAATATATATATATATATCACAAAAACGTACTTTAATTGATATTCTCCTTCTCTCTCTCAGAGATCGAAGTCTTACTAGCGGTTCTCTTCATCTTTTCCGCAACAATTGCAGCCTCTGATCTTTGACTCGACAAACTGTTCTTAACATGACCACGATCATCCAATTCAACCGTTCCAGCAGTTTCGAACAATGAGACACTACCAACCAACAATCCCAATGTGTCGAGGACGTTTGCGGGTGCGTTCAAGTGGGCGGTGGCCAATGTACTCTTAGATGCTGGTCCAACTTTGATTGGATAGATGCCGAAATTATCGAAAGTGGCATTCTTCTGAGCAGTTGAATCACCTTCCCAACCGCCTTCGATTTCCAAAAGTTTCTTAAACATATCCTCATCAGTGGCATCATCACCGATACAGACAACGAAATCTGGCAAGACATCATGAGCCTGTTTGACCAAATCACCGCCTTCCTCTTGTGGAGCACCGTGACGTGTCAAGACAAGACGCTTGACAATCTCACCCTTGTTGACGAATTTTGGACGAACTTCGACATTGGCTTTACCACTCATAACTTCAACGTCATAATCCTTCTCAATGGAAGCTTGTAATTCTTCAATAAGTTTAGAAGCTTGGAATTCACCCAATTCTGGGTCAGATCTTCTGTAATGCCATGTCAATGCAACCTTCTTCTTCTCAATATGTGAACCTGGGGTCTTGTCGGTGTATTTGCTGAAGATATCTTCAACCTTCTCTTGCCATGACATATCAAATTTGGCAGTGAGGTTCACCCACTGTGAACCGATATCCTTCATGAAACAACCATGTTCGGCAGAGAGACCCAATTTGTTGTTACCTCCGAGCCATTGTTCCAAGAATGCCTGGTCACGGCCACTAATGATCCAAATTTGGTTAAGTGGGTCCTCGGAAAGTTTGTTCAAAATATCAACAAGTCTGGCAGATGGGATAGCGGCAGCTGGATCATTCACAATTGGTGCCAAAGTTCCATCATAATCAAAGAGGAATAATCTTCTCTTGGCTTGCTTATAATGTTCCAATAACAATGGACGGTTCAATGGGGAAGTCAACTTCTTCGCGGTCCCGTCCTCTAAATCCTCAATCAAACCTTTAAGGAAAGTGTTTGACCATTTTTGAATTGGTGGAACGGATTCAATCAATTTGGCCTCCCAATGCTCCTTCTTGGTGGCATCGGCGGTCAATGCATCAAAAATAGCTTTAGCAACGGCAACTGAATCCCATGGGTTGACGATGAGTGCATCTTTCAAAACACTGGAAGAACCACTAAACTCTGACAAAACCAATGGAGAATGGTTGAACTTTTGTGCAACGACATATTCCAAAGCAGTGGTGTTCATACCATCTCTCACGGATGTAATCAATCCAACATCGGCAACTCTGAGTAAAGCGAGATATTCATCCTTTGGGATTCTCATTTGATAATGCTGAATTGGGACAGAGTTCAAAGTACCGTATTTTCCATTGATATGGGCAATCAGCTCTGCAACTTGTGATTCAATCTTTGTAGAGTGAAGGACATTTGGTGATGACACTTGGATCAAGACAACACGATCACGTAATTGTGGGAACATGTCTAAAAACATTTCAAAGGCTTGCAATTTCTGAACAACACCTCTGACGGAATCCAAACGGTCTCTTCCAACAATCAATTGTTTCCCCTGATAAAGGTCCTTGATGGCTTGAACCTTATCATCAATGTGTTGGTTGAAAGCTTGTTCCTCCAACGCCTGAATGTCAACACCAACAGGGATGGAATCAACTTGTACGGTTTGTCCATAGTGAGAAACACTACTTGGAGTTGTCTCGGAACCCAATAGTCTTTTACAAGAACTGAGGAAATGTCTTGCGAATGAAAAGTTTTGGAATGAAACTTTATCAGCACCGAGTAAACCTTCCAATAACTGTTGTCTTTTTGCTAAGACTCTGAAATACTCAGAAGATGGAAATGGACAATGCATAAAGAAACCAACGATTGCGTTTGGTAACTTCATTTTGATCAATTGTGGTAATAACAAGAGATAATAATCATGAATCCAGATGATATCACCCTCTTTGTACTGGTCTATGATTTTGGAAGCATATGCCTCGTTGAAACGGACATAGTCATACCACCATTGTGATTCATCACGACCATCAGAGGCAGACCCAAGAATGTAGTGGAAAGCTGGCCAAATAACGTTCTCGGCATATTTTCTCCATCTTTGTTGATCTTTTCTCAAAAGCCAAATTGGATGGATGTTGGCACCCTTGTGCGCCTTTTGGATCAATTTCTCAATCCCCTGTTTGTCTTCACTATCCAAATAATAAGCCTCTTCGGTTGTGGCGGAATTCTTATTCTTGATTTGAAGCTCACCAGTCCATGCAATCAAATGGTTCTCCCACTCGGATTGGGTATCGAGGTGTTGGAATGCAGAGAGTAAGGCTGAGTTACCAGCCAATTGGCTAACCTCCCATTCGCTGTCGTTGTTCTCCTTGCAAATTTGGAATGGGATGTTGGTGAAAGCGTTCAGTATACGTCCACTGAGTTTCTTGCCTTCAAAGTCAGAAGGTTTTATGAACTCCAATGGCTTGACGTGGTGTCCTTCGCTCATAGTTCTAGTTGTAGTTGTTTATACGTGGCTATAGATAGCAGTCTATTGTGTTGTATGGGTATGTGTTGCTCTGGTTGTGAGTTGCTCTCCTTATAACGGTGAGTCCGGATAAAATTTGGGTTTGTAGCAGAGCGCTTTGGCAGAGAATGAGTGGTTTGGTAGTGGGTAGACAGGAGAGGTGGATTGAGTGGTTTATATATGTGTGGAGGGCGTTGCGATGTCTAGCGCCGTGGGCGTAGTGGTGGGAGTGATCTTAAGAGCGCTGTCAAGAGAAGGATGCTGGCTCTGCACTCCGCCAATTTCGAAAAAGGCGGCGCATGACGGCCAAGTTCCTGAGAATTTCACAACTGAGGGACAACTATGTTGAGATAGAATTTCTAGATTCTTCCACGTTCCAAATTCGCTTCTTTCCTTCCTTTATTCTTTACTTACATATTCTTTTCATGAATAATTTGTCGGTAGTAAGAGCAATAGCAGAAATCTGATAAACTATCACCACTACATCCAACATGGGAGCTCACAACATTTCGCATTATTGTGATAGTTGTCTGGTATCATGATTAGTAGTTTGGTATAGGAATATACAATAGTTTACTATACTGTTTATCTGTGCCAGCCATTTTGAGTCTACATCAAAGTTTCAACAATTTAGCTTTGTTCATATGAGCTCAGGTATGGGTCACTGATGGGTGACTAATCTCAGAATTGTTGAACCACCCTTTGAAGTTTGAAATTTGGTTCCGAGTTTAAACCAAATCAGTATACAAACATTTGAGCTCTGTTCTCACCTGTACGATACCTGGACTTTCAGTTTTGGAGATCTTTTTACAATTATTTTCCAAAATCAAAACAATTTTCTCACGTCATATGTCGTAAGTGTTGATCGTAGCTCACATATTTAAATTTGCAGCTTTTTCCCCAGATGAGTTGAAGATGTGGGATATATCACTGCTTTTGGGAGATTTGAGGCGTTGAGGGGTGATATTCAGAAGTCAACTGAGGATGGTATAGATGAGAAGCTTCTCGACTGGATCGAGAAAGAGATTGAACCATACAAATGATCCTTCTCGGTATGATTTTTGCTTCCTTCAATCATTGAGAGCGTTCGAATTCTCACGTCAAAGTCTATCGTAACTCGTATATGTAGAATGTTAAAAAAATGGCAAACTAGCAGGTATCTCATCATCCATATCATTTTGGTTTCGATCCAATGATTCACTGAAGACGTTATCGATACGAGTCAATGGTAGTCTCTGCCTCTTATTCATGGGATCAACCTTGGTTGGTGTTCTTCTCTTTTGTGACGATGAGAGCTCTTGTAATTGGGTCAATCTAACAATATTGATAGCTTCAGGTTGGGTAGGGAAGAGTTCTTCAAGTTCATCCTCGATTTCAATGACTTCAATGGTGGAATCTTCGTCGTCAATCATTGATTCTGATCTCAAGTTCTCAAAAGGCTCGTATTCCAGTTTCACCTCTATTTCTTCCTCTTCCTTCTCACCCTTCTGTATCGCTATATTTTGAACTTCTGAACCTTTGAGATCATCATCATCTCCATTACTCTTCTCGTTTCCCTTCTGTGAGGCGGTATGTCCAGAATTGCCCTCTATATTATTCGACTCATGAGATGCTTCCACGTCCTCCTTCTCTATTCCGTTCTCCACTTCCATGTTATTCTCACTTATACCCTCTGAAACATCATGTTTGAGGGCTTCCTCCGTATCAGTCAATACACCGACAGACTCCAGTTCCGTCAACGGATCATCAATATCTTCACATGCTTCTTCATTCTCCTCATTGGTAATTATATCATCCTCTGGTGCTTCTACCGCATTCTCAACGGTATCGTCATTATCATCATTAGCCTCGCATGACATCATTGATGTCACACCAGTTGTATCCTCAATGTCGATCTGTTCAATGTCCCCATCCTCCAATTCATTCCCTTTCTCTTCATCATCTATCTCATTTTTGTTTGCCTGTGATGATAGGAATTCTCTCGCATTTTGGATATCATTAGGTTGCAAACATGGGGAAGACATCAACGTTTCCTCTTGATCATTTGCCTGATTTTCATTGAGATCATCATTTATGACTTCACCTTCATCCTCTTCTTCATCGATAAGATCAGATTTCAAATCATCTTCATTCAATGTGAAATCCGGTTCTTCATTGATACATCCGGTCTCTTTGATCCCATCGCCGTTCAAATAGAAACTTATAGCCCTTGGTGTGATACCCTTTATCTCCAGGATCTTCTTCAAACCCAGATTATGCCGCATTTTGATATATGTTGCTGTGTTTCTCGAACAGTTATCAATGATCCAATCCCTGTATAACATCAATCGTGCACTGAAGATTGAGTTCCAGGATTGATCTTCACCCAATGAAGATACGAGGATCTGTTGATAATACTTCTTCTTGGGTACCTGTGATGATGATATCAGCGATGATGATGAGGGTGGGTATCGATGTTGTGAGACTGTTGTTTGTGTGTTATCAATTTGGATGAATGACATGTTTAAAGTATCAACTTGGTTGGATACTATACAGGACATTTTAAATTTTTGGCATTGGAAACTGATCAACTTCATAAAGTTTTTGATCGTTACATTCTTCCTCATTTCTATCGATTGGTTTGGTTTCACGAGCATTTCATCCAATTCTCCCATCGATCTCTGGATCGACAATGCAAAATCCTCAATGATCAACATCTCATATCCATTGTTCAAGCCTTGTAAGAACAAGAATAACGAGCCCAAACTTGTAAGCCGTATATGTTCCACTCTGTTCCCACCATCCATCAGATGTGGTGCAGTTTGCATCATTGTTATCCATAGCACTTTCCCTTTGCAATGCTTGATCGTCTCTCTTATTAGATGTTGTTTACCCGTGTTCACCATCCCATATATCTCATAGACGTGTCCTGGCACCAACCCCCCGTTCAACATCGTGTCAAGGTCGGGTATTCCTGTTTTGATGGCATCCTGTGTGTTTCCATCGTTTATAAGACTTGCTATCTGAGAGAATGACTGTGTCTGTGTCCTGTGTACCGACATTCCTACCCTGCGTTGTCGTTGTTGATGTTGTTGTGAAGACGCGTCCTCCAAATTTTGATCTTGTCTTCTTCACCAACAAACCACACGCAAATGCCATCCAGATGCTGCGCTCGCTGGCCCCACTCAGATGTTTCACGAGGCAATACACACAGTCTATCACCAAATATCATGACCTTGAATCGTACATGAGATATGCCGAGTTCAACAACACAGACTCAGCCTCCTCGGTGTTCCAAGGTACGATCTATGAGTTCCACGTCCAACGACAGATCATGGACTACTTCAAGATGGATATGACCCATTCAGGCGGTGCTTTTGATAACGGAAGGGATCTCATGGGTAAATGGGACATTTCACAATTCAAGCAAGGCGAAGATGAGGATTCAATCGAAGCTATAAAGGTTCGTGGAAAGAGTATAAAACCGACCCTCTTGAGGAAATCATCAATGATGGATGTCATGGTGCAATGCAAGAACTTCAACAAAAAGATTACGGCAAAGGAGATACGGGAACTCTCTGGGATATTCCATTTCAATATCAAGCCAAAGAATAAGTACACCTCGCTGATGATCATCTGTTCGCCCAAGTCTTTAACGAAACAAGGTCATGATCAAATGAATAAGACTGATGTTCCACTGATGTTCATCCAACTGTACAAGTTGAAACTTATAGACTCAGAGAACCCATATGATATAAGGAGCTACTCACATCCAAATATCGTGGCACATTATATGAATCCAGTCACTATGGCATTGTTCCAAGGTACATCACTGTTAACATTATCAAACACACAATTATAGAAAAAAAAACGGCATAATTCAATCATCAATAGTTCATTTATAAGCAATCAAATATATAGCACAAATCATAATAGAGAAACAAAGAATTCATAAGAAGTAATCAGCAGCCAATCTTCTTGCCGGTAAGTTATTAGCATCTTGTAGCACAGCATCAAATATTCTATAGTTTCTATTCAACTTATCATCAATCTCCAATATCGACGCGACGTTTCCACATCTGTAACAATAATTCGGCGCACTCCATACCGTTACCAATCCTCCGTCAAATAATTCCCTATAGCCTTCCATAACCAATTGATGAGCCCTCGCTATTAGGTCAAGATCGTTGACGTGGAGGAACTTCTCAACTTCATTCGCACCGAACAGAAACCCTGCTCCACGCGGGGACAATCCCCAAGTTGGTACTTCATCTGGATCCGACCATAACAAATCACACATCGCTCCCTCATGTGGTACTTCCTGTTTTCTATCGATGGATTTGATTTCATTTATAGTGTCAATATCAGGGGAGAGACCACCATGGACACAGAAGATATTCCCACTTGGACCACTGATCACGGCGCTTAACGATATGTAGTCAAATACTTCACAGCAGTATCTCCAAACGTTTGCTGAGCCATATTTCCTTACACATTCATCGTAGAACCCATAAACCTGTGTGATTTGTCTTGATTCATGGTTTCCTCTGATCAACGTGATACGATCTGGATAACGAACTTTTAAGCAGAGTAATAGCATCAGACTCTCCAATGAATAGAATCCACGATCGACAAAGTCACCGAGGAAGATGTATTGAGTCTCTGGACATTGACCACCTGTTTGGAAAAGGGTGAGAAGATCGTGGAGTTGACCGTGGATATCACCACATATCGTGACGGGTGGGTGAACGATGGCAACGTTGGATTCACGAGCTAAGATTTCTTGTGCTTGGACACAAATGTCATACACATCGTGTTCTGCAATTTGTTTGCAGTCTCTGAGGAGATCTATCGCATAATCAAGATCGATCATTGTTGTTTTGGCGTTTCGTGTTTCCGTGTGTGGTTTTGTGTATCCGAGTGGCGATGTTTTCAAAAGCTTGTCAATGTATATCTTGTGTGATAGTAATAGCTGATGGACAGGTCACGGGTGTGCGTCTGTGTCTGGCTGGTTGGGAGCTATGATGGGGCAATAAGCGCTGTGATGACCTGTGGAACGTTTGGAACTGGTGATGGATGTGATTAGCTAAGAGGATATGGCGATGTTTTTGTTAATTCAAATATTTGGTGAAGAATCAAGCCTTCTAAGACACAGAACTGAGCAGCTACGGGAATATTAAAAGGAAAGATCCCGATGGTAATGTTTAATATGATTTGCTCTAAACTGGTCTATTATTTATATTCACCAAGTTATAAGCTTATGGCAGTCAAAAAAATTTAGCCGCCGTGCCGCTGGTCAAGATACTACTCCCAGTGGACCACCAGCTGGTACTCAATGGCAGACGACTCTGGAGTTTGAGCTTAACAAATCCGTCAGCAAACTTGATAACAAACGGTGGCTGAATATGGTGAATCCGAAACTTTTTGATGGAACAGGCTCATGGCCATCAAATTAGTGTACTTCTGATGGTAGATGCCCAAGTTTTGATCTACCTTCAAATGCGATTGTACTTCATAATTTCCATTCACCTTATTGTATTTATATATAGTTCAAGGTAATAGTATTAATAATTAACGTCTCTTCTTGAAAACGTCATATGGTAATGGAATAGCCTTAGCTTGGATGTAAGAATTCTCTCTGTTAGCCAAACCTGCAAAGGCACAATACCAAGCACTGCAAGCACAGAAGATACCGAAATAACCACCAGCTTTGTTACAGTTGACACTATTTGCAAACTTACCAGCTGTCAACAATGCAAAAGTGATGGTCAAACTTGAAAAGACTGTAAAGAAAGCCACCGTAGATTTCATCGTTAGGATAGTAAGACCAAATGTAAAGATTGTCCAACCTAATAGATAGAAACCCAATGCATTCTCCAATTGTTCTGGGACATCTTCATAAGCTTTCAAAATCCCAAAGAAATCAATATAAATCGCACCAAAACTCATCCAAAATCCACCATATGATGCCAATGAAGTACCACCAAAGGCATTACACAGGACAATTTCCCACATACCGGCCAACAATTGGATGAATCCACCGTAAAAGATGGCCAAACCGACAATGACATTAGGAACAACGACACCACGGGCCTGGACGTTGACCAATGAGAGCACGAACGTTGTCAATGCAAACGCCGATAATCCCAGTGGTGCAGGGTTGGCGACCCTATGTGGTGGTTTCTCAGAGTATCCAGGGTTTAAAGACCCGCCGAAGGCAGCGACTAAATCTGATTTCAAAAACTTCTTGTCGTCAATGTGGATGAATTCATTGGCAGTACCGGATGTCGTTATCGAATAGACCAATCCATTACTCGTGCTGTTGTTATTCGTCATGATGTTCTCCAAGTTCTTGTGTTTTTTAGCATAAGCGGAGTATGCGACATCGGCACCAGCTGAAGCGGAAGTGACTTGTCTTGACAAGTTGAATGATTCTCTTGGGTTTGGCAATGGGACTTCTAACATATTGCTCTCCAGGCCGGCCGAAGTGGATGTGGCTTGTCTTGAGAGCGAGACTGGATCAATCCCACTTTTGAAATAGCGATCTCTGTCGAATTCATTACTGTCATCCGAGAGATGGGAGATCTGTGCTTCGAGATCGAGTTGGGAATAGGATCTGGCGGATCTTTGTGAAGCCATGTTGTGATGTATCTATGTATATATGTGTGTGGTTGGTCTAGCTGGAGGTGAGTGCTATATGAACATATAGGTGTGTTGAACGTGTGTGTTGGATATTTCTTCACAAATTGGGTGGGCCGTGTATTGAAAACTTAGAAGTGGTCGCCAAAGTTTTTCTTTTTTGTTGATGGATGAGCTGACACAATCTGAGATCAGAAACTTTTAACGGTGGAAAAATAAGGGTAGTCTGGGAGTGAAAGGCGATGTGAAGAGGGTGGGAGAATGACGGATATATATATACTTTTGCCCATTCAGGCAGGAGCAAAATTTCTTGAATGAGAGATGTGGGTGTGATTCGCATGCATACCTTGGGCCAGGCTCAAGACTTTTGGGCAAAACAGAGCCCCCCGGTGAATACAGGGGCCCAAAATGGGCAATCCGGCCAAGATATTGGCAAATTAAGGCTTGAAAGAGATGGGGTTCTACTTATCTGTTGATTGAGTAACTCATCTTCATTACACAATGGCATCTCCAGCCGTACTTAGTTAAAGCATCTGTTCCTTTGTTCAATCACCCAGCCGTACGGTGTACCTAGTTAGCCCTACCATCTGAGTGATTAAAGTTCAACGGTTCCAAATCGATGGCGAAGTTGTGAGAATCGTGTTCCTAACTCCCAAAAAGCATCCCCCTATTATGTTTAGCGTGAAAATATGTGGGATTCATGTATGGGAAACTTGATAAATAACGCGCGGATTTGTTGATCCGGCCCTGTCTAACTAGCGAGGAACAGCCCCTACAGGGTGGGGTTTGAGGTAACACCATAAAACCCATTGGCTAGACACTATGGGTCAGGGGTGTGTACCTGTTATAGTTTCAACAGTAGAGGGAAAGCAGTGACATTCGTTCACCCTGTTGCACTACTAATTGCAAGGTAATTACCGCAAGCTAGATTCAAGGACCTGCGATCCAGTGTGTGTAACACCGAAAATCGGATTTTAACATGCCAGGCATCAAAAGTGTCGGACCCCATGGTTAATTAGACGGAGGGTAACTTGCAAAGGATGATAAAGACCAGAATCAGTGTAATGGGCCCTTGTGTATTCAGGTAGAGTCTATACTCAGCATCCAGTTGCTGTGTGTTTTTCCCAAGGATTTGGTCCTGGCGATCATATCTCCAATCATGAAAATAGTCAACCTCTTCTCATCAAAGCATCAACCAGGCGCTTGTATAAAAAGTGGCAGCGCCCCCAGGCTGGTTACGAAAATTAATAAAAAAAAACTGGAAGCTTCGCCAAATTTCCACGTGACTTTCTCTGAAAGATCTAGTCACGTGAGTAAGCTTCCTGCTTATATCATCTCCTATTACCTAAGAATGGCCCACTTCGGGGCTTTCCGGCAGCCGCTTTATCGTGGCCAGACGCACTTTGATTTGTGAGATTTCTCCACCCTTTGCTACACCTACCTCTATTTAAGTCATTGACCTTCTCCTTCGATCATACCCTCAATTGATCATCCAACCAGTCAACAACCAAAACTACAAACATGTCTGAAATCGTCGGTAAAGAATTCCCAGCTGGATACTACTTCCTTTATGTCCCATATGATGAGGAGGATCAAAAGGATAAGTTGAGTTGTAAGATCCCAATCCAATTCCAATTGTCCCAAGAGAACCTCAAGGGTAAGAAGATTGTCATCACCTCCGCTCCAGGTGCCTTCACCCCAACCTGTACTTTGTCACACATCCCAGGTTATGTTGCCCACGTTGATGATTTCATCGCCAAGGGTGTCGATAAGGTGTTTGTCATCACCAAGGACTCTGCTTTCGTCACTGCAGCTTGGGGTAAGCTCTTGAACCAAAAGAGACCAATTGAATTCGCCTCCGATCCAAATGCCAAGTTTTCCCAAAGTCTCGGTTGGTCCATCGACGGTGGTGACATGGGTACTTTGACCGGTAGATACACCATCATCATCGATAACGGTATCGTCACCTACGCTGAGATCGAGCCAGGTAAAGGGGTCACCGTCTCCAGTGCCGAGGCCGCTTTGGCCAAGTTGTAAGATGTCCATACACCTGAAACTTAGGTATGAATAAATGATTCTTTCTTTGATCCCGTCGCTTGACAATGTAGATCCCAGTATCGTTTGCTGTAGCCGTGCACCGTCCCGGCTAGTCCTCGCTCAGCGCTCGTCGCTATCAGCGCAAAAACTAGAGAGAACGACACTTTGTACACTTGTACTCCATCTTCAACACACATATTCACCATTGTGCGACAACAACCAATACGTTACCAATGAGTGCAACCATCAAGAGCGACGATAAGCTCAGCTTATCAGAACGCACGACCCATTTCGACCCCTCCATCAAGGAATACCTCCCACATAACAAGATGTACACTCTTCAAATCGGTAACGAGAAATTCATCATCTCTGGAGCGTCTTTATCGAGTGATGGACCATCGTATTTCACCAATTATTTCTCAAACTCTAAGAACGCTGATAAGGTGCTATTCATCGATCGATCCCCGGATGTTTTTAAATACATATATCTCCATCTCCAAGGGTATTACGTTGAGATCAACGATGCCGACTTATTCACAAAGCTTTCAAACGATTCATTCTATTACAACTTGCCAAATCTCCGGAAACTCATATGGGAGTCAGAATACTATTACTCGGTCATTGGTTGTGAGAGTATGAAGATCCCCAAGAGGATCTTCAACGCACCGGGAAACTCTCCAAACTTCTTCTCCATGGCAAATGACGCCCTATATCATGACATCTCTAACATCATTGTCGAGATGAACTGGCTCAGACCACCACCACAAGCAGCACCAACGGTGAACAGATGTCCAATACTACTAAGGGAGCTGATCAATGCCTTGCAGGGTGTAGACGTGGAGATACGATCACCTGAACATAGAAAGAGTCTGATCAAAGAGGCAACATACTATAGATTCAGTGGATTGACTGAGAAACTTATCGATGCACGCGATATATTCAACCCATTTACCAAGATGGAGGAAACGCTGATCAATGTGGAATATCTCAACCCTGCGTGTCTGTTGAAGGTACCTGGTGTCGATTTCCTCCACTATAAGAAACAATACACAAACGTCCCGGCAAAGATCCTTAATGTCAAGTTTGAGAACTGCAGTGAATTGAAATGTGACAATTCAGATGCCGTTTACATCTATGGTCATACGCTGAAGCTGGTGAAGAAGGCGTTCGCTTCCTGGTTATATGGTTTAGATGCTGAGCCATATATCAAGATTGGGGAGATTGTATGGGCAACGGAACCGGTGAATTTTCCTGTATGTTTACAAGAATGTGTATTCAAATTTAGAAATGGTATGGATTTGAAGGTGGAGGTCGTTGTCAAGAGACATGTTGAGAATCAGAAAGATTGGGCATTGTCAACCCTTTTTTGAAGGTTTCATACAATTGCTTATCATCCAGATAATAGGTCATAGAACTTCGATCACTACTGGAAGAAAAGGTCAATTTCACGATCCCTCATAATGAGAACTCATCTAGACCCACTAGATGGCCCAATGTAGTACTAAGGATAGCTGTAAGAAACTCTTTCATGAGGTTCAAAGTGAGGTATCACATTGTTGAAACACGAATTGGTCCCACTTTCAATTCTAATTCATCCGACACCCGACAACAATATCCACACTAGGGTACCAAGAACATCCCATACTGGTAACAATCATAGGATCCATGATGAGAGACTCAGGAATACACTACTCATCACCCCATGCGCTTACTACATACATACAACCTTTTTTTTTCTCCGTTCTAGCCAATCACGGTGCCGGAAAGAACGTTGACCACCTTGTCCTTAAAATAGCCCCGAGAAAATCTCTGCTCCGGCTACAGCGGATAGTTTCGCACAGATCCGCTCAACAATCGACCCAAACAATCATAAACAACGTCAACAACTTGCTCCAACAACAACTTTCACAACAATTGCTGGTGGATGGAATCAATAGAGTCGAAACAAATGGAAACAAGTTATCTGTAAAAGAATAGGCCTACTAAAAAAGCTACAAAAATTATTATTATCCCAATTAATCCTTTTCAACTATAAATATTGTTATTGTGGTATCAAAGACGCTTAGAACAACAAAGCGACACCGGCAGCGACAGCAGCGATAGCTGGGACGGCCTTGACAGCAGCACCCTCGAAGGTGGAGACCTCGTGGGTGGTGGTGTTAGCAGCAATGGTGGAGGTGACAGCAGCAGTCTCGGTGGAGGTAACATCCTCGGTAGTCAATGGACAGTAGGTAGTGTACTCGGTAACGACACCCTCAATGGTCTCAGTGACAACGGTAACACCGGTGGTGACTGGAACCTCGGAACAAGCATTGTCGTGACAAGAGGTGACGGTGATGACGGTGGTGGTGTTGGAGAAGACCTCAGCAGTGGAGGTAACGTTAACGTAAGCAGCGGAGGCAACGGAAGCGATGGCAACGGCGGAAAGAACTTGAGTGAATTGCATTTTGTTTAAGCGAATGTAGAAGTTGGTTTGATACGAGTATGAAGAAACGAAAGGGGAACAACATGGTGGTAGAAAGAAAGAGGAATTGGGGGTAAGGGACTTCTTATACCCCGAGGGAAAAGTGCCCACTCGTCGGACCATGCGGCAGTTTGTTTACATGTTTGTTTTCAGAGAGTGTGTAAGTACCGGCGGAAAAGAAACGCGAGACATCCGAGAGCAAAAATGACGGCAAATTTCCCCTTCGGGTTTGCTCTCGGCCGGAATAGGAAGGTGCTCCTTCTTCAAAGGGACAAGGTTTGCGTGACACGGGACAAATCTCACCGATTCGTCTCTTTTTTCAGCTCGTTTTTTTAGGAATGTCCTGAGATCGCTGCTATTTTTGGTCATTTGCTGGCAAACTCACAACAACAGAGGGCCAACTCCTCAAAGTTTAAAAACACAGGATGGGCTACGAAAGGTTACCAGAGGGCTTCAAAATAGGTAGATGCGTGTATCTATGAATAACCTCAGTAACATACACCCAACTTGCTAAAATAGATCATCAGAAAAGATGTTTTAGCTCCTTTTTTGGGCTGCCTATGTCCCTAAAACTGGTTTGATAGTGGAAGATACGGCCGTGACTCAGCAACGACAAACCAGTCGGGCGAGTAAAGTTCCCCTAACCTGGGGAGCAAAAATAGCTACAGACAAATCTCAGGCAACTGGTGAAGATCTGGCTTGTTGCTTGATATCTCTTTCGTTTATACGTATCATTCAACCCCTTGCACATGCCTTGGATCTCTAACTGATTCCTCTTGAGCCCAAACCACATCTCTTCCCGCCACTTCAAGATTACTGGCTCCCAAATTAGAGTTGCGTACGTCCGCCCTTGTAGCTTTTGTGTTTTGATTTCATTGTTTTGATCTTGAGAAAGGGGCAGAACGGGGTTTGGGGGCGGGCAACCCAGCATTTTGGTTACTGGGGTGAAAAAGCGAATCAACAGACAGATCAGCCCCTATGTCAAGGGTTGCGGACCGGGACTAACTCATTTGTAGCACTACAAAGAGCAGAATTTATAGTTGGTTACTGGGGTGAAAACTACGACAATAGCGAATCAACAGACAGATCTGCCCCTATGTCAAGGGTCGTGAGCCGGGACTAACTCATTAGTAGCACTACAAAGAACAGAATTTATAGTTGACTAGTAAAAGAGTTAACAGCCGTTAATCAGCTCTCCCAGCTTGAACTGAATCCTTCCTGTTCCTACCCTCAGTGTTGAGCCGAGCCTGAATGGTACCCTGTCTACCCGCAACAGCTCTTGTGAGAAATCAGGCACGCGCCAGTGGGGAAACAGCTCCTGTGATGAAATTTACACATCTTTGTGAAAACTACTTAGGGCGTTGGGAGTTGTCTTTACCATGGATGTTACCATGGTTATTGTAGCCTATGACACGATAAGAATAGCTCTACTGATTTGCTTTGATGATCATCAGGTTCAAGGTTCCAGGTGGGAGACATATATACTCGAGCTAAACCTGGGAAGAGATATGATACTCTTTCCACAACATAGAAGTAAGATAACTTGATTCTAAATTTGATGTGAATAATTTAGCACCAGGTGCTTGACAGAAGAACTAAAGATATGATCCAGCTTCTGTAGCAAATGGGATTCAGCGCCTCAAGATAAGAGGAACCTTTGATGAAATAACAATCTGCAGTGCCTACAGCGTGCAGTTCAGTATTGTGAGAATAGGGCTGAAATGTGAGATCTCATCATGGACCACGTGCTCTGTCTCCTCCTCCATACTTCATCTACGTCTTGGATATCTTGGATATGTGAGTGACTTCACTAGTTGTTGTTGTTATGACTGCGACGTGAATGAGCGGCCATAGGCGACTACTACAGTTCTTGTGACGTCTACTGGACACGGGACACAGGACAAACGGATTTCTGGTGTTCCATCCCGAGATAGGCGCAAAAAAGCAATAAATCTCGAAAGACATGGCCGAATAGGGCAATACCAAAGTTACATCAAAACAACTTGAGATACACATGAGGGCAAGCTAACAATCAAACATGATGAGATGAAATAGGGTGCATCGCAGCTGATAAAAAACTGGGGCACTTGAGTTCTTCTAATTTCACCTTTACCTTGTCTTTGATTAGATTTCTCAATGTTGATTTTGCCATCAGCTATTCTTCCCAGTGCTATATTTTTCTGATATTTTCCCATCCGCACACCAAGTAGTACATCTTGACACCATCAATATCTTTCTTGGCCATAATAAGCACTAAAAAGAGGGCTAATGTGATGAATAAAGTAGGTCAATGAAATAACAAAAAATCTTTTATCCGTTAATCAACTTTTGAAGCTCTTCAAAGAAGCTTTTAGTTTCGATATTTCATAATTTTTTCAAATTGAAAGAATATGATTAATTTTTAAGTTGGGAACACAAATTTATTTTCATTTTCTGAAACTTAGGTTAAATGTATAATTTTTAATTTCGTTGATCCAAAAAATCTCTAAAAGGACCATAAAAATATTTCCTACCTTTGTTTACCAAATAACAGTATATATCTCTTTAGAAGAAATGATATGAAGCCTTAAAAATACCATGCTGAGTTTATTCCAGTCCCTCTAGACCAGAAGACCCTGATAGTCCCATATAGACTGGTCTATTCAGTCTCCTAGTCCCATGTTGACGGGCGACTTCGAAGAAAAATCAACATTTTTGGCCGCCAAAGAAGGGCATGTCAACATCAGAGACACCCCAAAACAACATAGTCAACCAAAGTATATCACCTTTCTGATAATCCCATTCTCCTTGTATCAACAGGATTATCCATATATCTGGCAAGGTCTTGTTCTATTCTTTCACAATCCATCAACAGACCCTTTGTTTGCTCATTGCCTTCACAGTGATAACTCACCCGATAACTTACGATAGACGCCACTTCTTCACAGCAAAGACAGCCTTCTGAAGTTTCAATTCACATCAAACCACACCAAATATCACCATGTCACAAGAAGAATTTGTAAGAACACAAATCTTCGGAACGGTGTTCGAAATAACCAACCGTTATACAGATCTTAACCCTGTTGGTATGGGAGCTTTTGGGTTGGTCTGTTCAGCAAAGGATAAACTCACAGATCAAAACGTTGCCATCAAGAAAATCATGAAACCATTTTCCACACCAGTACTAGCAAAGAGAACATACCGTGAATTGAAACTTTTAAAGCATTTACGTCATGAAAACTTGATCACATTAGAGGACATCTTCCTTTCACCATTAGAGGATATATATTTTGTCACAGAGTTACAGGGTACCGATCTTCATAGATTGTTGACTTCTCGTCCTCTTGAAAAGCAATTTATCCAATACTTCCTCTATCAGATAGTTAGAGGTTTGAAATACGTTCATTCAGCTGGTGTGATCCATCGTGACTTGAAGCCATCAAATATCCTTATTAATGAGAATTGTGATTTGAAGATTTGTGATTTCGGTTTAGCTCGTGTGCAAGACCCACAGATGACAGGATATGTGTCAACGAGATACTACAGAGCTCCAGAGATCATGTTACAATGGCAGAAGTATGATACAAAGGTTGATGTTTGGTCAGCTGGTTGTATATTTGCTGAGATGATCGAAGGTAAACCATTATTCCCAGGTAAAGATCACGTCCATCAATTCTCAATCATCACCGAGCTTCTTGGTACACCCCCACCAGAGGTGATTGATACCATTGTATCTGAGAACACATTAAGATTTGTCCAATCGTTACCAAAACGTGAACCAATCCCATTGACTGAGAGATTTAAAGACGTTGAACCAGATGCTGTTGACCTTTTGGAGAAGATGCTTGTGTTTGATCCAAAGAGAAGAATTACTGCTGCTGAAGTGTTGGAGCACCCATACTTGGCACCTTATCATGATCCATCTGATGAACCTGTTGCTTTGGAGAAGTTCGATTGGAGTTTTAATGATTCAGACCTACCAATTGACACATGGAGAGTCATGATGTACTCAGAGATCCTCGATTTCCACCAAGTTGATAACAACAATCAATGATACTCTTCCCCATTATCATGATACCTACTATTATTTTATTACTCGCATGTTTTTTCTGTTTAGAAATTCAATTTACGAGTACCTAATTCTGACTCACATGTAGTAAGTAGCAAAGCTTGAATATTAAAACAACAATGTACTATTGTCATACGTCTATCTAAATCTATGATTCTCTTCCTTTTTTTTTTTTTTTTTATCTCAACTGTTTTCATGAGCGTTGACAAGAGAATAGAATAAACCATCCTTTTGTTTCAACAGGTTAGCAGGAGTATCAAACTCCTTAACTTCACCCTTCTCAAGAACAACAATCTTATCACTATCGAGAATGGTGTTGATTCTGTGAGCAATGGTCAAGATGGTTCTGTTCTTGAACTCAGTTCTGATGGTCTCTTGGACAATCTCATCAGTCTCAACATCAACAGCGGCGGTAGCTTCATCCAAAACCAGAATTGATGACGGAATCAACAAGGCTCTAGCCAAACACATCAATTGCCTTTGACCAACGGATAAGTTGGAACCACCTTCACTCAACTTGACTTCAAGACCTTCGTTAGAATCACTCATAGCCAAAATGTGCTTTTTCAAGTGACTCAATTCCAAAGCTTTCCAGATCTCCTCATCGGAGAATTGGTTGGTTGGATCGATGTTTTCTCTGATAGAGCCTTCAAAGACTTGAGAATCTTGTGGAATGATCGATAGCTTATGTCTGAGATCTTCAAGACCGATAGACTTAGTTGAAACACCGTCAATGATGATCTCACCTTCAACAGCCTCAATGATTCTGTAAAGAGCCAATGTCAATGACGACTTACCAGCACCAGTTCTACCAACGATACCAATTTTTTCATGAGGCTTGATGGTCAAATTGATATTCTTCAAGACATTTTCAAGACCTTCTCTGTAGCGAGTGGTGTAGTCCTTGAAGACAATCTCACCATTTTGTGGCCATGATGCTTCTGGACGTGGCTCGACAATCTCAGCAGCCTCTGATTTCAAGATACTGTACTCTTTGACTCTCTCGACAGCAACAATGTTAGTCTCAACCTCAACTGTCATTCTAACAATCCAGTTCAAGGATTGAGTAACTTGAAGTGAATAAGAAACAGAGAGACCAACAATACCACCAGTGATAGTACCGTACTTCAAAGTCAAAATAGACAAACCGGAAGCACCAAGAATGATCAAAGAACCAATGAACTCCAATCTAACAGCCAACCAACGGTTTGCATTGATAGATGGGAAGTAAGCACTCATGTTGTTATCAATACCTGACTTGTTAATGTGTTCGAATCTATCACGTTGACCGAAACCTCTGATTGTGGATGTACCATTCAAAGTCTCTTGGAAGTGTGCATAGATTGGAGAACGGGTAACAGAATCCAATCTTCTCAATTCACGAGATGTTCTCATATAGTATTGTTGGTACTTCATATAAACAAAGAACAATGGAATGATGAAGAAGACAAATTGCCATGTAGAGTAACAGATAACCAAGATAGTGAATGAAACCTTGATGGAGTTGGCGAAGAATTGAGAGAAAGTTCTGGCAAGAACCTCATCAATCTTATAGATATCGTTGGAGAATCTGTTCAAGATACGACCAATTGGAGTGGTTTCAAAAAACTCCATTGGAGCTCTCAAAACACTGTCAATCATATCGGAATGTAACTTTTTGGAACCAGAAATAGAACAGTGATGCCATAGGAACTTGGTTTGAGTGTAGATGGCGATAGCAGTAACCAAACCGATCAAGAAATAAACACCCAAGTAGCTCATTGGGTTTGGATTATAACCAAGCTCACTGTTTACCTCAGACCAATGCTTCAACCACATGGAACTCACGACATTCAAAGCTTGTGGAATAATAACCAAACTCAAAAAGATCATACAGTTTCTCAGGTTACAAGCCTTGAAGTATTCCAAATAGATATCCCACCTGACCTTACCTTGTTCACGATGTTCTCTTTGACTGTCTTTGATATCATCGGCTCCAAAACTGATAGATTTGAGGGTGGCGAAACTAGCTCTTCTCAAACTTAAAGCATCATAGCATAAATCATTATCAGAGGACTCCTCAGAGGAGATTAAATCATCACAATTGATCTCCTCCTCCTTAACTTCAGCCTCAACCTTCTTACTACCATACTCAGTAATCAATTGGGATAGCGCGGAACCTTCGGCGTTGATAACCTCATCATAAGTACCTTGTTGAGAAATGGCACCATCCTCTAAAAGAGTAATAGAATCAGCAATGGTCAAGACGGAGATCTTGTTTGTAGCCAAGATTTTAGCCTTTGAGCCCAAAAGACCAGTAGGGCACAAAACGTGGTCAACCAAATGCTTAGCGACGTGCTCATCAACAGCAGCCAATGGGTCATCAAGCAAATAGACATCAGCTCTAGCGTAGACGGCTCGAGCAAGGGAGATTCTGGCCTTTTGACCACCAGAAAGAGAAATACCCTTCTCACCAACCAAAGTCTCATCACCATCCTTCAAAACGGAGAAATCAACTGTCAAAGCACAAGCCTTTATGGTCTTCTCATAGAATGCAGGATCATATCTATGACCAAACAAAATGTTATCCTTGACACTTCCATTCATAATCCATGGGACTTGGGCAACATAAGCAATAGAACCGTGAATGGTGACTGAACCGTTAATCTTGTTCAAATCACCCAACATACTCTGGATCAAGGCAGACTTACCAGAACCAACCTTACCAACAATACAAGACAACTCACCCTTCTTAGCGGTGAAGTTGACACCATCCAAAGCAACCTTGTACTCTGGCTTACGTTGCCAGAGGAAAGTGGCACCTTTAACATCAACGGAGACATCACCAATGTTCTTGGCCTTGTCGAGGAACGTGACAGCATCTGGTTGTAATTCTTCAGCGGCAAGGAAATCGGTCAATCTTCCAATGGCGACCTGGGCCTCGATAAAAGCGGTGATGGCCATAGGAAGGACACCCAATGGGAAGGACAACAAGTTGAACAGGGTCAAAGCTGGGAACACCAAATCAGTGGTCAATGGCTTCTTCTCCCATAGGACAAACACGGCAAAAGTGGAACAGGAAACCAAGAATGGTGCCAAACTGAACTGAGCAGACATGAAGGATTGGACACCACTCATGTTTCTCAAGTTCTTCAATTCTTTTTCGTTTCTAACATGGTTCAATTTAGCCTTGTATGGTTTCTCCCATCCGTAGAGTTTCAAAGACTTGATATTGTTCAAGATCTCACCAATGACTCTTGTTCTCTCGTCCTTGTTCTTCATCTGAGCTTTTTGTAACTCCTTGATATACTTGGTGACGAATGAGTTGAATGGAATCAAGACAACCATGATAGCAACACCAACCCACATAGAGTTACCCAACAAACCATAAAGGGAGTAAAGACACAAAAGGATCTGGAATGGACCGGACCAGATGATTGTACCCCATTGAGCAAGATCGTTCAGTCTTTGGGCATCAACAGACATCAAGTTGACGATATCACCAGTGGCCTTTTGACCCCTGGCCTCGGTGGAAAGTCTCAATGATTTCTTGTAGATGGTTGAGATCAGTGCTGCCTTCACAGCGAAACCGGTGTTGAGAATGTGCCAAAAGTATTGATGCACAAACATGGTCTGTGAGACGGCAAGGATGAACATGTATAGAGCGAGCATGAAACCCTTGGAGATTGGCTCGTTTTGATCATTGTTGTAGTCATTGACGTAACGGATGAGGAACTTCAATAATTGCGGTTGGGTGAATTGGATGATATCCTGGACAACTTTACAGAAACCAGCCAGCAAGATCTTGGCACCATAAGTACTGAGCAGAGCTCTTGTTAAAGATGGAGAGCTCGTGGCTAGTTGCTTGTTCCAGTTCTCAGTGAACTTTTCAGTGATCTGGTTAGCTCTGAAGTCTTTTGGTAATGGTGGCAAATCTTCCTCTGTTAAGAATTGTTCATATCCGAGTTTCATCAATGGAGACATCCAAGCAAAAGTGAGCATGGAGAAGGCATTGGCAAACTCCAATGGATTCTCCTTGACAACAGGGTGATAAGTCTTCGGCTTGGTTGGTAGTGAAACGACTAACAATGTAAAGAATGAGTTGATCAAAGTCAAGACGGTTATGGTGAAGTGGCCATCGAGCTCATTTCTGGAAACGAGGTTCAAAACTTTGAAGCCGTTGACCAAAGTGGTGGCGAACCAATAAGCCAAGATTGAAGAACCGGTAACTTTTAAATATCTGTAATCCAAATGGTGTAGGTACAAAGCGATAACCAAAGCGAACAATTGAAGAATTGGCTCGATGTAATCGACATTCTTCAAGTCACCAGTAAGGCCAGAAGTGTGTATATCGATAGCGGTGAAGACAATTTGGAATGTGATGAGCAAAAGTCTAGCGTAATATATCCAGTTCTTTCTATACTTCAAATTATCCTCGGATTTGATATGGCGGATGGAGCGAAGCGATGATAGTGCAAAGATGAGATTGATAGAGGAAAGCAAGGCACCGTTGATGAAACACATGGTCAAATCGGCGTAGCGGGTGGATATTGGACCCCAGCCCTCCTTATCGAAGCAGAGATAGGAGCATGTCTGGTTTGCCAGGCCGTTTGTGTGGTTGAGGCCGGTGGCGACCATCGAGGGCAGCACGGTGGGGTTGATGGGCCCGCCCAGGAGGTCTCTTACACTTTGGTCTAGGAGTTGGAAAGACATGTGTGCCAGAGAAGGTGGAGAATGAGAGAGCGGTGGTGGTGGAGGTTGGGAAGGTTGAGGTTGTGCTGAAAAATTGAGATGGTGATAGGAATTTATAATCAGCGCTGTTAAGCGGAAGATTGATTGTGTTGCAGTCTGGATACAAGTGGCCCACCCCGTTTTCTACCCATACTACTTTGAGAAAGGTTACTCTAGGAGGACCACCAAGAAGATGCTCATTGATCTCCTCTTGAAGCTCACCCTTCTTGATCCTATCCCTTCCATACTAGCCTTTTTAAAGCCCCAATCCCCAATAACCGCCAGTACACGGAGCTCACTCTAGCTCGGCGCCCAAACGCGCTGGGGAATTTTCTCCTACTAACAAAACTTCACCGCTGAGAGGCAATTGGCTCAGCTAGGGTATACTGCTAAATCACAGGAAAGTTCAGTAGATGGATCCTTACAATCATAGTTCTTAACTTGTATTCATTGATTCCCGTCGTATTAATTGGCGAAATATTTCAAAATATTAGTTTAGTAAGACGGGTCCGAATTGGGCAATAAATCCGCTTGGCCATTGATGTATAGGCAGCTCAATATCGGTACTAGACAAGGTTCTCTTCTTAACTTCACCTTTATCAAGAACGAGGATTCTATCACTATCAACAATGGTGTTGATTCTGTGTGCGATGGTCACAGTCGTTCTTCCTTTGAACTCCTTTCTGATGGTTTTCTGAACAAGCTCATCGGTCTCAACATTTTGAAATAAGTTTCGATATGGATTTCTGTAGATTATTATGCAATTGACTTCCCGGTTTCAAGTAATGCCCGATCCCGACACTCGGTGGACTCAATTGGAGATTGGAGATGGACGGGCTTGGGTGTCAAACATGAAGCACTTCGAGGTCGGACAGGGGCACCAGGACCCACGTATATACTATACATATTCAATATGTATATGATGGTTTGGTGAAAGTCTGAGTTCAACCACCCCTGGACTTTTCTTAGACCTTTGCGGTATTTTAAGCCCGCCGTTATTTCTTGAGACTGGAATATGATTAGCCTGTAAACTTTCCAGACACATGAGTTCGTGATAGTGTATAGACCAATAATAATGGACTAATTATGTACGTGTGGTATTTATAGAAATGCTTTAAAAGTTCTAGATAAACGATATCCAGGAATCTGGGGCATATACATCTTCATTTAGGTGCCCAAAGGTTGGGAATTATACAGTATAGACTCCTTAAAGAGGAAAGAGGAAATACACACAGTTGGGCAGATTTAGATATTCACACACTCCATAAAAATACCATTAACTACAAAAAAATACGTAATATATGCAAATTGTTTATATGCGTTCATAAAATCCCATAAGGAACCTTTCTTTTAATATATACAAGACTTCCAAAATCAATTCTGAGCCTGGGACAACTTCACCAAGGACTTGTCCCCATTGAGCAAAACCTTATTAACGAACTGATCTGCAACCTTCTTACCATGATGGAGCAAAATAGCACCAACCAATGCCTCTGCGGTTCTCGAGAAAACCGACTGTTGTCCACTAGTGTAACTATCCGTCTGTAATGGGTCTCTCTTCTTCCAATATATCGAGTCACCGATCTGGGTCTCCTCAATGAAACGGGATAAAGTGTGTGTAGAGATGAGGTTCTTGGCCTGTGGTGAGCCTAATGTGTTCAACCCGTCTTGTGAAATGGTATAGATCGTGGTCTTGTACTTGAGGAAATGAGCACCCAGCACGGCTAGCTTCTCGTTGAATGGCTTCTTACCGTGTGCGAAACTCTTGTGCGTGATCACTTGTAATGAGACGTCATCCGGTAATGAGTAAGTGGAGCCTAATAACGTCTTGATGGATGAGAGTGACTCGGCGGTGGCGCCATATGCGAGACCCTTTGGATTCACGAGATAGTCGGCCTCATCACGAATCAGACCACGTACTCTTGTGCCTCTGTGAAGATAGCCCACGGAACGGGTGGTGATGGAGGTTGTGAAGGTGGCCCTGGAGACTGGGGCTATTATGGCTCGTATGGATGTGAACATTTGTAAAATAAGTGTGGGGATCTGCCTGTGTGGGAGTGTTTTGCGGTGCTAGGGAGGCTGTGGTCTAGAATTCACTGATACTGGTGGAGGGCTAGCGAAAGGGGTGATCAGCAGGACAGAGCTCAACAGCGCAACACACCCTACCCACACGACTTCTCTTTCGATCTGTGGTTAAGTGAAAAGTTTTGATTGTCGTCGGCGATGCTCACGTCATAATTACATAATCCAAATACAACTTCAAGTCACGTGCGTTCAGATAAGCAGATTACGTCAGCGGCTTCTCTGTGCGGTCTGAAAAATTTGAGCGATGCCCTAGATTGTCTCCATCCTATATACACTCTGGCTGTTGATCCACCCACTTCACACACTGCTACCACCATGGATATCTTCAGAGTCCTATCAAGAGGTGCCTCTTTGCAGAAGTCCAAAACTCTCGTGACAGACTACGCCCTGCCCTCCGAGAAGGCCAAGACACACGGCGAGAAGAAGAAGAACGTGCAGATAGAGAAGGAGGTTGATCGTGAGATTGATTTCTTCAAGACGAACAAATTCAAAAACCTTGCCAAGTCACAGGAGTTGAAGGACGAGGAGGATGAACAGGTGCAAATTGAGAACACTGGCCTGGAATCAGGCGACGAACAAGACACAGAGGTTTCATCAAAGATCATGTCTGAGGCCGATGCCAAATCATTAAGAAAATCATACCGTGCAAACGTTACCGGTGATGACATCCCATTACCGATTGGCTCATTCGAGGACCTGATCTCCCGCTTCAAACTCGACCAAAAAGTCCTTTCAAACCTCATCGATGCAGGATTCACCGAACCAACCCCTATCCAGTCCGAAGCCATTCCAATCACACTGTTCGAGAGGGATTTATTGGCTTGTGCGCCAACTGGTTCTGGTAAGACGCTTGCGTTCCTCACACCATTGGTACAACAACTACGCAACAGCGAGACGAAAGGCTTGAAAGGGTTGATAATATCTCCAACGAAGGAGTTGGCACAACAGATATATGAAGAGGCGTTGAAGTTGGTGAAGAAGACCGATATCAAGATTGCCATACTGTCCAAGTCATTGAGTGGGAAATTGAGAAATAACATCATCAAAAAGGATAAATATGACCTCATCATCTCCACACCGTTGAGATTGATCGATTTGGTGAAGAATGAAGCGTTGGACTTATCAACAGTTGAGCATTTAATCTTTGATGAAGCTGATAAGCTCTTTGACAAGAACTTTGTGGAACAGACGGACGATATTCTTTCAAAATGTACAAACTCAAAACTCAGAAGATCCATGTTTTCTGCCACAATCCCATCCAACGTTGAGGAATTGGCCAACACCATCATGATCAACCCAGTACGTGTGATCATTGGCCACAAGGAGGCCGCCAACTCACAGATCGAACAATCCTTGACATTCTGTGGTAACGAACAGGGAAAACTCCTCGCCATCAGACAACTGATCCAAGATGGTGAATTCAAACCACCGGTGCTTATTTTCTTACAATCCATCACTCGTGCCAAAGCACTATTCCACGAATTACTCTATGACAGACTTAACGTTGACGTGATCCACGCCGAACGTACACAGGTGCAACGTCAAGCCATCATCGAACGTTTCAGAAAGGGTGAGATCTGGGTGTTGATCTGTACGGATGTTCTTGCGCGTGGTATCGATTTCAAAGGTGTCAACTTGGTGATCAACTACGACGTGCCAAACAGTGCACAGTCATATGTGCATAGGATCGGTAGAACGGGTCGTGCTGGGAGAGCGGGTAAGGCGGTGACGTTGTATACGAAAGAGGACTCGATAGCGGTGAAGCCGATTGTTAATGTTATGAAGCAGAGTGGGGCAGATTATGATCAATGGATGGATAATATGACAAAGATTACAAAGAATGAGAAGCAAAAGATTAAAAACGGTCAAGTGAAGAGACATGATATCAGTACGGTTCCAAAAGTAATTAAAAAGAGTCAAAGAAAGAAGAGGGAGATGATTGAAGGTTCAAAGAATCGTAAGAGGATCCAAGAGATTGAAAAATCATTCGAGGAGAAATTTGCTGTTGTTGAAGAATAATAATACAATAGCTTAATTACAAGACAACCTTGAATATTGTAAAATTCGTAAGCATTCAAACATGAAAGTATCCTTCCTTTTGTATATATCACAATCAATGTTATCCTCTGTACTTTCCTATATAAAATCACCAGTGCATTCTCAATTTCAAAAATGAATCAATCATATAATCTAATGAGCAGCGTGGGTTTGGAAAGATGGGTAACCGACCAATTTACGACGACCAATGGCCTCACCCAATGCGAACAAACCGGCAAATTGAACAACGTAGGCGGCAGAGTTGACAGCAAAGTTCTTATCGAGACCCTTGAGGATGGCAATGAAATCACGTGGTCTTTGGGCGTAGTATTGGCCTTGGGTGAGGAGGGTTTGGTAGACTGATTGGATCTCAGAGATGGATGGTGGGGAGAGCTTCTCCTTCAAGTACACTTGCTTGGCCAATTGCCCAGTGACTTTGGTCCAGTACACGGTCTTGGTGAAGTAGCCGGTGAACTTCTCCACGGTGTCGGTGACGGCATCTTTGGCACGGGCAGCGGTGGATTGGTGACGGACTCCTTGGAGGGTCTTTCTGACGGTGTGACGGAACATGGTTGGGTTGGTGTATATGTGGTTTCGTAGTCCGATTTAGCACCACTTTCCAATGGTACGCTCCTCCACTTGGACAGAAAAATTGTCCCGAAGGGAAAAACCTGCACACCAATTTTCAAGGGGTGACCGGATCGGGAATACTTCCTCATTAGGGCAGTTTTGGCACGAAAAGGTGTGATTGGCCAGCCACAGCTGTGCTGAAGGTTACGCGTGATGGACTCTCTAGCGTAACTATCAGAATAGGGGCATAGCTGTCAAAGCTTATCTATTGTTTGCTCTTTGCTCGAACCACTCGCTCGAAAGCCACACTGTATAATCTCATTGGTATCAGGTGCTTTATAAACTCACAATAGTCTCATTCAACCATCAATTGGGTGCTCTGAAGTTTATCAAAAGGTTACACGTTCTTTTCATTCGTTACCCCACATAAAGAAAGAGAGAGCCATAATCATGAGAGGATCCATAGATAAGGATCCAGTGGTATATGACGACTACCCAATAGATGAAAAGGAAGAATCCACCTCCAATGTTGAGCGAGTACCACGGATAGTCAAGGCTTCCAAATTTACCAGAGTGTTTCTTTATTTCTTCGCCCTAGTGAGTGGTTATCATTTCCTCCGTTTATTAGCCACTGAGAATGACGTTTCATTCGACCCAAGCACGACCGATCTCAACACCACCGAAGTTTCAGACGCATACCTCAACGTTCTCACTCACTCCAACTTGGCTGGTGAGTGGTTGAAGAAATACACCGAGATCCCACATCTCGCCGGTAAGGGTTATGAATTGGTGGAATTCACCGCTGATAAGTTCGAAGAGTATGGGTTCACCACCACGATTGATCCGATTAATGTCTATATCAACTATCCTAACGAGTATGCTATCAAGCTGCTCAAGCATGGGAATGTCACATATGAACCAACTTTGGTCGAGGATGTCCTTGAGGAGGATCCAACGACTTCTGGACCAGATCTCGTCCCCGCTTTCCACGGATACTCTGCAAATGGTAACGTTACTGGAACATTTGTCTTTGCCAACTATGGTACCAAGGAGGATTTCAGATTGCTGGAAGAGAAAGGTGTCGAGGTTTCTGGACACATTGTCATTGTCCGTTATGGTGGGATTTTCAGAGGTCTCAAGGTTAAATTCGCAGAAGAGGCTGGTGCCATTGGTGTTTTGATTTATAGCGATCCTGCAGATGACTACGTCCCAGAAGGTGTTGAGCCATATCCTAATGGACCGGGTAGAAACCCGTCCAGTATCCAGCGTGGATCTGTTCAATACCTCTCATCCTTACCTGGTGATCCAGCACGCTTTACCGATCGTTCAGAGGAGGCATTGGCCAACTTAACATCGATCCCGCATATTCCATCGTTGCCAATCTCCTATAAAGAGGTACAGCCAATCCTCAAGACATTGAACGGGCACGGAAAAGATCTTGGATTCCATGGTGGTATTAAATCTTTCAAATACACCACTGGCCCTTCCAAAGCGGAGTTGAACCTCTATAACGATGTCACGTACGAGTTTACCGATATTTGGAACGTTTATGGATTACTCGAGGGTAAGGAATCCGATAAGGTGATCATCCTTGGTAACCATCGTGATTCATGGATCAAAGGCGGTGCATCTGATCCAAACTCTGGCTCAGCTACGATCTTGGAAGTTGCTAGAGCGCTTGGAGAATTGACAAAGCTAGGCTGGAAGCCACGCTATTCGATCTTTTTGGCTTCTTGGGACGGTGAAGAGTATGGATTGTTGGGATCAACTGGGTTTGCCGAGAAGTATGCGGATAAGTTACAAAAGGATGTGATTGGGTATATCAATGTCGATGGTGCCGTCTCCGGGTCACATTTAAAGATTGGAGCTTCTCCAATCATTAGCGAGTTTTTGCTCGATATTGCCGATAAAGTTACTTATCCATTGAACGAGACACAATCGTTGAAGGATCATTTCCTTTCGGAGAGTAAAGTTCACATTTTGGGTTCAGGCTCAGATTATACTGGGGTTTATGAACACTTGGGTATCTCATCCACTGATTTGGGATTCGGAAATGGGAAAGGTGATCCAGTGTATCATTATCATTCCAATTATGATTCATACCATTGGATGTCTGAGTTTGCTGATCCTGGTTTCAAATTACACAATGCCATTGCTAAATACGTTGGGCTGTTGATTATCAACTTGTCTGAGCCAAAATTACTTGAGGCTTTTTCTCCAACTGATTATTCAGACGCTGTTTCTGGTTATTTCAAGGATCTGACCGCCACTATTCCTAAGGAATGGTTGAACAAGACTGTCAATGTCGAAGAGGAGGAACAAACCCATTGCGAGTTGAGATATGGTGCTTATAAGCATCATGAAGTCACACTAGCAAAATTGATCAAGACTACCGAGGGGAAGCTTCACTGGTTTCAAAGAGCTGCGGAGAAACATGACCGTGTCGTTACTGGACTTCAAGAAGAGTGGGACAATGACGTTTCCAAGTCCAAAAATCCATTCCGTAAGATCTTCTTCAACAGACGTGTCAAGCGTGCCAATGAACAGCTGAAGGATTTGGAGAAACATTTCCTTTACGAAAAGGGGTTGAAAGGTAGAGATTGGTTCAAACATGTCGTATTTGCTTCAGGAAGATATACAGGGTACGCTGGGCAGGTCTTACCTGGTTTGACAGAGGCGTTGGAGGATAATGATTTCAATGAGACTGTGAGATGGATTGCTATCATCAAGAACTCTGTTGCAAAGGGTGCTAAGTCCCTTGTCAAATATTGATCGGATACTGGTGGTAAGATCTGGTACTTATTAGTACTCAATTGAAGAAGTTGGCTTGAAATGAGCTTGTAGAAGTCACTGCAGTATAAATCGCCTCAACCTGTATTCTGATAGTAATTAACACCTTTCTTCACGTCTTGATGGCCAACACACCACAGACCAGGTATGAGGTTGGGCCAAAGAAGGACCGAGTGGGTCGGACTGGAGCCGGGAACGAGGCGGGCTTAAAACGGCACACGCCGACAAATTCCTTCCGGCTTTATACCGCCTTTGGGTCTTACCGACAATTGGACATCTGACCATCATATATAAAGCACTGGACTTCCGAGAGCTGCTAGTATGTCACACTGTGCAGAGAAGTTTGAGCACAAGTTGAGTGCTTCAATTGCTCGAGAATCGAATCAGAACGGTACCATGAGTGAGAAGGACATGATGGCTATTGTGCCTGTTGTGCAATACATCTATGCGGATAATGAGAAGAACGCTCATACAGAGAAGAAACCAAAATCAACATTACAGAAGTTGATTGGCTTTGGTGCACTTATGGCTTTCCTCATTATTTGCTCCACAGTCACTGTCAACTCCATTGAGGAGTTCATGACCCTTCCTGCACCATTCGAAATCCAATTGAATGTTACAGAGGTGTCAGATGCTTACTTGAATGTTTTGAAATATACGAACCTCGCTGGTATTTGGTCGAAGAAATACACTGAGATTCCACATCTTGCTGGTAAAGGTTATGAGCTTGTGGAGTTTACTGCTGCCAAGTTTGAAGAATTCGGATTCCAGACAAAGATCGATCCTCTCAACGTCTATATTAACTATCCAAATGAATACGCCATCAAGTTGTTCGAGAATGGCTCCATGACTTATCAGCCAACCCTTGTGGAGGATGTGTTGGAGGAGGATGAAACTACATCTGGACCAGATCTCATCCCAGCTTTCCACGGATACTCTGCCAATGGTAACGTTAGTGGAACATTCGTTTTTGCCAACTATGGTACCAAGGAGGATTTCAGATTGCTGGAAGAGAAAGGTGTCGAGGTTTCTGGACACATTGTCATTGTCCGTTATGGTGGGATTTTCAGAGGTCTCAAGGTTAAATTCGCAGAAGAGGCCGGTGCCATTGGTGTTTTGATTTATAGTGATCCTGCGGATGACTACGTCCCAGAAGGTGTTGAGCCATATCCAAAGGGCCCTGGTAGAAACCCGTCCAGTATCCAGCGTGGATCTGTCCAATATCTCTCTTCATTACCAGGTGATCCAGCTCGCTTCACTGATAAATCTGAGGAGGCATTGGCCAACTTGACCTCAATCCCACACATTCCATCATTACCAATCTCCTATAAGGAAGCCGAACCAATTCTGAAGAAATTGAACGGATATGGAAAAGACTTGGGCTTCGAAGGTGGAATCAGTACATTCCAATACACAACTGGTCCATCAGAAGCACAATTGAACTTGTACAATGACGTGTCTTATGAATTTACCGATATCTGGAACGTTTATGGTCTTCTCGAGGGTAAAGAGTCCAAAAAGGCCATCATCATTGGAAACCATAGAGACGCTTGGATTAAAGGTGGTGCTAGTGATCCAAACTCTGGATCCGCAGTGATGTTGGAAGTTGCTAGAGCACTTGGTGAACTGACCAAATTGGGCTGGAAGCCAAGATATTCTATCATTTTGGCCTCATGGGATGGTGAAGAGTATGGGCTGTTAGGATCAACTGGATTTGCTGAGAAGTATGCTGCTGATTTGCAAAAGCAAGTTATTGGGTACTTGAATGTTGATGTTGCCGTTTCAGGTTCGCATTTGAGCATTGGAGCTTCTCCAATCATGAATAAATTCCTCTTGGATATCGCTGACAAGGTTACATACCCAGGTAACGAGACACAATCATTGAAGGAGCATTTCCTAGCGGAGAACAAGATCAACATCTTGGGTTCCGGATCAGATTACACTGGTGTTTATGAACATTTAGGTATCTCATCTGTTGATTTCGGATTCACAGCTGGTAAAGGTGACCCAGTTTATCACTATCACTCCAATTACGATTCATATCACTGGATGTCCACATACACTGACCCTGGATTTAAGTATCACAATGCCATTGCACAATATCTCGGATTATTAGCCATTCATATGTCTGAACCGAAGGTTCTACAAGCATACTCTGCCAAGGATTACGCTCATGCTGTCAAGGGTTATTTCAAGGATTTGGTGGAGAAGACCCCAGAGGAATGGCTTGACAAGACCATTGAGCTGGATGAGGAGGAACAAACAGGCTGTGAGATGAGATTTGGGGCTTCAATGCATAAATCATACACGTTGAGAAGACTCATATACTCCACTATGCGTAACCTTCATGGGTTTGAGAAGTTTGCAAGAAGAATCACTGAGAAGGCGGAGGCATTACAAATTGAATGGGATACCAGTGTTTCACACTCAAGAAACCCATTCCGCAAGTTCTTTTTCAACAGAAGTGTGAAACAGGTGAACATCCAATTGAAAGACCTCGAGAAACATTTCCTATATGAAGGCGGATTGAAGAACAGAGATTGGTTCAAACATATCGTGTTCGCTTCTGGTCGTTATACGGGATATGAAGGACAAGTTCTCCCAGGTTTGACTGAGGCGTTGGAAGATGGTGATTTCGCAGAATCTGCCCGCTGGATCGGGATCATTAGAGCATCGGTTCATAAAGCTTTGAGTTCCCTTATTCATGCTAACTGAGATACATATACCCTACACAACATTCAAATTTAAATTCAATTCAAACCCTTTTTGGTAGGCAGTGAAGCTGGGTGTGAGTTCGATTCTCTGCGGGGGTTCACATTCAAATTGACCGCGAGCATGATGTTGCTAATGGGGTTCGTTGTTTGCCATTCCCCTGCTTTCAAACGATCCAAGACAGAATGCAGTACTACAATGCAATGTCAAACCAGATTCTGAACAGTTTCAAATGTTGAAAAGCAACGAGTTAATCTTTTGGGATGAAATCAGTGCCCAGTCGTTGAACGCTATCAATATGGTTGATTCTCTATTGAGATGTATCACGAATACCAATCTCTAACTTCTAAGCTAAGGATAAGAGTTTTCTTATTTTTTTTTTAGCGCTTGTTAAAAGTCTCTATTCACGTTCGCTGCATACTCCTACTGGACGACGTTTGGCTCAATTTTTTTTTCCACCAAATAAAATTTCTGATTAGAAGGCTATACAAAAAAGCTATACCCTTATCGCGTGGTGTAGCAGCAGATGTTAGCAGCGAAATTATCAACTAGTGTCCGTTATATTATCATAATTATTTATCCTTTGAGCTTTCATCAACAACACAAATACTATGATGATCACACCATTCTTTGAATAACTCTGAACTGATCTCAATATCATTATTCTTCAACATCTTCTGCAACACTGACAATTTGATCGGTTCGAATGTATATACCATCTCCCATAATCTTTTATCTTTCCGGATGGCCCTATCAACAACATTGAACACATCACGGCGTACCAGTGTTTGAGAAGCATTGATATTATCTGACTGTGATAACTTCACAACAGAATCCTGGGATAAGTATCGCGACACTTGCCTGATCGACTGTAGGAGTCCCAAACGACCTTTTGAAGGTTTCACACCGTAATGCATGGCTCTTTGACGGAGTTGTTCCATCGACATCTCGGTATATTCATCTTGGATCTCGTCTGTGGATTGTGATTGTTGTTGCTTCAAAGGACTTGACTTGTGTGGGCTGAGATTTGTAGGACTAGATGATATGCTTCGATTCTGTTGTGGTGGAATTATCGATTTTAAGAGGGATGGCGAGTGCTTTGGGAGATTCAAAGACATTGGTGACCCCAATAATGAATTCTTCACGTTCAGGTTTCTCTTTGTTGGTGTATTCAACGTTGTGATGGATCTCGGTGAACTTTGTTGTGACGAAGGAACCTGTAGCACGCTCTTTGGCTTCTTTGTCGTTCTTGTGATCTCAATGATACTAGTGTCTTCATCCTCAGAAGAATCGGGAATCTCCTCAATGGTACGTTTCTTTCCCGGTATGACCCTCGTGAGAATTTCATGACTTGGAGAACTCGAAGCATCAGGGGCCAAAAGACCATGAAATCTGACAGTGGTGGTTCGCGTAGTAGCTTTCAGCGATGGGGATGGCGGTTCAGATGATGGTTGTTTGGCTGTCAAATATAGTGATGAAGAAGATGAGTTGATAGTGTGTGTATCTGAATCGAGGCTAATCAGTTTGTTTCTCTCTGGGGTCTTTGTGACAACTGGTGATGAAAATGGTGATTTTGAACTGGCGATAGACTCAAGACTGGGTATAGATACTTTCATCGGACTTGAACATGGTGGTCTTGACTTGATCGGCGATGGGACTTTGAAAGAGATGAGTTGTGCACTGTCGATTCTTTGAGCATCTGGTATCGGATGTGTATCAACCACTGAACCAAACACAGGTGAAGGTGAGACCAATGTGTCTTTGACAGGCGAAGCAGTCCGTGATATATGCTGTGGTGGTGTCTGAGCGGATTTAAGCTCTTGGAAATATTGTGATGATGAAAATTCTGGTGCTTGATTACCCTGTGATGGTTCACTTCGTACCCTTTGTGATGCGATGAATTCATCCTGTGTCATCTCTATCAATCCACTCGAGTCATGTATCAAAGATTGTACTTTTTGTGAAGTTTCAGAAGATATGGGTATCACCTCATCATGGATATTGGAGCTCAGTGTCACAACCTCCCTCTCTGGACTGTCCAACCCGGACCTTGATACCAATGTGTCAACAGTCCGGTAACTGTATATATTCGTCTCAGACAAAGGTTGACGATCCTGCAGCGGATCATCGGTAGATATATCGATCACAGACCCCTGTGGCGATGAGTTTGGTATTTGACTCTGGTAGTATGAATCTGTCACTTGTGACTCTGTGCGGATATCGTGGTTGTTTGACATGGTGATGGTGGCGTACACGCGTGTGGATCTGGCGATGAGTACGCGTGAACAATGTGTATAAAGCAGTTGTCTCGACCTATGCGCACCCAAAAACTTCAAATAGCCGCTCAGATAGCGTGATAACATGCAATGACAACGAGCACCCGAGGAATTGGCCACACCTGCCCTGTAGTCGCTCCCAGTGGCCCACGATGGCCCACGATAAGCGTCTTCCCGCCAGCCCAAGGCCCCAGGCAGAGCGTTCCACCCGGACATTTCCCAAATTTGCAGATCAAAAAAAATTTCAGAACTTCCTTCCCAATCAGCCTACACTACACACAACACAACCACCCCACCACCCACACAATGGTCGACAACATCGTCCACATCGAGAGCGACCGTGTCACGAACACCGTGTCCAACGACTACCCGGGCTACCACAACTCCACAGAGGACTTCTCATGGGACATCACCCGTTTCAAGTCCAAGTTTGACATCAAGATCCATCATCGTACCGAGCGTGTTGCCAACTTTGACCTGATCAACATCGACACATCCATCTCCAACGCCTTCCGCCGTGTGATGATCTCCGAGGTGCCATCCGTCGCTGCCGAACAGGTGTACATCTTCAACAACACATCCGTCATCCAGGACGAGGTGTTGGCACATAGAATCGGTTTAATCCCACTCAAGATCGACCCTGATCTCTTGACGTGGGTCGACAGCACCGTTGAGGAGAAAGACCGCTTCACCGACGCCAACACTGTGGTGATGACGTTGGACATTGCCTGTACGAGAAACCCACATGCTTCCAAGAACGCCACCGATCCAAAAGAACTTTATAGAAACTCCACCGTTTACGCACGCGATTTGAAATTCGAACCACAAGGAAACCAATTAGAAAACTTCAAGAACCCAGTCGTACCAGCTGACCCAGATATCATCCTTGTAAAGCTCAGACCAGGGCAAGAGATTTCATTAAGAGTACACTGTATCCTCGGTATTGGATCCGATCATGCTAAATTCTCTCCAGTTGCCACAGCTTCTTATAGATTATTACCAGTCATTGAAATCACCGACAAGATCACGGGACAAGATGCGGTCAAGTTCCAAAAATGCTTCAGCAGTGGTGTCATTGGTATAAATGAAAGAGATGAGGCATACGTGAAAGATGCTAGAATGGATACCGTTTCAAGAGAGGTGCTTCGTCATGAGGAGTTCAACGGGAAAGTGAAATTGGGAAGACAGAGAGATCATTTCATCTTCAATGTTGAATCTACAGGTGCTATGCCACCTGAGGAGATCTTTTTCAAGAGTGTTAGAATTTTGAGAAATAAGGCTGAATATTTGCGTAATTGTCCTATTGAACGTGCTTGATCCACTTTTCATTGTTAAGATCAATCATTCATTCAATTACAGACGAACCACTATATTATATAACGTTGGAGTTTTTTTTCTTAATTTTTTAATCATTATGCATTTATTATTTCTTTAATTTCATTACCTTGTGCTAACCTGCAGTAGCTTTTAAATACCAGACATTTCAGACACCATGAAAACTATAGAACCATCCGTGTGTCCCATCTATTCTCCATATATTCACTATAATGATTGAAAGACCCACCTTCAGCAGGTGTCCCAGTGCCATCTCCTTGATTACCCTGTTGTTCATTCCCTTCAAAAGGTGCCTTGTTCTGAATAGATTTAAAAATCTCTATCGGGTATACCCTAACCAATGTGACATTACCATAAGATCCATCATCCTCAGCATCATCTCTAAGTGTAATGTTTAAATTATCAAGTTCTATTTTTTTGATAGGATCATCATCTGTGTCGAACAACGCTGATAGATACATCAACACAAATTGGAAGGCGAAAATGATCACATTGTAATATAGATATCCCCACCTTGAGCCCGATTTGGATTCACCAATGATCTGTAATGATAGTGATCCGTAAAGAAACTCCACTGCTGGATCATATGCGTGTGGAACACCAGAGAGGAGGTCCAATGCTAAGAACAGTATATTGACATTGATGACGGTGAACTGGAAAGACCTGATCAATTTTCTTCTTATTGGTCCTGTCAGAGTGGGCACAGTGTTGTTTGGGAATGGGTTCGTCAAGATGGAGTGCAGGAACATCCTCACGGCGTATCGTATGAATGAGGAGTCTTTGAAATAGAGCATTGTTATAAATAGATAGCCACCAACCTCGAATGATTTGATCAAATCCTTGTGGAATGAAACCTTGCGAGCCCGGAGCGCACCCTTGGTTGATGCCTCCAGCTGCTTAGGATCGATTGCAATGTCCACCATGGTATCAGACGCAGTGTAGCGCTAGCGGCCGTGTCAGTTGTCCTCTACGAAGGTAGCCCAAGCCATGGTGATAGTAAATTGATTCCAGTCGCCCCGCCTTGCTGACGTAACAGTCCACTGCCCTGTGGTTACCCGGCCGTGGTCTCCCTGCTGACGTAAAAACCTTCAGGGCCGTCCCAAAGAGGAAATACATCACGACAACTCAGAAGGCGCCTAACTCTTCTCACCACCACCAACCGACTCTCCACGCAGAACACACTGCTGCACACAGGGATCTCCCAGACACACAGACTCTTCGCTCTTTTCGTCACACACGCTTTTTTGGCACATATTCCGGGATCTTGAATAGAAAAACACCAGGGAAACCAACTACATACCCAATAAACTTATCCATCCCTTCGATACAGAGTTCCATCACCGCTCATTGAAAAACCCAAGACACAAGGGCCATCACACCAGCGACGCACCCACAGATCCCAGATCTCCATACCTGAACACAAAGCCCAGACCGCTCAATGAACCCACATAATGGACTGACGTCGAGGACGAGTTCGGTCTCAATACCGACCTCCTTCATGAATAAGTCCAACGCGCCCAATTCAAGGGTGGTATCGAACAATGCATCCACCATCGACCTCTCGGCATCGAATAACACGATGATGCTTTTGAACAAACAGGTCACATCGGATGACTCTCTATACTACGTGTGTTTGAAATTGAAGAAAAGACTCGACACCGTCCCACAATTGAAACCATATTTGAACCTAGCATACTCCAGTGCCGAGGTACTATCGGAGACACAAGCATTGACACTTTCGCAAAAGACATCGGGCACACCAAGCACGCATAACAGCTATGCCTCTTCGAACGGTGTTAGTCTACGAGTGAGCAGTCATTCCACGATAAGTGAGACGAGTGATGATTCCTCCTCGTTGAATGGATCTTCCCAATCACCGAGCCCGGCACCGTTGATGACATTCCATGCCGGGGTATTACCGGCCTCGGTCAGTTGTGACCCTGTGACGCAATTATGTGCCTTGTTCCAACAAGGATCCCCATTATGTGTGATATTCAACTTGATCAAACCGGCTCAGGCATTGACGGTGATCTCTTCTGATGATTTGAAAACTTGCAAGAAATCGATCTATGATTTCATATTGGCATGTAAGAGTCATTTGAATTTTGAGCATTCAGACTTGTTTACAATCTCCAATGTTTTTTCCAATGATACTTATGATTTATTGAAGATCATCCGCGTGATAAATAGAGTGATTGACCTCGCACCATCAGTTTTCAAACCAATAACGCTAGAAGATGAGATCCAACAAACAGATTCAAGATCGATGGTGATGAGAGAGATTGTGGAGACGGAAAGAAAATACGTGAATGATTTGGAAACGTTGGTGGAATACAAGGAACAATTATTACAATATAACATCATCTCCTCGGAGGATTTATACATGTTATTCCCCAACTTGAACGATATTTTGGATTATCAAAGACGTGTTTTGATATCATTGGAGATTAATGGGCTTGTTGATGTGAAATATCAAAGAATTGGCTCATTATTCATTCATGCACAATCATTTTTCAAACTATATGAACCATGGTCAATTGGTCATAAAGCCGCCATTGATTTCATCAGTTCGAGTCCATTAAGACAGAAAAACACACAGTTGATAATCGAGAATGATTTCGAATTACAAAGTTTCTTGTTGAAACCCGTGCAGAGATTGTGTAAATATCCATTATTGATGAAAGAGTTGATCAAGGCCTCGGATTCTTCGATGCCGCATTATAATGAATTGTTGACCGCTTTGGATATCACGAAAAAGATTGCGAATGATGTGAATGAGAACCAGAGAAGAATTGAGAATGTGGAGGTGTTGAAGAAATTGTTTGATAAAGTTGTCGATTGGAAGGGTTATAACGTGCATAGTTTTGGTGAGTTGTTATTCTTTGATAAAGTCACTGTGAATGATAATTCCAAGAACTCAGAGGAACGTGAATTCCAAGTGTATCTTTTTGAAAACATCATCATTTTCTTCAAAGAGATATATGCACCACAAAAGAAACAAACCATGAATTTGATCAAGAAATCTACAACCAATTTGACCAATGTGAACCAAGAAATCCTAGGATTGGAACTCAAGGGAAGAATCTCAATCGCAAACATATACAATATCAACACCGTGAGTCCCCATCAACTGAACATATCATGGTCAGGTGTCAAAGACACTGGTTCATTCCTCATGAAGTTCAAAAATGAAGAAACGAGAAACAATTGGGAATCATGTATCCGCAGACTTGTCTCGAGTTTACAAGATGAATACCAAGCCGCTACTCAACAGATGTCACAGATGGGAATCAGTGATAGACGCAGCAATGGGATCTCTATGGTCAGTTCCAGAAGATCATCATACATTGGTCGTGCCAATTCTGACGCCACAGCCCCAACAACCACTTCTTCTACCATTCACACAAGACGCAAATCTGAGATCCAAGTACCATCAAGAAGGGCCACTGTGGAATCAGTACAGAGTAAGAGATCCATCTCTGAAAACCATAAACATGTGGTACCATCCAACAGTATCATTGTGAAACTGCAGTATGAGAAGGATCTATTCACCACGATGGTGCAGTTAGACATTGGCGTTGATGAATTCATTGCAAAAGTTGAGAAGAAGATCAAACAATGTGGTGGTACGATGACTGGTAAGGTTAAATATCAAGATGAGGATGGTGATTTCATTGTGATTACAAGTGAAGAGGATTGGTTGATGGTTAAAGATATGATGAGAGAAGCTGGTGATAAAGTGTTGAATGTCTGGGTTACTTAGATGATACCAGAAAAAGACTGAAGATGATACTTATGATAACGTGACGAACTATTTTCAATTTAAAATAACAACTACGTAGAATGAATCTATACTGTAACATTAACCTCTATCATTAATAATAAATATTGTACATCGTGACCTCGATCAAGTCATGACGTATTTTGGACCATCTCCACCTTCTGGAACTGTCCAATTGATGTCCTGTGTTGGAACCTTGATATCACAAGTCTTACAATGGATACAATTCTGTGAATTGATCTGGAACTTGACACCGTGTTTCGATGTTTCATTCTCAATGTATTCGTACACTCCAGCTGGACAGAATCTGTTCTCAACACCTTTGTATTTTGGCCATGCGATATCTGTGTGTTTTTCCATATCTTGGTCTGGGACTCTCAGGTGGTTTCTTTCATCTTCATCGTGATGAGTACCTGTTCTTGAAACTGATGTGAGAATGTCAAATGAGATCTTTCCATCTGGTTTTGGATAATCAATTTTTTCATATTCATCAGCAGATTTGGTTAATGCAGCATCGGAATGATGATGTTGGAAGGTCCAAGCTGTTTGACCCTTCAATAAAAGGGAATCAATACCAGAATAAGCAGCACCGAGAAGGAAACCAACACCCGTGTTGAAAGATGGTCTAACGTTACGAACCTCGTAGAGCTCATCATGGACCCATGAGGACAAATACATGGTTTGTAATTTCTCAACATCAATAGCTGGCTCTTCAAGTTCTAATGCTTCTGGGTCGTAACCTTCATCTTCCTCCGTCAAGATCTTCTCCAATGGTGCAATCTTTTCATATATCGTCTCAGCGGCCATCATACCAGATTTCATAGCAGTGTGTGTACCTTTAACCTTTGGAACGTTCATGAATCCTGCAGAGGCCCCCACAAGGACACCACCAGGGAAGTGCAATTTTGGAACTGATTGCCATCCACCCTCGTTCAGAGCTCTCGCAGCGTATGATATACATTTACCACCTTCCAATGTATTCTTGTAGAAAGGATGATGCTTCATCTTTTGGAACTCTTGATATGGAGAGATCCATGGGTTTTGATAATCAAGGCCGATGACCAGTCCAACAGTTACTAGTCCATCACCGAAATGATAGATAAAACCACCACCATATGTCTCGTAGTTCAATGGATAACCAAGTGTATGGGAAATATAACCTTTTTGGAACTTTGCTGGATCAACTTCCCAAACTTCTTTGATACCAAGACCGTAAGTTTGATTCTGTCTTCCTTCACGCAACTTGAACTTGTTGATAACTTCCTTTGAAAGGGATCCATGACAACCCTCAGCAAAGACTGTGACTCTAGCATGGAACTCCATACCTCTTTCAAAATTATCCTTTGGAAGACCATCTTTACCGATACCCAGGTCCTTTGTAGCAACACCCTTAACAGCACCTTCAGAATTGTAAAGAACTTCAGAAACAGAAGTGTTTGGATAGATCTCAACTCCAAGTTCTTCAGCCTTCTCAGAAAGGTGTTTGACAACCTCACCCAATGAAGCAATATAATTCTTCCCTTTGTTGAGCATCTGTGGTGGCTCTGGAACTGGAATCGCATAATCGCCGTAAAGGTATTTGAGACTCTCAGTCTCAACCATAGTCACGATCTCAGCTGGCAATGGGATACCTTCTCCATCTTCATTATAGTATTCACTTTCTGGGAATAACTCTCTCAAAGCTCTTGGATCAAGTACAGCACCACTGACGGTGTGTGAACCCATATCTGGTGCCTTCTCCATCACAATAACTCTGATCTCTCTCCCGTCTTCGTTCTCAAGCTCTAGTTGTTTGAGTTTAATGGCTGTAGCCAAACCTGCAGGTCCACCACCGATAATACATACATCCACTTTATCAGCAGCTCTTTCCTCTGTGAGAAGTTCTTGTGAGTCCTCATCGATCTCCTCGAACGGTACCTCCATCGATTTATGCGTAATCTTTGTGGTTGTGAAGGTTCTGACAGAGGTTGGTCTGTGATTTATGGTTGCATGACGTTGTGATAATCGAAGTGATGGTAATGCTCTTGGTTGTAGGGATCTCAAGGTTTTTGACCCGACTCGAAGATCCTGGATGAGTGCCTTCCTAAGTGACATATCGATAATGTACGCCCAGAATAGGTTAAAAAGTGAAAGAGACAAAGACAGGAATGAGGATGGTAAATATAGTCATCACTCTTGAGATGTACTCATCACGAGGCCAATTTTTTTAGGCTCCCCGAGACTCCGTCACCGGCCAATCGTTGCTCACAAATTTGCAATCCTCCAAAAAAGTAGCTACAGAGACACGGAAAAATCGACAATTGATTCTCAAGAAAGCCATTTCTCTTTCTGAGAGTTAAAGGACAGCTTTGGAATGAGTTTCCTCAGGACTTGTCCATCGAAGGATCTAGTTGTTCAGGTATTTAGTGTCAGTCCCGGAAGCATTCTTCCGAAAAAGGCAGGACTCAAGTGCATAAACATGACCATTTGGCATTCACTGGAGTTTGAGCCATGCTTTGGAGATTTAGAGAGATAACGGAATGGAAGCTTACAAGTTTGTTCTCAGTTCCAACTTTCTTAGATCATGACGCTTATGCAGTAGTCTCAATAGAAGAGCTGTCCATTTTGATTCCTCGATCTAGGATAACCGAAATTATCTATTCAGAAACCAGAAACCCACACCGAGAACATGAAGAAGTCACCAAAGCGGTAAGGCATAGCAGAAGGCCGACCAAGGGCGTCAATGGGCTCCAGGACAGGGCTCTCTTTCTCTTTCCACAGAAAACCATGAGGTCTCTTCATTTGTATCAATGAAGTACAAAGTTGAGTAGAAACATAAACATAAACATTAGTTACATAACATATTTAGAAACATCAGACGAGAAAAGCAGAAAGCAGTAAAGTGGGGGACAATAATATAAGGTAATTCATAGATCATGAGGGTCATAACACAACCATAAAAACATAAGAGTGACAAAAAAATTGTACCCTAAAAGTATATATGCGATAAGATGTGTGTAGAGATTGGATTGTTGGACTGTGTGATCAGTTGCCTGATCTTCTCGTCATTGCTTCTCTTGGGATTTCTTCAACATTTTGGATGAACAAGATGATAGAATTGAAGCAAAAAGAGTGATATATAACAATGAAGCAAATGGGTGGGAAAGCAAAGAACTAATTTATCAAGAAAAATGGGGAAGTCTGAAAAGTAAAAAAACACAAAATATAGAAAGGTGATGGAAGTGGATACATGAGGTGGGTATTATGGACAAGGTTGATGAAAATAAACAATGATCTAGGTATGAGAAAACATCACATCACATGAACATGGAGTCGAGTTCAGCAATAGAGATGTTCTCCGGAGCTTCGATATCTTCGGTCAAGAATCCACCTCTAACAACCTTCAACCATTTCTCCGCCACTGGGGGGTCGGAACAACTGAACGAGTCACGATGGGATCCATCAGCTGCAATGGACGCAACACTAGAACCAGCTGGTGATAATCCTTCCAATGCAGCAGCATGTAGGGCAGCAGCGGCAGCCGAGGCGGTGGCCGATGCTGTAGATTTGGCCTTTGCCAGACGTGGAGCAGCGGCAGCGGCAGTCAGAGTACGACCTTTCTTCGATTGTAAGTATGACATCGACTTTGAACGCTTGTTGTTTCTATATGTGATCTTAACGTCTTCAGATTCGTCATACTCTTCATCAAAGTTATCGAGATCTTCAATATCATAATCGGAAATAGCATTGTTAGATGAAGAGGGTGTTTCTTTATCCGAATGGATTGGACTTGGTTTCAAAGAACCCAATGAAGCAGTGACTGGAGCGACAGAGTATGGGATGGAGATCTCTGGTAATCCAAGATCAAGTTGAAGATCGGCAAATGCGTTTCTGGTAATACCAAGATCGAAGGCAGTGGCACGTCTCTTCATCTCAGTTCCACCATTCATGAAACCACTATCATCTCTCATTTGATCAATAACATTCATGCCTTTATCTTCAGCCTTCTGACTCTCCATAGCCGCGAGGGCATGGACGTAGAAATCTGGAGCCAAAAGACCACGATAGACGTAAACCATTCTCTTTGGGGAAGCATCGGCCCATTCTCTCGAAAGGGCATAGATCAAGGACTTATCACCCTTTTCAACTCTCTTGACATAAGCATTCAGCTTAGCAGAGACCAAATTGGATGTCTTGGAGGAAAGGTTGGCCATTTCTGGATGTCTCTCAATAAGGATATCACAAATCTGCTTGACAGTCATACCTTTCTTGTCTTCATCCTTCTCGTAGAGAATACCAAAAATTGCAAACAACACATTATCGTCTAAGGACTTGTGTTCTTGAGGTTTTGGTCTTTCTCCTGTGACTGGGATCGTGGTCGATATACCAGTGGCGATCGATTGTCTTGGAATACCATTCTTCTTCTCTTTCTTTTCACCTTTGATCTTCTCCTTCGATGGTTTGGATGAAGATGTGATTGATGAAACAGATGTAGCTGGTGTGGACACAGAACTTGTTGGTGAAGCTTCAAGATCCAAATCTTCAGAACCAGAACTGATTGATCCTTCCGGAGTCATCTCCTTAAGGGTGCTTGGAAGAGTCTTGGCTTGAGCCTTAGCAAGTGAATAATCAGAGTTGAGACTGAGACGACGTGGTTTGAATGATGGTGACGATGCGGTGGACTCAGTGACTGGGAAAGCCACAGGTCTTCTGTTTGCCAAAGCCATATTGTATATATGTGTGTGTGGAGTGTATAAATAAATTAACGGGTCGGGAGCAAAATAATCAGGTGGAGCAACAGATATGAAATTCAGCCAAAGGATTAGTTAAAATCTTCAGCAGGATAATCAATATCAATGGGAGTGAAGCAGAAGGGAACAAATATAGCCTGTGATTGGAGTGTGTCTCACAATGAAGGTGTATACTTTCGTAATTTTTGAAATCCTGATTCTTTCCTGTGGGAAAAATCTGTTCTGATGGGGAACAACACTAGACAAGTCTTTGGTAAAGCAGTGAGTAGTTAGTGAAAAGCTCAGCTGCAAACGGTGGATTCAAGCAAAATGAAAATTCGTTTTACCTGTTGTGTAGTGGGCACGCAAGTATAGAGTCCTCAAGGGGAGGATCACGCAGACGGGACAAAAGTGTTCTAAAAGTTCAAGGGCCTCGTGGGGGGTCTGGACTGGATAAAAAAAAAGATGAGATCAAGAGATCGAAAGAAGGAAGCCTCTTTGTTCACTGAGGGTAAAGCGTTAGTTGATTTGGGTCTTGTGAAAAGGGTGGACCCCGGTATGTGTCAAGTAAAGCCCACTGGATGGGAATTGTTCGGATCGGAGCGGAGATCTCACGGGCAAAAAAAGGGGAAGCGCAAACAAACCCACAAAAGGAGCGGACCAGCACCGCAACACTCCGTTCTTTTACACACACACACAGCGGGTATCATCACACGAAAGGAGTTAAGATGTGGCGATGCACCAATAGAATACTTACATCTTGTTCAGCGTCTTTTCGAGCGGCGGTTGATGAGCCTTTGCAAGGAGTTTTGTGGGGGAGGAGCCAGGAGAAAGGAGCGTGGTGGGAAAAGTGTCAGGGAAATGAAAAATTGGAAACTCTGCGCACACTGCGTGGAATGGAGCGAATTGGCGCGGTTTGGCGAAAAATGCGTGCGACAAAACACAACTCAGATCCTCGATCCGGTAATTTCGCGAAGGACCTTTCGCCTTTCCAGCCCTCCACGGCGCCTTTGGCACGTCAATATTTTGTGCCAAATGGCTTCTGTGGGCAAATGGCACATTCAGGTTTGGCACATCTTTGGGATCTTGGGGTTCCCAGAATAGGGGCCATCATGACGCACTACTAGCCCGATGGTGGCAGGAGCTTAGAGACCTATCAAGCCAGAGGTTTAGGGGGTCCCCACCTTGTGACTGCTAAAATTATCAGCTGCTTGAGGTGTTCGTGCCATCACTATCAGCAAACTACGAGTTAGATAACGCCTGATCGGGCCGCGGACCGCCATCCTCCAAGGCCCGCAGAGAATGGGATTTGGCAGACGCAGTGTGAAAAATGACACAAAAATTCGCAGATAACGCAAAGTGCTGAAATATACGCAGTGCAAGAGGGTGCTGGTATGAGAAATACGCAGTAGGTTGGGAACACCCGCACAGTGCGGCCAAGTCGGTGTCTGACCGGACCTGGGGCCGTTTCCGGCAACAGGTCCCGATTGATCCATTTGATTTATGGATCATGATAACTATGGTCTATGGTCTACCGTGTTACTATACTAGCAGCACAGCTATAAACAGTTAACTACGGAAACATTTCGAGTAAATATATGCATCAGACCTTCTCTTTGTAATAATCACAAGCAGCCAAAGTTCTCTTGAAGTCCAACGGCCAAAAATCACTAGCATAAACCTCATCACCGCCATCTGGAGGAGAGAACCAATAATTCAAAGCAATATGGAAATCGTTCAACCCATCTTTCGACCCGAACGACGAGACCTCATGGAACCAACCAGCTGGTAAATATAACATCTGTCCTGGTTGGAGATCGATCGTGACTTTCTTCGCTTTGGAGAAACCCGGCCATGTATCATTGATGTATGATTCCACTTGATCTTGAACCTCTGACGATATCAATGAAGGAACCTTATCGAGATGCAAAAACCCTGGTGGGATCTTGGAAAATGATGGTGGATCATGTTTAACACCTTTATCATCCATTGCCCTAGATTCAAAATCTTCCAACATGATATCCTCCTCCTCAACCAAACTGATCAACTTCTCCCTCTCATCACCATCCAATTCATCATCCTTATTGTCCAATCTCCATTTGGCAACCTCTGTCAAGATCGCACCATCACCCCTGAGACTCCTCCAGCCTGGTGCCTTATCGTCATTCTTATAATCAATCACACCAGATGGATGCACTTGGTTGATATTCCCCACAGTGTGCATCTTCTGAGCATCCAATGGGGCAAAGATGGTGAATCTCTTGAAACCACAGGCGGGTATGTATAAGTTGTCAGCATGATCATGATGAAGACCAGATGAAGTACCGCCACCGAATATATGACGGCCGATATCATAATCCTTCTCTTGAAGTTTCGTGATGAATTTGGAGTCATTATCGGTTCGTGTGGTCTTACCGACCCATAGGTTGATCTGCTGTGTGGTTAACTTGTGCAATATGGATGGCTGGGATGGGATCTTGCCAATGAGGTTGGTCAATGGTTTCTGCATGAATTCGGTGAATCTCATATGTGCTTCAGCTTCATGGAGTGGGTCGCCTGGTACTTCGGTTGTGATTAATGGATCATCATCTTCAGGTTCATTTGAATGGTGGGAGAGTTCGTCAAAATCATCATGGATATTGTTGAAATCAATGGAGTCACCGTCTGAAAAGTTGTCATCAGGAATCGGAACTTCTTCTTTGTCCTCATATTCATCATCTTCATCGTCTTGGGAATCAACATCTATCTGTTTGGCACTCTGATCATCGTCATCCTCTTCATCATCGTCATTCTCTGCAGCCTCTAATTCCAATTTCTTTGCCAAAGCCCTATTGACCTCTTCAGGATCATCTTCAGTGTATTGTGTAGTCAAATAATACCCATCATCCCCATGTTTGATCGTACTCATAAAAGTTTCAAATCTCATCTTGAGCCTCTCTGTACCCGATCCAAACCCACCTCTATCTTTCTTCTCCACCAATAGCAAATCATCACTGTGTAATGTATCCACTATACTGTCTGGTTGGAATTTCTCAAGATCAATTCCTTCAACGACACCTTGTATTATACACGGTTTTCTAGCCTTGACGAACTCATCGTAGAACTTGTCCCCGGTATACGCATCGAGAGAGATCACCTCTAGTGTATCACCATCCGGATAATAACCAGTGTATCCATTGCGTGAGCTCTTTGACCGTTTTGTAGACATTCCGCTCGAGACAGTACTGTGCTATCAATAACCCAATTGCTCGGCCCCGGTGGAAACTTAGGACTCAGGACATGAGTCCCCAGTGGATCGTGGAAGTTAATGCAACTTGCCAGACTTTTCACTTAATTAGGTGCTGCCAACTGCGAACGAGAGGTGGTCGCGAGACCAGCAGGGTGTTTTTTTTTATGAATGATATACTAAACTAAGATACATACTGGCGTATTCCCTTTTGTTCAGTAAGTTGGAGAAGAATAAATTTCAGAATAGAAAGACCAGCCATGCAAGTATAGAGTGACAAATTGGTAAGATCAGTGTATGGTAGTTGCCAAGGGCATGGCTCTTGGACTTTGACCCGAAGCCAGCTGCCAGAGGAAATGTCTCCCCCACCCCTGTGGGGACTTGGCCCTGATCTGGCGAGATTGGATGTTCTGCGCACACTGCTAGCTCATGATGAGTCTGTTACCGCGTTGCATTTGCAATAAGGTCCCAATCAAGTTAAAGGACATGAAAACCCTGTAAGTTAGGTACAAGCCCGTATAGCCGTAGATAGTAGTGGACTTGAATGGAAATTATACACCTATTCGGGTAAAAGCGAAAAGTCCATAAAATAAACTGGCTCGGTTATTCGGTCCTTCGATCTGTGAATTATAGCCCCTAGTCTAGACTTTATTGACAGCCTTAGCATATGGCGCAGACCTTTGAACTTTTCAGCTTTGAGCCACTTTAGCCGTACATTTTTACTATCAGATACGGAGACAGCCTCAAAAGTGCACCACCCTGGGAAGATCGACGTGGTGCAGTCCACGTAATCAATTATTAGAGTTGAAACAGCTTCTGGCAAGCAACATGTGTCAGCTTGACAATTGTCGGAGATCCTGCATTCATGCAGGAAGGCTGTGATCACCTCTTATTGTCCCCTGCCAAAAGAGGGTTTTGCTTTTTGAGGGTGAAACTTCAGGAATCCTTACAAGCATTAACCTACCAATTGTCTGAGACAATTAAAATTGTATCTCTTTACTGTAGCCAGTGATATTTGTGCTTGTACAACACCCTAAAGGTTTTTGAAACCAAGATCCCTTGGTTGGACCAAGTTGAGTAAACTGGGCAACCCTAAAGTCTTAATTACGTATCTCGGCCGAAATATATAGGGGTTGCTCTAATTATATACAGCCGCCTCCCAAAAGAAAAGCAAAGTGAACGTTAGATCTGGTATCTGAAGACTGAAAGGCCATTGACTACAGAGTTCAAGACTGAGCATTGTAAACTGTACAGGGGATTAAAATGTCCAATTCTCACTACAGAATGTTGTTCTAAAATGAGTTCGTGAAATTGAAGGGGGATAAAGCCCACATAAACACATGTGACGGTCCTTGAGTAAATGAGATGATATAAACTGTTCTATATTGATGGACTTCTTGTAGATATGTGGAATGAAAGCATTGTCACACAAGCCAGTTGTGCAACTGAGTGAATAAAAACAAACAAAGAGACATGAAAATGTGGAAGTAACAAAAAAAACACAAGTAGTAGGTAGCGACAAAGAAAATAGCCAGCATTTTCAACTACCATACGATCTTTTTCTATCAAACGAATGTTCAAATTGTGGATCCTCTGACCCGATGGAATCACTTCTGATGTTGATTGAAGCAAAGCTCCCAAAACGGGATCCAACATTGGATGCCTTATTGATATGTTCAACCGGTGAGGCGGTACAGCTAGATGGAGGAGTAGCAAATGAGCTTATTGACCCTCCTGAACTGAAGATGGACCCACTCTCAGACTCGGAGGCAGTGGTGGTGGAGGAACTCTGTCTTGACACTGGGGTTTGGAAATAGTAGAACGGTGATGAAAGAATCGACGACTGTTGTTGTTGACGGTATGATTCCTGTGCATATGCGAATAAAGCCTGTACTGATCCAGAAGAGTTACCCTTGTTCAAATGATACTTGTTCTTGATTGAGTTTGGCACTGGTAGGTCACGTAGTATTGAGATGATCAACTGTACTAAACGACTCATACCGGCACCTCCAGTGGTGTTTTGGATGGACGAGATGTAAAGGTTATCCTGTTGTAATGTGTAAGCATGGGTGCTGATGATGATGGTTGCCAACGCGATCTGGGAAACAGTGTTGTAGAAAGTGCACTTGTGATGGAATTGAATCAATTGACAGAGGTAATTGGACATGTTACTGATGGATGTGATTGAATTGAGGGACGCATTCTCACTTTGTCTTTTCTCTCTGAGGATCAAATCGACATATGTATCATAAGTAGGAGCATCGACTTCCCATTCCAAGGATTTTAAAATGTGACACTCCATCTCGAGGAAGAGTTTTTGTGAATAACAGTTACAACAAGTGGCCCTGAGAAATTCAATGGTTGGAACTCTATGTTTAGCATCGATGAACTTGGCAGCAACCCATAATGCAGAGAGACCAAGGAGTTGGAAATGATCTTTTCTAACAACTCTCAATGAACAATAACGATCAATGATACTGATGGTCAAGTGGAAGGAAGTTGTTGTAAGTTTCAATCTTGTATGAACGTCCAATAAGAAATCGAACAGGACAGATCTCATCTGAGCAGAGATCTGTGGCTGAGAATGGATCAATTGTGCATTGACTTGGGTCTCGATCTCCAATTCGTTGAGATGTTGGAAAATGTCCATGCTGTACTCATCGAGACATTCTTCATGGGCACGGGTCTCCATTTCGTTGAGAGTTGGATGGGACGACAATAAACGGGCATGGGATCTGCGTTTAAGAGCCATTGGGGTCATTCTGATATCCATCATGTTGAGAAGATTGGAATATATACGACCGGGAATATGTGTGACAGACTAAGTAAATGAATAGCAGCCTGTGATGGTGATGGAAAAAAATTTGGTTGTGGCTCTGACAAAAGCAAAATCTTTGGTGAAAAAATTTGGTTCAGCAGAATCTCTCAAAATATGCAAATATGGAGGAATTGACAATGTGGGTCAGGTGGTAATGGGGTTTTAAAGGATGTAGATCTATGTGTGTATAGATGTATGTATTGATGCTAATGAAAGAGAGAGAGAGGGAAAGAATGGGTAGCAAAGAGAGATCTGGGAGGTAATGACTGTGGCCAAAAGATGAGTGGTGATAAGATGGGGATGGAGAGGGGAGAAGGGGGTAAGCTCCTTGACGAATGTCTATTTGTGGCAGGTGGATATGACAACGATGTGGAGGAGAAGTTTGTCAAGGGTGTGTGAAGAAGAAAAGGGGGAAATCTGAACGGTTTAATACCTTTCCAAGCTCGAGCAAAAAAGAACCAAGACGAGATCGGCGGGTCTGGGTTTACGCAGCTGCGCACATCGGCGGGACTGGAAAGGGACTACGAGGACTCACCAGAGACTCGCCATACTGAGGCCACTTCTCTCTCCTGGCCCATCATCCGACTATTGCACAGCTACTATGGCAATTGGCTAGTCAGAGTACCACTACGTTCACTACCTCTAACCCCGGCTACATCGTCTGGCGAGTTGAAGATCTACGAAAAACCCAAAGGACAATATACGAACCAATGGCTGTTGGATTGCAAGTGACATTCTCACTGTATTGGTATACTAGATGATGACAAGACCTCATTACCCCTGTTTTTGTTAGACAACATGATCTTCCCGTGTGAAGCACAAATTCCAAACCCTCAACCTGGAGCGTAATGTAAAGCATGTACATGCTACAGTCAACGCTCCTCCTTAACTTTAGCTTATCCTTTCCCCCTTTCCCTCACAGGGCCTGGCGTGAGGTGAGGGGGCCTGGTGTGAGGGTGCAAATCAGTCCCGCGAGACTTGTCTCACCACACAAACACTACGCAGAAGGCGAGCCCTAATCTTTCGAAGGGGGTGGGACTCATGCACAAACTCTATGGTCAGTCCCGATTCTTTCAAGGGCTCCATCAAATTTAAAGGGCAACTTCAGTTGAGAGTGCACTTTAGACTGTGCACCGTTGGAGCTTAATTAGGACTAAACTTCCACAACTAGGATATAGACAGCCTAAGTTCCGTCAGTTCCGGTGCTTATTGTAAATATCCCGTCTCAATGGTTTTCCTATTTCAACTCAACGCAATCTAGAGAGTTGTCTTAATTGTGAGCCTCAACATGATTTGTCGGGAATATGAAGTGTAGCGTGATAACTAACTCGTATTTAACATCAGACAACTCGTAATGAAGATCGAGACCTCACTTGAAGAGACAGGTATCAGTACTATTCTGTCAGATCAGAGTGCTTGTACCAGGTATTAGCTATCATACATCTTCTTGTTCATACATCGCCAAATATGCAACTCGTGCAAAAGAGCTTTTCCAGTCTAACAATCTGTCACCACTGGTTAATATTAGTGAATATGAAACAATCGCGCCACGGCTTACTTCTCTTGCTGCCTTTTCAAGTCGATTGGGAATACATGATCCCCTTTAATCACAGGAAACAGTTGAGGATCAGCCCATCAAGACTTACTGATTTTAATACCCGGCATTTTTCCAAACGGCATGGTGAGATCTCTAATATTGGCTGAATGAGGTTCAAACGTATGAGATTCCATTTACGAATCAACTGTCTCACTACTTACTCAAAACCGTTGTCTTATCCAGACCCATGCCAGTGTCATTGAAAACGTAGAGTAAGACACCGTACACCAAGTCCAAATTGGTAAATCATCACCCTGGAGGTTGAATATAAGCTCATGAGGTAATCTGTATATATCATGAAAACTGTTACCCCATGATTTTGATTTTGAGTCGAGGGTTTCCACACTTCCAATGGAAAAAATGGCAAATTACCTTTGATTATTGAGCTTAATTCATGTATACTGTACTCATGAAGAAAAATGCCTGACATACTTAAGTCTGGAGTCATGTTTCAAAAAGTGTGTATAGCATAGCTTCACAGACAGGAACAGGGGAAAAGCATCGAACTGAGTACGAAGAACTTGCATAATTACACACATTCTCGCTCACGAATCAATTGAACGTCCAATTGAAATCTCCTACTAGTGGCCAGTTCTCACATTCAATTTACAAGTATATCGTGATAATGAATATATCCACTGAGAGCTAAATGAGCTTGAGTTGAGGCCAACGATTATTCTCATGATCAATGGGTTGGATTGTTGGATAGTTGGAACAGTGGGACATTCTTTTCAGGCGTCTGGATCAAGTTTTTCGTACGCTAATGATACCGAACTGTAATTGGACACAACTCTTTACGATTGAAGATTGCTCTGAACCTCTACTACTTCCAAGATATAACCCTACACAGAATATCAGACAAGAGGAGCGCCTGAATTCTGATGTCCTTCCAGAGGCATCAACGAAGTTCCCTTGCATTCGATAACTATGACGCATGAATATTAAACAGTTTCCAGGGCTCAAGAGCGCCAATTCAGGGACTCGGGACTTTTCAGCCTTTTTTTTTCCAGTAGGGCCTGGGATGGGACTATGCAAAATAATGGAGACTAACAGCACGACTTATCTGTGGATGTGGAGAAAGCAGCATCAAATCTGAAACAAACCAAATCAAACCTCAACCCGAGAAGGTGATCTAGTACCATGAAACATCACCATAGGTGGGCTTGGAAGGAGCGTTTATTGTACCCCCTTCATTTAGTCACAGATTAGCGAATCACACCTGTGGTTGCGAATTCAGGTTTCAGATCGCATCAACAACCCAACTAGGAAGGTATCGGAACAGATCGTAATTGGACGTTGATGCGATACAAACTTTCCATAAGGATCGGGATCAATTGACAAGGTTCAGAAACATGACACCCTATCAGAATATAGCCAGATGTAAACTCTGAATAGAAATAGAGTTTATTCAGGCCCATGAGAATGAGGGGTTCATAGATCATGATTCACTATTTAATTTTGGGTGTGATTCACTGTAGAGCCACAGGGCCCAGGCCCCATTAATTTTCTTCGAGCCCAAAGGGTACTTACTACTCACTAATAGTAGAACGCCGCAACAACTGACTATATGCGATCCCGCATAATAAAAACACCTAACAGAATTCAAAAAGAAGTTGAAACTTCCACGACATGATCCGAGTTGTATATATTCGGAAACTGGACCAGTGGATATTTCTCGTATTGGCAGAGAAAAGTCCACTCAGCTGTAATTCTAAACCCATATTGTAAACACAAAATACCAACGCGCCTCTATCTTTTGATGTGACATTTTATTATGATAAAATACATAAGCAGTACAGGTAGATACGGTTGTCATGGTATACTTCATAACATATCTTTGACATGGCATACGGATAACCAACAGCTATCAGATATATCACCAGATTTTTGAACTCAAGAGCCAAGGCCATCTAGTTATTTGATATACCAAGGTTGGTACCATGTACGCTGTTACAAGCACTTGTTCGTCGCAAATGTGGAGATGAGTTGGTCAGCATCAGAGAAAGAGGGGCTTAATTCATCACTTCTCCATTCTTCGGCACTCGACACCCTCTTCTCCAGCCCATAACCCACAATTATCTTATACAGTTACAGGCTGTGTTTGAGCCAATCTTTTATTCGAATCAATCAATCTCGGAATCAACAAAAGTTGCATGGCAGTGCATGTCATTTACCCGGGACCTGGTCCAGAAGTTCAAAGATGGAGATTGATGACATCAATCATCATGGGGACAGGAAAACTTCTTTTGCTACTACACTTCTGATTCCTGGATTCTAGTCACAAGAGGTCCGTTTCATATCACGTTTCAAGCAGGAAAGTGCCTGTGATTGTAGCATTTATTCCAATGTGACAGTCGAAGAAATCCCACATAATTACCCTCAACTTTTCTCTGGACTCAGCCTCTATCACTAGCTTGCCCACCTCCCAACTTTTGGGGCCATCTGGCATCGACCGATGAGCAGATCGCCCAGTGATGGAACATCTTCGTATCGTATCTCAGAATAGATATAGTATATGGGTGATGAGCGATAGACCATGAAGCTCGCACACTACATAAGACTTCGAGACTACAACATGCAATCCATATGACCACTTTACAAAGTTGAACGATATACTACAGGATGCGGATCACAAAATAATTACTGGAAAGACGCATGAGATATAGATGAATAGAACCATGGATTGTGGACAGCTGTGGTCGGTTTTCATATACTTTCCTCACAGAGTACTTGGTCAAATTAAAGTTCACTCTAGAGTCTAGAGGTCAGACGAAATATACATGATCCAAAAGAGACATCTTTATGATCTATGCATTCCTCCACCCTCCGGTAATTGAACTTGGGAATGTTGAACATTTGTCATGCGTGCAAGTTAAGCTTGAAAATATTAATCGGATATTGCCAGTACTTGCCTTTTGATTGATCTTCTCACACACCCATCGTATATCCCTTGGCTGATCCTTTACCTCAGGGAACGCTTGTGTTAAGCCCTGGCCTCTTTGAAAAGGCGTTCGCAAGGATTCCAGTTCGCGAGTGCGGCAGTGAACGATTTTACCTCTCGGGAAGATGGGGGGATTCCGATAAGGTTTTGGAGAGTTCAAGACTCAAGTTTAAGCTTCAGATCGTGATATCTTCAATGTACAGAATTGCTTCGGAATGTCACTTACTTCTACATACTCCAGGAAAAGATAAGTGTCTCACTGGTGGTACACCCATGTGTTACGGGTGTTGCCCTGAGTCCTTTTCCATACCCCCTTTTTTTCTAAGTTTTTATAGGTTGCCGCTTTCTTTTTTTTCTCCTATTTTTTCTGGCGACGGTGCAAACAATTTATACCACAGGACCTGGGACAAATAATAGCTACAGCGGACACTAGTGAAGGCCAACAGCAACATCACCAACTACACTAGCAATGTGAACCAATAAATAACCTGTGATGAATGGTTAAAGCACTTGTCAATGTTTGTTTCGTTGTGGAGTATATGAGCACATACCCACATATTCAATACAGTCAACGGTGATTTGTAGTCCCGAGACTCATCAAGTCTGGAGCTGTAAGGGACTGGAAAAATTAGTCTCGACGCAGGATCTATGTAATTTCCCTTTTGGGAAATCCAACGCCTGGATCAGAATTTCGACGCATCACACAATGCAGATCATTTCGCCGTTGGAGACTAGCAGTCATGTGACTTTTGCGGCTTTGAACTGTAACTGAATAATATTCAACGAACTACAAGCATTCTCTACCGGCATGGACAGATTTGGATGATCGGTATTAATTGAGAAAAGCAGACTCTAATGGTTCTTACATAACTAAAAAGTAGTCTAAAACTCTCCTAATATGGGACTATTTGGCTGAGTTTTGAGTTTTGAGTCTGCTATCCTTGGTATATCTCGAAAACGCCGAAAACCGAGTCTAGGAGATCGATGACTAGGAAAGTCGAGAGGTGGGACTAAGCGCATGCCGAACTAGGAGTGTCTGATACAGATTTTGTTAATTAGGGATTTACGACGACAAACATATGATCACAGTCTAGAGATAACATTAAAGATTGTCCGGGGTCCTGGAAGTGGACCGAGATGGAACTATTATCATGGTTCATGAGCGGTGATGTACTAGAACCTCAAGATCATAAGTGTTCAGGTAGTTTAATTCGACCTCAGGGCTATAGTGTTGGTAACCAGGCCGAACGCGGTTCTCTGTCTTCTAGAGTCAACGGTAAACTCTGCCGAAATAATTGAATGAATCCCCGCATTCTCTGCGTTCGTGCGAAGAAGAGCGTTGAAGGCTGAGTATAACATTCACTACTACGAGTAAGGAAATTGTGTTATAGGGTTTGAGACAGTCCGAAAATTGTCCCGGTCGAGATGGAGCCATACTTTTGTTTCCTTAGCTCCAAAGAAAGCTTTAAACAGACCGCGCGAGGCCCGAAGTCCGGCAAAATAAGCCGGCTACACGGGATTCCGTTCCCAGCTAGTCCCGCCGATTCCCAACTCCCAGCCGCAAAAAAGTCCACCTGAAAAGTGTCTTCAACCTTGCAGCATTGGAGCTAATCTGAAAAAGTCCAACTTGAAGCATATTGAGTCTACAAGTCGAAGGCTGGCCACTGTTTTGTAAATTTTCACTCTCATGGGAAAATCCCATTCATTGAGTGGACATTCCGCATTGTACTGATGTAAATCTGACACCCCATCGCTCATCATCCCCAATCCCCAATGTCCTCGCATGAATGCACTTTAATCGCCAGCACATTTGAAATATGTGCCATTATATTTCAGGGGTACGTACACGGTGGGCACCAAGCTTTTCCCTGTGACTTTTTAAGGATCTTCATAAGCCTTCAGGATCTGCTAAACTGCTCATACATCATACACTGGTTCCCCTGCCAATGTCGGCTTGTAAACCACTTGCCGGATCGTACATCAACAACAAACCTTGCCGTGATAACATTCCTAATGCTACCCTTGAAAAATTGTTTCAATTACAGGGTGTGAAAAAGGCTTGATCGAAAGAAATTCAAAGCTGTCCCTCGCTGTACAAGACTAGGAGTCCCTGTATTGAAACTTAAGCCCAAGTATGGATGGAGTCAAGATACAACTGTATCACTGCAGTTTATGAGCCTCTCATTTATTACATTTGGCAATAATTCATAATGAATGGCACCACATGGCGAATGGGGTCCAAGGTCCAAGTATAGAACCTCTAGTGAGTCGTGTCTACAAGAGAATTCGTCATAAATCTTTAGAATTAAAAAACGTATTAAGTAAAAGCTCAACAAAGAGGGCAAAATCATTCAACAAACTGTTGATTTGGTTTTTCATTCCATTCAGGGTTAGTCACAGCCATCTTATGCTTTCCATACAATGGTGGCTGTCTAGCAACATTCTTCTGTCTCAAAACATAGATCTTGATCCAGATGATAAACTCTCTATTCTGATAAGCAGCATGTGTGGTCAATGGAACGTCAAACACTTCATCCAATTCTTCCAATGTCAAAGACTTAGTCTCAGGGAGGAACCATAGAACCAAGAAGAATCCGACAAAGTTCCAAGCAGCATACCAACCGAAAGCACCTTGTGGTTTGAAAGCATCCAACAACGATGGCCAAGTGATGGCAAGGACAAAGTTCCAGAACCAAAGATTACCAATAGCAATAGAAGTACCCAAAGTTCTAACATAAAGTGGGAAACATTCAGCAGTGTATGGGAAAGTGACGACACCAGATCCGAAGGAGTAAAAGATTGTGAAGAGATAGATACCCAAACAAATGGCACCAATACGACCGTCACGAGAAGTGTCTTCCTCAATCCAGAACGAAAATCCAGTCAGCAACAAAAAGAGACCCATCAATGGGAATGTACACAACAATAGGAATCTTCTACCATACCTGTCAATGGTGAAGAAAGCAGGGAGGGCAAACACGGTGTTCAAAAGACCGAATCCTAACGAAGCACCAAGGGCATTGATCTCTGCGAAACCGGATGAAATGAAAATGGATGAAGAATAGTAAGCAATAACGTTGATACCACAGAATTGTTGCATAAAAGTGACAATGAAAGCACCAACAGAGGCGTTTCTGTTTCTTCTGACGGTGAACAATTGCTTAACACGCTCCATAGTGGCAAGCTCCATACCCTCCTCCTCTTGTAAGAGGACATATTGGTAGAACAAATCTCTAGCAGCGGTGATATCATGTTTTCTGATCGAACGTAACGATTCCCATGCGTCACGGTAACGGCCTTTACCCATCAACCAACGTGGGGATTCAGGACAGAATGGAATTTGCATCAAGGCAAAGAAAGCAGGCAACATGGCACTACCTAGCATCAATCTCCAGTTCAAACCACCTCCAATTCCATGGTCACCAACGTAGTAGAACGCCATGGATAGGACATAACCAAAAGCGATACCGGCAGCGGTGAAGAATTGCCACAACATGGTCAAAGCACCACGGATTGCGGCTGGCGAAGCCTCAGAGGAGTAGACTGGCACAGTGGCGGATTTTGGACCGATACCAAAAGCTCCCATACAACCTCTGGCAATGAACAAGTGGAACCAATGACGATCGACAAAACCTTGCCAGAAACAGGAGAGACATGAAGCAACACATGACCAGAAAATGACCCATTTACGGCCAAATCTTCTGTTCAATGGATCAGTGAGGAATGTGGAGACAAAAGCACAGAACAAGTATGGAGAACCATTAACAAGACCTTCGAGCCATCTGGATCTATCGTCACCGTTACCAATACCCATGTATTTAGGATAGAATAACAAAGCACCATTGATGACAGATTCATCTGCACCTTGAGTAGCGGCACACAATGAGACGGAAATAACAATTTGCCATAATTTCCATGGAATGTCCCAAGGATGATGTATCTCTTTATATAGAGCCTCCTTCTCCTCATCAGACAAGATGGTCATCTTAGTGTATGAAGCAGGGGCTCGAGCAACAGCGGCACCACGAGCGAATAATTCTGGGTCTTCCAATCCATGTTTGATGGCAAAGTTTCTTCCCATCTCCATCACTTGTGTCTCATCGTATTGACCCAAGATGTTCTGGTCCTCAACGGCAGCAGCAGAGTCTTCCTCGTCAGTGGAGCCGAATAATCCTGCACCGGTAGCACCGTCAACCTTTGGAATGTTGGCCTTTTCATCTGAATGTGTTGTTGTGGATGCTTGCGACTGGTTGGAGTCGTATGGTTTATCCTCTGGTAAGGAACTCATAATGGATTGAATAGTATTAGAATAATACACCAAAGTCTATATGGAAGAAGTAGACAAAGAAACGAAAACAAGTTGCAAAGCGTGAAATGTGGAGAGGTGCTGCCTTATATATCCATGGGGAATGGGACATCCCTCGACATCGTAGGATTCTGCCATCCCCAGATTTCGAATGGCTCTTTTCCCTTTCAGGACTGTATAAGCTACAACCCACATGCTGCACGATGGCGAAAAATAAGGTAGGAGCCGAGCACACATGCTGCACGTTGGCGTAAAATAAGGGAGGGGCCGAGTACGGCCACGACCCGGCAATTTCTTCTCCAGGTGCTTGCGGCTTTGCATTGGCCCTTTGGAATGAGAGCAAGGGGCCTGTGGTTACCGATGAAGATAGAGTTGGGGCTGGAGTAGAGGTGGCTTACCAGCCCCAGAAATCAGCACATACCACTCCATCGGTCGCTGGAAAAAAGATTTGATTACAGGTCGCAAGCAAGCCAAGCAGCCTGCCACGATGGAGGATATTCTTCCGAGCTTCGAGAGCTCCTGCGGGTTTCCCTGTCACTTTTCAAGGCGAGCCCCGCGTTCCCACCACTCAAAAACTCGCTCTGACGTCACAGGCCCCAGAGCAAGACAGCAACCCTATTGCACAGGCCACTCGCTGTTGCAGCACTCAACAATGCTATTCAATCCGTGGGTTAAGAGATCCTACGGAGATATCCCTTTTGCCGTTACTTGGAGGGTGCCTGATGCCCAGGCTTGACCATGTATGGATTTCAAAAACTAACGAAAAAGCCCCATTGGGCGATTTTCTACAAGCTGGATTGCTACGCCGTACACCATGTTTGATATACAATGCCAGCCAAAAAGCTACTGTAAGCTACAAATTTCTCCGCATTTTCCATGAGGAAAACAGATGACTTCCCTCTCCAAAAGGAAAGGTCATCCGGATCGGCAATCGCGTTCTTAGACATGTAGCCTGTTGAGCCGTCTACAATCTTTCACAATCGTGAAAAAGTGTAGATTAGGATTACTTACCCTCAATCTCTGGAGGGACAAATTACAAACGTTAAACCTTTACTTGGAACTGCTAAGAGGAGATAATTCATTCAAGCAAGCCAAGAATGTTATCAACTTACAATACACCCAATCTATCAAGTGGAGAACCATTTCACAGTGCCGTTCATTCATCCCAATTTCTTATCTTCATACGAACTTTAGGCTTAGATTAATCCATATCGATTAAGGATCGACAATTATGATCCAGAATCGAGCAGAATCCAACAAAAAACATCTAAATTTAGCCTAGAATTGTGCTTATAACCTATAACCATACTGCCTCATGGTTCGCAAGTTGTAATCAACCCCACAAAATAATAATTTCAGGCACGGGGCTGTTGAGGCAAAGAATTTAGAACTGAGGGGTACATAAGTTACGGGCGGTTAGTTTATTAGTCAAACGGATCTAGTTCTTCTACATATCCCCATGTTTTCGGAAAGGAATCACTAATTCCTATAGAATATGCTACTGTTTAGTTTCAGTATTTTTGCTCTTATGAGGCTCATAGCAAAGTACAAAATTATTCATAACATCTGATTCTTTCATTAAATAGCTCTCGGCCTTAAACAACATGGCATAAACTCATTCCTTTCGTGACCTTCCAAGACTTGCAATGGGAATATTCAAAATCGTTCCCTTTCTCTTTGGCAACGTCCTAGCCTCATCCAATCCCTTTCCGAACTTCAACCTCACCGGGTCATCACCTCCAGAGAAACTCGACATGATGCCTTGTTCCCTCATGATTGACGAGTCATCATGATCACTCATCGTTGTGGTTCTGCTCAGATTCACGGTGGAATCCGGGGGTGAGATACGACCCGGTGTATGGTGGTCTGTGGTGGATCTTGGTGTTGATTGTGATAGTTTCGATGAGCCATGGGAGTTTGATCTCGATTTGGAAAGTTTTTGGAACGAGATGTTGTTCATCCCTTGCGATGCACCAACCCTTGGCTCGTTATAGGGTGTCTCCTTCCCTGATGAGCTCAACGACGACATTGATGGAAACGACGATAATGACTGTGCAACAACCGGTGTATGTATATTCTGTTGATATTGTGCATCTTCCCTGATGGATGGGATCAAGACTGGGTTTCCAGAGGTTGTCGTTGGTGAATGTAACATTGGGGAAGCCATCGTGATGTTTGGTGGCTTGATGGACAATCCTCCCAGTTTTGGGGACTGTAAACCAGTGGATTGTGATGGTGAATAAATATATGAATTGGAATGCGAACCAGTGAATCCCATTGATACGGCGTTTCTCGGTACAGGGGACCTCGTGTTGAGACTCGAAGGGTTTGAGGCTCGACGTGTAGTGGTCACAGATGGTAATGGTGGTAATGAATTTGAATGCACCCTTTCATGCGGTGTCTCTTTATCTTGTCCTGATTGGAATAATGAGGATGTGTCTCTCAAGTATAATGAATCCTGTTCTGCATCCAACGTGGAATTTGCATCTGATAAAAGCTCCTCAAGATAACGTTCAGCTTGGAAACTAGCAGCGAAATCCATGGGTACTAATCCGTTCTTATTCTTATGATTTGGATCAATCCCATTCCTTATGAGGATCTTTAAGCTTTGTAAGCTTCCAAACTTCATGGCGAGATGCAATGCATTGTTTCCCTCGTCATCGACATCATCAATATTGGCACCCAATCCAAGGAGCAATTCGATACATTTGTAGAAATCCTTCACACTGCTCACTAGTAATGGAGTGTATCCATGGTCGCCTCTAAGGTTCAACTGAGTAGGAAAATGCTGTAATAATAAATGTGAAGTTTGTTCATGTCCATTCATCAACGCGAGATGGACACTGGTATTGTTCTTGAAAGTTCTCATGGTCTCGTCTTTATCATGTCCGAGTGATATGAGATGGACACAGATAAGGTATCTCCCGTTGTATGATGCATAGTGAAGTGATGACCATCCATTACTTGGGTCGATGTTTTCAACAAGGTCAGGAAATCTCTTGAGTAGTCGCTTCACCACAAGGAGATTCCCGTCAATCACAGCCTGACGAAGCCGTATTTCTGGTTCAAGCATGTATGTGAATGTGTATATGTGAAGGTTTGAATATGAAGATGGTAATTTGTAATAAAATGGAGTGTGATGCCCTCTAGGTTTGATTTATTCAATGTAATGGTCCTTTCAAGCCGAGCGAGGGTTGTACGTTATCGCCTGTTTGGGGGCTGAAGGAATAAGGAGGTGGATAAAACGGATGACAAGAACACGCCTGAGTTCAGAGTTGGGCAGAGGTGGTAGGCCACAGGTTTGATGGTGAGTTTGGAGGGTTGGATCTCTTTATGAGTGAAGAAGTGGAAGAGTCTTTATTTACTTAAAAAGCCAGGAATAGATGAGATTTGGAAACCCCATTTGGGAAAGGCTTCAAGATGAAATTTGATTCTGATCCAAAAACAAGACGCGATGCTGATTGTCTATTCGGGACGCTTGCGGTGCGCCAAGCTGGGGATTCCTCGCCAAAGTGGCGAAGAAACGCGAGAAAACTTGGCCACTTTCGCCAGTTTGGCGGGTTTGGCGCAAGGAATTCCAGAGTGACGTCATGGTGGAATTATCCATTGAGCAATAGGCCAGAGCTTGTGGATCGGTCTTCAGACACTTTTGGATAGACGAATGGCAGGCGTACGGGGGTATTACCATGATAATTAAATTTTAATCACTATAGTTGAAGATATAAGGTTTCAAAGGGGATCTTTCACCTCAAATGGAGTGATTCTAACTGAGAGATACAGTTTGGCCAATGTGAAATCTGTTCATGAAGTTGAAGATCACTACGGTGAATCTTGATGATGTAACAAACTCCTCTCTTTGAATCTATAATCTACAATAATAACCATACTCTTCAGTTCACCAACCCAAGAAATCAAACACCCTCTTGTTGAAATCCACAGGGTTATCCAAATACAAATGATGACCAGCGTCCTTGATGATTGAATATTCAGCATGACCACCATGTTTATTAATCTCATCCACAATGGTCTTACCAGCCTCTTTACTCATCCAATCGTTATCACCATACATCCAGAGCGTCTTCTGTTGGATATTCTGAGGCACACGATTCAACAATGGAAATCTAGCCAATGCACCTGGTGCCAAAATACGTGTCAGGGCATACTCACCCGATGCTTTTGCAACAAAAGTGTTGTAACAATAGACATGTAATTTCATTGTCATCTCTTCACTCTCGGTCTTTCCAAATCTGCGGAATGACCAATTACTGGCCAAGCTTGGACCATATGGACCCATTGCCCTCATGATTGTGAAAGGCGAAGCGTTATGGTTCCAGAGATAGACGAGGTATTTTGGGAAATTTGGAACTCTTGTGACGAATCCATTATCATCTGGAACGTGTAATGATGATGATTTCTTGACTGGTTCATCTGTGTTGCGGTTATGTCCACCAACTTCCTGTTCAACGTCTGGACCTTCAACCATCACTCCTTGCTTCGTACGTTCTACTTCTGGGATCGATAAGTCATATATGTTTCTCTCGACACCAACTGGACTGACAAGTATGAGTTTATCAACGTGTTCTGGATATTTGAGGGCATAAAGCGATGATAAATATCCACCAAATGAGTGACCAACTAAATGGAACTTGTCAATTTGTTGCTCCTGGCGCCATCTCTCCATCGAATCTAGGAAGAAGTCTTCAACTTTCTTAACATCTTCCAACGATGTGCTCTTGCACTTTGGCAATTTCGGTCTTGATGATAATCCATATCCCAACATATCAAGAGCGTGTAGATTCACATTTGGCTTATTGGTCAACCCATCAAAATTTCTGTAAAAAAGACCCAACGCGGCACCGTACCCATGGATGAGAACGATATGTCTCTCCGCCGTGCTCTCCGAAGGCTCGATGTTCTTCACGTTGAACTCATGGATGGTCTCGTCATTCCCAATAGGCACATCAATGGTCTTTGCCACTCTTCTACCATCGGTCTCGGGATAGAAAGGGAGTGTTGATAGCACTTCGAACTCGGAATCTGAGAGCTTGTTTCGGCCCCACCAGTGGCGGAACGCCTTTTTGAAGCCGTATTCGGGTAATATCACGTCTGACATGTGTGTGTGTGTATAAATCTCTAAACTTTGATCGTGGAGTTCAGGTAACAATAGTGGCAAAAGCGTGCAACAGAATCGTAATGCGCTGGGTTGCGGCATCCACATGGGTTTTATTCACCGTGGTTCAGTGTTTAGTGACGTCTCCTATAATTTAAGCGCTGCGGCCGCTCTGCTCGTCCCGGTCGGCGTTAGCGGGAACGCACTACAGTAGCTCCGGTCGAGACACCCTTAAAGCCGGCATATGCTCTACGGTGGGAGTGGCAGTGTGTCGTGTGGATGAGAGTATATGCTTAGATGTTATTGATGGCGTTGAATAGACCATACCAGAAAAAGCCGAGACCCAGGCCAGCAAATATACTGCTGAAGCCTTGGGCCCTCAAGAACTTACGAACATCCTTCTTTGGATCACCTGAGCCCTCGCCCGCAGCGGCTTTTGGATCACCGTATTGTGAGATCTGATTGATTTTGTATCTGAAGTATGGGGTGAATAAAAGATAAACCGAACTGAACAGACTACCCAGGATGAAATAGAATCTCCCATAAGAATCAAATCTCAATGAAGCGGCACTCTGGATTCCCAACCCGATAGTAGCCAAAAGACTAACAACCTCCGTCTTGCCTGACAATTTGGAATACTTCTGAGCCCAGAAACTTATACTGGTGTTATCAATACCCTTCTCTAGCAATGCTGGGATTGTGGTCCATGCCGAAAGACCCTGACTGAAGATGGCTGTGCTCAATGCTGGAGCTGCGAGGTGGGCAATGCCAATGACTGGTAATACACCTGCCACGATAGATTCGGTGTCTCCGATGTTGATTGTGTTGACCATTTTGTTGAATATGTGAGGGAATGTTTGAGTATTTGATGGTTTTGCTGCTGCTCAAGTGTCAATGTGATCAAAGCCCAGCACTTGGTATCGTTTAAATAGACATGAGCCATATTTGTTTGCTAAAAGCAACATTATATAGTCATTCCTCCCCACCTGATCATTTAAAATTTCAGACTCCATCCAACCGCCAAGATTCCATTCCATAACTAAGCACAAAGTGACAAAAGCAATGGGCCGAGGGAAGATCAAGATCTTCGATATTGTGCCATCGAATGGATTATTGGAGTCTCCATTCGATTGTGTCTCTTTTGTTGCCTACAACATCCTCAAGGGTTGCGCAGCCCCTGAAAAAAGAGCGGGCCGGTCCACGTGAGGCCGGCAGCGGCTGCCAGGGCCGGTGTTGCCAGGTGACACAAGTTTTGATGAAAAACTGCCGTTATGAGTGCGTTAAGGACTGAAATTATACAAAACCATCTCTAGCCTATTTGATGTTAGGATGAGGACCTATGTGTCAATTATGGTACCATTAACTCAACTTATCATTGATGTATTCCCAAAATACTGTCTACAAATTACCAACCCAGGCCTTCTGATTGGCTGATATCCGCGCCGGTGGCAGACCCTCACCCAGCTCCGTAAACCGGGCCGGTCGTCGGAGCATCTTACCGGTGATTCATCCAAACCTAGCCCTTATATATATCTAAACGGCCACTTCCACCACACCTCAACTTTGTACGACCACTGAAGCTGCCCGACATATCCAAATCAATCACACGTAATGACTGGATCTTTAGAGAAACCAAGAACTCTTTATGACAAGGTCTTCGAAGACCATATCGTACACAGAGATGAGTCCGGATCATACTTGCTTTACATTGACAGACATTTAGTCCACGAAGTCACATCTCCACAGGCCTTTGAAGGTCTTGCCAACGCCGGAAGAGACGTCAGAAGAAAAGACTGTACTCTTGCCACGGTGGATCACAACATTCCAACTGACTCAAGAGCTGATTTCGTCTCCACAGAAACTTTTATCAAGCAACAAGATTCTTTACTACAAGTGCAAACATTGGAACAAAACGTTAAGGACTTTGATGTTACTTTCTTCGGTATGACTGATGAGAGACAAGGTATTGTGCACATCGTTGGACCAGAGCAAGGTTTCACCCTTCCAGGTACCACCGTTGTCTGTGGTGATTCCCACACTTCCACCCATGGTGCCTTTGGTTCTTTAGCTTTTGGTATCGGTACTTCAGAGGTCGAGCACGTCCTTGCCACACAAACCATTATCCAAACCAAGTCCAAGAACATGAGAATCTTCATCGATGGTGACTTGAGTCCTGGTATCACATCAAAGGATTTAGTCCTTCACGTCATTGGTGTCATTGGTACCGCTGGTGGTACTGGTTCTGTCATCGAGTTTGCCGGTAAGGCCATTGAGAACTTGTCCATGGAGGCTAGAATGTCCATCTGTAACATGGCCATCGAGGGTGGTGCTAGAGCCGGTATGATCAGACCAGATCAAACTACTTTCGATTACATCAAGGGTCGTCCATTAGCTCCAAAGGGTGCTGAGTTCGAGAAGGCCCTTGCCTACTGGAAGACCCTTCACACCGATGAAGGTGCTCACTTCGATGATGACATCACCATCAAGTCCACTGATATCATCCCAACCATCACTTGGGGTACTTCTCCACAGGATGCTTTACCAATCACAGGATCCGTTCCAGACCCATCCAAGGTTGATGACCCAATCAAGAAGGCCGGTATGGAGAGAGCTTTGAAATACATGGGTCTTGTACCAAACACCCCATTCTTGGAGATCCCAATCGACAAGGTTTTCATCGGTTCTTGTACCAATGCCCGTATCGAGGATTTGAGAGCTGCCGCTAGAGTTGTCAAAGGTAAGAAGAAAGCCGCCAACGTTAAGAGATGTCTTGTTGTTCCAGGTTCCGGTCTTGTTAAGAAGCAAGCTGAGAAGGAGGGATTACACAAGATTTTCCAAGCTGCTGGCTTCGAATGGAGAGAAGCTGGTTGTTCCATGTGTCTTGGTATGAACCCAGATATCTTGGACCCAGAAGAGAGATGTGCTTCCACTTCCAACAGAAACTTCGAGGGTCGTCAAGGTGCTGCTTCCCGTACTCACTTGATGTCTCCAACCATGGCTGCTGCCGCCGGTATTGCTGGTCGTTTCGTTGATATCAGACAATACCAATACGATGAGACTGATGCTCCAAAGATCACCATTGAGCAAGAGGAGGAGGATAAGGCTCTCCAAGAGGCCGTCTACGAACACGAGAAGAGACCACTTGAAGCTGGTGAGACTGCTGAGGAGGCCCATGAAGATGAGGTTAATGATATCCCACCAGAGAACCACACCGATAAGGAGACCCCAGTTGCTGGTGCTGCTGGTAACTCAGCCAACGCTTTCACAACTCTTACATCCATCCCAGCTCCATTAGACAGAGCCAACGTTGATACCGATGCTATCATCCCAAAACAATTCTTGAAGACCATCAAGCGTACTGGTTTGAAGACTGGTCTCTTTTACGAGTCCCGTTTCGTCAAGGACGAGTCTGGAAAGGATGTTGAGACCGATTTCGTTTTGAACGTTGAGCCATACAGAACATCTGAGATCTTGCTTGTCACTGGTGATAACTTTGGTTGTGGTTCTTCCAGAGAGCATGCCCCATGGGCCCTCAAGGATTTCGGTATCCAATCCATCATTGCCCCATCTTTCGGTGATATCTTCTATAATAACTCTTTCAAGAATTTCTTGCTTCCAATCAGATTACCCCAGGAGGTTATCCTTGAGAAGCTTTATCCATTCGCTGTTAAGGGTGAGAAATTGACCATTGATTTACCAAAGCAACAGATCTTGGGCCCAGAGGGTCAAGTCTTGGTTGAGGAGTTCGAAGTTGAGCCATTCAGAAAGCATTGTCTTATTAACGGTCTTGATGATATTGGATTGACTTTGCAAAAGGAGGAACATATTATCAAGTACGAAGCTATGAGAAGAGATAGATTCTCCTTCTTGGAGGGTGGTTCTAAATTGATCAAGCCAATTGTCGGAACTAAGAAGAGTAAATTCGGTGTTACTGCTCAAGAATGGTAATTTAATTTCACGACCAAACCTCCTTGCATCATTATATTTATTTCATGAATTTCACAGAATCAATTATGTATTATAGTCTTTCTAGTAGTTCGCCTTTGTTACAGTACTTTACATCTGGTATACTTACAACGTTCTATAAAAGATGTCAAACCCCCATAGATCACGTAATATTATTGCTCTAACGGACGCTTCTGTCCATTAGTAAAGTCCCTTATATATAAATCTGAGTTATCATCATTGTTAGAAATTGTGAATCCGTTCTCGTTAGCAAGATGTAGCAAACAAATGAAACAGAAACTGGTCGACAAATCCTTCTTAACATTTTGATCGTACTTATCATCAAGACCCGTCACAACCTCACTGAACTTCAATAAATCCTTCTCTGGTATCGTTGTACGGTCAGGATCTGTTGTCTTTGTCGACATCTCAGAGTTCAAAGTGGACCAAAGGTTTTCCTTGAGTAATTGGACATCAACTTTCTTCGCCACCCTCGAGTATCCAATGGCTCCTTGTGTTGATCTCGGCGTTATTATTGGGACCTGTGACTGTGTTGAAGGTGGATCCATGAATGGTGAGTCATCAAAATTGTCAAACCCGCCATCATTATCATTAAAGAAGTCAGCATTGTTAAGGTTGGGTATTCCCTCTGTTTCAGGTTGGTTTTCAGCGTATAAAGTCTCATCGATCGCTTGGTCCAATGATTTCACCTTGTTGAATCTGCTGTTGATCAACTTCTCCTTAGTGAACAATGTTATGAAGTCTCTTGTTTTGAAATTCCTATCATCTGGTAGGACATTATGATCATCAGATTCCCATTGGTTTTTCGGCAAATTTATTGAACTTCCACCATCTTGGAAAATCACATCCTCATCTGGGTACTCATCAGACAGGAAGTCTATTATCAAGTTCTCCTTCACCTTCTTCTGCTTCGGTTGTCCCATCTCATCATCCAACTGAGAGTCATTGGTCTTGTTCTTATTGAAGTTGAAAGCATTCTTAAGTCTTGTGATCTTCCAATGTTCAGGTCCCGTCCATATTCCTCGTTGGTTATCGTCAAAGTACGCCAATAATTCATCATCGGGTATATTCGTGACAGGTAAAGAATGCTCCTCTATAGCATCCTGTGTCATATATGACTTGTTCTCATCAAAGAGCATTCTCATAGTGAGACCATCCTCGTTATCCTCTTCATCCAAGCCGTCAAAGAAGAGTGATGTCATATCGAATCGAGTTCCTTCATCTTGTACAGGTTCATCGACTCTATCGAAATCTTGATCACCAAAGGAGACATCAAAATCTTGGTACGTGGTTTGGAAATTCTGAACATCATAATCAGGAGCCTCAACAGGCAAAGCAATTTTGCCAAGGTTTTGTAAAAGATCTGTTGGATTAGCCTTCTGGTCCACGATGGATCGAAGCTCTGGGATTGAAGGACATAACGTGGCTGATGTTGATGAAATATCAAGTAAGAACCTCTTACCAAGGTCCATAATGTTGCTATTGAGCTTTGGAGAATCAATCCCTCCAAGATCTTCTGATACTATCTCTGCATCATCATCAACTCTTTGGGTCTCTGCTGATTCAGTCGTGTCGAAGACGATTCTTCCTCTATAATCCACATTCAACATGTTTAACAAAAGACTCTTGGATCCACCTTCATCGAAATCTGCCAAAGCCTTCTTGAATAATGGATCAACGTATAGTTCAAGGTCCATCTTCTTCACCTTCAACTGTTCGAACTCAACCAATGTATTCTTCTTAACACTTGCTTTATGACGTTTCAGTCTTTGTGGAGCATCTGGATGCATCTCATCTAGTTCTTCTTCATCCTCGTCATCATCAGGTTTGTTTCCTTCACCGTTTTCTTCGCTCTGTAATCTCTTAGTAGATAATCCACTGATCAATCTCCCGGTCTCCGTCACGGCGGAATCCACTCTTGAGGAGTAGATCTTGACACAACCATCCAAAGTTGCTGATGCCTTCTGGAAATTGATCCCATTGTTACCATCCTTGAGCAATGTCAAGTCATGGAAGTAATCAATCAAAGCCAAGTCCCATGAATTTGCAGTGTTGATTTTCTAGAAAGCCGCCAGATGCGGATGGTGTTAGTAAAAAAAGTTCAAATAACATAGAGTTGAATGGTGACTTACGTTATCTGTGGCCATTCGGATCCATTTTTCAAAGTCCTGGGTGCTGTATGTTGTGACTTCAGTCATCTTGTGGTCCTATTTGTTGTAATTCTGGTGATTGTGTAGTTTGTATGACCTCCTCTTCTTGGATCGATCGAAAGTCTAATATGACAATGTCTGGGGAGATCAGACGAACCAAGTGTTGGGAAGTTATGACAAAGACCCGAATATAGTCAGTGTATACCGTAGATCTCAAATAATACGACCAAGTGGTTGATATCCTTCAAATAGACGTGGCTTGTCTCTAAAAGCTCACGGAGTCACGATGGGGCCAGAGAAAAGTAAACAAATTTAAAAAGTAAACAAAGAAAAACCCAAACACCACTCATCGCTTATGTCATACTCACTATATAACGCTCTAGTCCTAGTCCCACCGCTTGATTGGTGTTTAAAACTACTACAACTAATACAGTGTATTCATGAATGTGTATAGGTATAGCATGTGTGCATATATAACCAAGCATATATCCAGGGTATTATCATAAGCAAGTGGTGGTCCATTTGTAAGGAGATATAGCTTGTTAAAAATTGGGAAAAGTATCAAAAAGACATCAAAAAACAGAATTAGAAATGAAACCAAAGACATCTGAGCAAAAGTGTGAAATGAATGATGAATGAAGAAAGAACATCAAAACAAATAGCATTATTTGGGGGGGGGGGGGGGAGAGAAAAACACCAAGGTTTTAAGCCATTTGAAAAGAAAGAGACTCATAAAAAGGAAGGCAAAAACAGTGTTCCATGACCAAACTTCGACATAAGAACTGAAAGAAAGACGAAAACGAAAACAACATAATCATTTCATCTTGATATTAAACACACCATTCTTCTCAATCCTTTCGAACAGATCCTGCATCTTTTGGATCTCCACGTCCTGTTCCCCCTCAGAAAGGTCCTCAAACCGTGGTCTCGTCGTATCATCATCCTCCTTGATCGGTTGGTGTTGATATGAGCTCTCCAACACCTGTGCCAGATCGATACTAGAACTGTGTAATTTGTTCTGCAGATCATTCGACACCGTGGAGAGGTGTTCCTCCCGATGTTCAACCTCTTTCAGTCCTTTCAGGTTGAGTGTCTCCAGGATGAATTTCTCCAATCCACATTCACCGGAATCAATCGTCAATAGCACGCACAGCGTTAAGAGTCCGTTGGTCAGTGGTTTGTTATTATTTGGGTCTTGTAAATGCTTGTTGATCAACTTCACCTGGTTCTGGGCGAATAATAGCTTGTTGAGCATGTAGTTCTTCGAAACGTCAGTAGAGATGGCCATGAGCACGTTTCCGTAATGTTCCAAGATTTCATCGTAATCGGTGGAGGTCTCGTCCAGTTTGGAGTAGATCAAGTTGTATTTATTACAACTCAGCACGAAATATGAATCGATCCCCGTGGTGTCTTCCAATTGATGCACGTCGGAGTATAGGATCTTGAGAATCTCAATGATGATGCCATTCAACGATGATGAATCCGGTGAGGATAACGACACGAAATTCAACAGTTTCCCACTGATCTTCAACACGGAGGTTTGTAACAATGGTAACAGTAACTTATTCTGAATCAGAAAAAAATATAATCTGAAAATGGGGAGGAAATCCTTATATTGTGATTCGGAATTGATCTTTAACTCACTCACTTGATCCAACATGGTGTATAGTTTCGTTATGGTCAACTTCAACGTTGAAGTATCATCATCATTCCTCAAATTTGGATTCATGTATAGGATATTAGCCAACGTAGCGACAGTGTCCAGTTGATAGTTCAACGTTTCTAATTTTATAAAGATAGAAACAAGTCTCTGTAATGCCAACTTCTCAAAATTCGTCAACCAATCCGCATCGCGTGAGTGTTGTCTCAATCTCGAAAACTTGTCTGCAATTATCCGTGCCTCTGTGAGCGTAGTGGTTTCATTGGGGACGATATGGTCGATGTAGAGTTCTTCCAATTCATCAATGATGGAGTATTTCCCACCGGATGTCATGCTGGGATGTGGATGAGTTGTCTGTGGGTTGGGTATATCTGTTTTGGTTGGAATCGTGGACGGAGATATTGAAAGTTATCCGATGATTTGATGATGTAATCGTGATGGGATGGTGATCTGGAACAATAAAGGAATGGAATTATTTCAATGGTGTATCAGTATAACTTGTATTGTTAACGATGATCAAGGATCTGGAGGATTTGCGGCTATCCACGTAATGTATGGTCTTGTCTCTGGGAAACGGAGTTGAGCCTTGATGGATAAGTGATTGATAACGGTAAGAGTCTTTTGATGTTTCAGATGATGGGGTCTATAGACACTTGGATGGATTATATCGATGTCGTGTTGGTGCGTGATCGGGTTGTGTTTCTTGACGGTAAATTTTTGAGAAATTCACTCAGATGGTGGAAAGATGAGTGGGGCTCTGTATCTTGATAGAAGCAAAAAGTGATAATTTCTAGTACGGTGCGTGAGATCAAATCGACAAATGGGATGGATGGGGTGTGTGCTGGTAGTTATGTGATGGAGTGGAAGATGGGATGGAGAGCAAAAAAAGGGCAGAGAGTAGCAGAGAAGGTAGGGTCATTGCGAGATCATGATGGTTGGCGATGGGGTGTTCTGGGCCTGGGCCCGTGGTGGAAGCCCGCGCAGGGCTAGGCCCTCTCCCTCAGAGGCGCACAGGGCATGGCTTCGGATATATCTCCACTGTCCAGGCCCAGGCCTGGCTGGATCTTTCAACTACACACATCTCTCTCAGATCACTGCTCATTCCAAAAGCCAGCACATGGGCATTCCATCGCCATTCGTATTCGTGGGCAGCAATGGATGAAGATGCAATCAATATATCGCGCTTAGCTGTTCAGGCACACCAACAAATCGGGCGTATTGTTTTGTTACGCACCACGCAATCTAAACTCTGGCGCTTATGAGATGGGTCCCCCCCATACGCCTCTTTCCTGGAGAAGGGTTTGCGGATCAAAATTGACAGCTTGTTTCTGTGTGTTTCTATTTGAAGCGACAAAGTCGTAAACGGCCTTTATCTCCACATGAACCAACATTCAGGTTCAGAGAGAGTCAAATACGTTGTATCTTTCCAGTAACACCAACTACGAACTCAACAATAATACTATACCCCAGTAGCAACATCACCAAACCCAAGACAGATAAGGCGTACTATGGGGAGATCTTGATATCTGAGGCAGCGACAAAGCCTGGGCCCTGGACATCACGCAATTTGCGCTAAATGCATTGTTCATCAATACCCATCAAATGACACCAACCACCACTGTTACGGCCCGTTCAAGACAACTCCAGAGTCCATCCCCAACAAAACCGGTATTTAGTAAAAATAAGCCCATCAGCCTCCTAGTGTCGAAATTTTTAGAACGACTCGTAAAGATCCATAGGCATATTTATGCTGCTTATCCGTAACTCAAATCCTATTGACTCTCAAATTTCTGGATCGGAATTAATTGTTCACCTCCCCACATTGCTACCGATAACAGTTCAAAATTACTGTAGTTGCCGTTGGTGACAATGTTTCTTGGAAACTAAAGATCGAAGGTTATAGAACAAAAACTCCACCATCCATCAAATTTCAAACCCAAACTTGAGCAACAACGGAGACCTGTAGACGTTAGATATCAACGATGAAAAAGAAACAAAGTAGGGAGTGCAAAGTCTATCGTGCAAAAAAGCAAAAATCGGTAAACTTTTGGCAAAGATAAGATATCAACTGTTGTGATGTTTGTGATAATTTTACTCGGATTGCTGTTCGAACTTCGGAATCGTACACTGCTGTATACAGTGATGCGGAATAGCCAGCCAGGCCCAGTTTGGATGTTTGGCAGGGGCGGCCGGCGGGACGACTGTTCTTAGTCAGAGCGTAGTCAGATTGAAATCTTCCAAAGACTGACACCCGCACACCATCTCCACCCAGCTGTGGGGTTTCTCTCCTCACCACTTTTATCCGTATGCTTTCACGATTATACACATCTTCGACGCAGCACTAGTGCGTCATCAACAGAGACCACCACCCTATTATACAATGCTCAGACTAATTCCAAAGCATCAACGCATCAACCTCTTCAAGACCCAGGTCAGAACACACCACATCATGGGTGTCCACCGCAACACCCCACAAAACAACCAATCGATGAAGTTTGAATTCAACGCAGCCAACGCTCCCGAGGTGGCCAACATCCTCTCGAAATACCCACCGCAGTACAAGAAGGCCGCCATCATGCCACTCCTCGACCTGGGACAGCGCCAGCATGGGTTTTGCTCCATCGCCGTGATGGATGAAGTTGCACGGATCGTGGAGGCCCCACCGATGAGAGTGTACGAAGTCGCCTCGTTCTACACCATGTTTCAACGCGAGCCGGTCAAGCAGAACGTTGTGGGGATCTGTACGAATATTGCATGCCAATTGCGCGGTGCCGATGAGATCTACAAGACGGCAAAGGCATACGTCAAGAGTGGTGATAACGCTGAACATTTCACGTTGGAGGAGGTTGAATGTTCCGGTGCATGTGCCAATGCCCCCGTGGCGGAGATTAACAACCTGTATTATGAAGACTTGACGAATGAGTCCATCACGGGGGTTTTGGACGCTGTGAAGGCTGGTAAGGGGAAGCCAGGTCCTCTTAATGGACAAAGAGTTTCTTGTGAACCAATGGGGAAGAAGACAAGCTTGTTTGGTGAAAAGGCGTTTGATATTAGAACTGTCACTAGATCTGATATTTGAAGTCTCGTTGTCCCCTGTCCCACTATTTACTAACTTATTCACTTATTTATTATTTATCAAACCCTACTATTTATTCTATTCTTATTTATTCCCAATACATGATTTAACTATTGTCACAATCCAACGTGTGGAAGGAAACGGGTTGTAAGCTGCCCTAAAAGATTTCAATAAGGAGCCAACGCCTAACTCATAACAAATTACGATCCAAAACAATGACATTCTAAAACACGAACAATCAAATCTCGATCCATTTCAGATTCATCATCAAAACTTCAATGCGGTCCGAGGCATGATTTGTAACTTTCGGGAGTTTGAAACCCCACATTCCTTTATGGTGCAACACCACCAAACTGCACTGAGGCATTACCACCATGGAAGGGATAGGTGGCAGTGGTACCTACGCCTCAAAATGAAAATTGATGGGAATTGATGATTGGACCATAGGGAATGTCTCATATGTTAGAGAAACATGAAATGATAACCTCCTATTTAGATGGGGTCCAGATTCGAGCCTTTTGATGGGAAATCATTTGGATCGATCGATTTGAATACCGGAAGATATTGTATTGTTCAAAAAGCTCTTACCGATCCTTATAACCCAAGACCACTTAATTGAAATTTGAGCAGTAGCTAGTTTCCCACCATCATGTCAAACTTTTGATCTCACTCATCATGGTCCATGGTCCACTGTCTAGACTGCCCGCAAACTCGAACCAAGATTTTGATCCATCCGACTTTTTAGGAAACCGAAGAAGCCGCCTGACATCATCTCCGTGGCTTTGAGGCAAAATGCATGCTATGGAAACTTGAAATTACACATATCCTTGCAGGGTTATACAATTTGCACCAATCGTGAGATCTACGAGATTTACAACTGTCATTGGACTTGTTTTGTACGTAACGTGTAGAACTGACCAAGGGGAGGGGGCAGCTGAAGTTTAGAAGGTTTTTACATCAGAATGTTGCTCGTTTAGTTGGTGTATGATGATATGGAATCAGGGAGTGTTACAGAGGGTTTTTCATGGTGCGTTCATAAAGGTCTAGATCATTGATGATGATGTTTTTCTTGAAGCGGTCAAGGTATGTACTGTAATGAGCCACAAGTCTACGTTAAATGGCAGCTTTTTTTTTTAAGATAACTCAAACCCATGTGGAAATGATAATTCTGCTAGGTTTTCTTTAGGATTATAGTGTTGCGCTATCGAGTGTGGTTGATTGTTCAGATCCTCTCGATGATCATCTTTAGCAGCGTGTTTGTTGAAGATGTAGACATTGTCGCCATGTTTTAGAGTTGAATTACTGGTCTTGTGACGGTAAATCAAAAAGATCATCGTTCTTGTTGTAGTAATAAAATCAAAGGAGATTGCTTTGCAGCTTGTAAAAAAGAATTGAAAGGGAGGCATGATGCATGTCCCAAATTCTTGCGCTGTATCAAATTTCAACAAAAAAAGCAGCTCAAAGATAGGCTAGATGAGGTCTTAAGGACTGAATGCATGGTGCTGTTGTCGTCTTACTTTATAAACATGGAATATAAAATTGATATTAGAATTCATGGGAAGTAAAGGATGGGTTTTATGTCTTATGTTAGGGGGGCCGAACCCCGAGATCTTGTATCAGCTCGGGATGTAGATTTTTGGATTACTTCTATCCTTTATCGGACCTTGGCCCTTCAATATTCTTTAGATCTCAATCACATAAAGATCTAGATGAACGGTTTGAAGAGTATATGATCTAGACCTTTTACCGACTGCTACCGACCATATGAAGATCATCAAAAACATCGCGCCATGGGTGATCTGGTGGATCTCGGTTCGGATCGAGAAGGAAGCAACCAGGTGCCAAATTTGACCGCCCAGGGCCTTATGCTTCTATCCTTGCCCATGTCTCGGGGAAGGGTTCCTCGCAACACCTGAATGATGGATTTTTGGGCGATTGCAAAAACCAGATGAGGTTTATGATCATGTAAGAAGTTTACACCGTATGCCGTAGAGAATTGATAAATGTTAATACGATAAGTACAGTCTTTGGAAACTAAGCTTCCGGCTTTAAATCTCGTTCGACATTAATATTTTCCCGTCACCCACAACGTCTAGAACAACCTCCATTGACGATCGAAACACTAATTATTGGAGAAACAATAGCCAATGGTCGATCGTAAGATCATCCAAAACTCTTCGTTGTAGCTCTATGTGCAAATCTGGCCCTAGGAAGACTGTCCCCTGGGCCCCCCTGAGCGGGACGCGTCGTATCGGAGCCGCCTGCCTGGCGTCCTGAAGCCCCCCGAAACGGTTCACAAAAGATCCGAATCTGCATCCTGCATATGAGCCATATGTACGCCATGCACCAATTTGGGAGTACCGTTGCATTTGTAGGGTGATGTTTGAGCTGGGAACCCTGGTTTGCAGAACCCAGGATGAGTTGGCAACTGTGTGATATGTATATGCACGGTGCAAGGGTAAGCATACTCCTGAGTTCTGAAGGGGCATGATGAGTTAGACGATAGAATCCCCCCTTCCCTAGATTTGTTCCCAACACATCCATATCGATCAGTGGTATATAAGTACTCATAGTACTGCTCCCTTTCTCAACTGTTATAGACTTGAACTATCTGTTTAAATATATTCATCACATTTTTAACAAACACAATGCTCTCAAAAAGTGTCTTGGTTTCTTTATTCACCGCTGCTCTCACCATTGGTCAGGCTTCTGCCCACAAGCATTGTGCTCCACTTAAACCAGAGTGTCCAAACTTGGATTTCTCCTTCCACCGCAAGAACACCAACATCCCAGCTGCTGATATTTCCATCTCCAAGGTTGATTGGATAGAAGGTGATACTTATGATGTTACTGTCAGCTTCTCTGCTAAGACTGGTTTGAAGAAGGATGCTTTATCTGAGTTGAGACTCTTTGCCGGTTTGGACAAGGACTTGTACTCATTGAACAACAAGGTTGACTTGATTTCCAACCCAGATCAATGGGAAACCACTGTCACTGTTGATATTCCAGCCGTTGATGGTGTTGTCACTGCTCCAAACTTCCAAATTAAATTCGATTGGTTCTCTGCCGGTGCTGATCAATCCCAATCTTACAACTGGGGTCATGCCTCCTCTTATGAATACATCACCGGTTGTAACAACTATGACAACTATGACAGATCCCAAACCGATGCTTCCACTTATCAATGGTCCCACAAGTGTGGTGGTGAGGAACCAACCGAGCCAAGTGCTCCAGCTCCAAGCGCTCCAGCTTCTTCAAGTGCCCCAGCTGAGCCAGACTACCCATCCTCTTCGTACGTTTCCTCTGTGACCGCTCCAAGCTCTAACTACACTTATGAACCATCTTCATCAAGTGCTGCTTCCAACTACACTTACGTTCCTTCCTCAAAGTTCACCACCTTCATCACCTCCCTCTCTGATGCCATCACTGAGCCAGCTTCTACCCCATCCCAAACTACTTTGATCACCTCCCTCTCAAATGAGATCACCGAACCAGCATCTACCTCTACATCTGAAACATCCAAGAGTCACCACTCCAAAGGACGTCACAGAGGTCACCACACTAAGAAACACCACACCAAGAAGCACCATACCAAGCCACAGCCAACCAAAACACATCACACTTCCCCGGCCAAGCCAACAGGTAAGCCAGGTAAGCCAACCACTTTGAAGCCAACTACTACCGCCGCTCCAGCTGTTACTGAGGTCCAATCTGCTTATGGTCAATGTGGTGGATCTATCTATGTTGGTCCAACAGCTTGTGTTAAAGGTTTCGGATGTAAATCACAGAACCCATTCTACTACCAATGTGTCCAAACCGCTTATTAGATAGCCTAGTTTGACATTCGTTTCTCCATTCTCCTTGTTTCTTTGTTTTCAGTTTGCTTTTCCATTTCTCTGATGTTATCTCTGCAGCTTTCTACAGAGTGGGCGTATATATACCGTTTAAACATCATACATAGGGGGTTCCGTTTGATTATTCATGTAGAGAGTGCTAAGTTGCAAGCACGATCGATCCGCTGCAAATGCAAGATAAGCACTTTCCCGAGGCTGGCGCCCGTTCGACCCCGCTGGGCGGAAGACTTTCGGAGCAGATTAAAAGCGCCAGGCAAAGTGGAAATATTTGCTCAACCCGCACTATAATGAAGATCTTGACACAACGCAGAGGCAGAGCCACCCACGCACTCACACCAGGGGGGTTATGCCTAGAGCCTCACGGTTTGCAAGCACATACCATCCACTATGATCCTTGTGGACGGCGAGAAGTACGCATGTGTCAACTGCATCCGTGGCCACAGATCTTCCACTTGCAAACACACATTACGGCCTCTGGTACAAGTACGCAGTCGAGGGAGACCGGCCTTGAACGCTGGTCATAGAATCGCTGTTACACAGAGTGAGATCGTCTTGTCTAAGGATGAGGTCACCTTCCAAGCCGACTTAGATAAACAAGGCAATGGGAATGGACTCATAACAAAGATCGAAGAGAAACTAGAAGTTGAGGAAGAGTCTCAAGATGTGCCCAAGGTGAAGTCTAGTTGTTGTTCCACGAAATCCAAGCCGAAAGATGAACCCAAGTCAACTGGTTGCCGGTGCAAAAAGGACACTTCATGTGGATGCAGTGGTGGGGAAAGCGTCATCATACTGAAGGCATCCAAGAGACAATTTGTCGATGTCACTGGTGGGAAACTTGACTTTATCGGTGATTATAACGAACAGTCAATGAAAAGGGTAAGGATACCGATAAGTGAAAGTGCTAAGAAACGATTACAAAACAACATCTCAGGAGAAACCGGTGGTGCACAACTGAAACAAATCAAGACATTAAAAGTTGATCAAGTCCCAAGTTCCACAATGCCTCTTTTTAATGGTGCTAGTGTGTTGGGGTATAACGATAATGTCACCTCATATGATCCAACTTATCTACCAACGCCAAACCTATCATATTCGTTTAACGATGCAAGTTCCAACACACAACGTACAATATCATCAGAAACAACGCTTTATGATATGTTTCAAGCCGAGGGATGTTCAGAGGAGTGTCGTTGTGGAGATTCGTGTATATGTCCTGGATGTTTGATCCATCGTACGAATGATGAACTAAGATCTTATGGGTTATTGGATAACTCTTCAACCACAGGATCAGGTATCGGGACTCCAAATGAACCATATGTCGAGAGGACACCCGAACCAATTAATGGGCAAGTGGTTGTCAATGAGATGGATTATATAAATCTACAGACCCTTGATGAGATCGATTTGAAAGATATCTTTACCGATGAGGGGTGTACTTGTCCAACAGAGACGTGTGCATGTTACAACTGTGCCAAACATGGAATTGTGAACGGTGTTAGACCCGATGGTTCAATGATTGATGACCCAAAGGATGATAGCGATGATATCTTTTCAATGGCACAATTCAATATCGGAAATCACGACTGTGGATGTGAGCCTGATGAATGTGAGTGTTTTAACTGTTTCAAACACGGAAGAGTAAACGGTGTGACTATAGGATAAATAAATTATAATGGGATGGCTAAGTGCCATAATGTATATACGGGAATTAATCTTTAACGACAATCCTCCCCTCTCTGTAGAGAAACGTAATTTGTTGCGAAGCCGAGGCAGCTCATCGAGATCTCGAGGGTGGCGAAAGATCAACAAACCCGAATCGTCCTTCTTTCCCACCAATACAAACGGAATAAGTGGCGCTACACCAACACACGCTTGCTATTCAATTGAAACCCTCAAAATCGATGTCCCAACAGGAGCTGGATCTCATTGGCAAAGTCGAGCTACGGATCACAGTCACATCCACCGATGCCGCCTTCCAGAACTCCCTTTCAACTTATCTATGCCCGTTGTTGCTGAAGCTCGCTTCTCCACACTCGACATCCCGTGAGGCAGTGCTCAAATTCATCCAACAAGTCATCCCAAGACTCAATAACTCCAAAGATGTCCAACTGCCGGTCGGCAAGCTAATTGAACAGGCTCAAAACCCAAATATCGCCGAGGGCGTTGATGCAACTTCCGTTCAGCTTTATTCGCTATTATTCGCCTCCAAGGGTATTGATCGTTTGACCGACTCGGAGAGAAATGAATTGGTGCCACTGTTATTGAAAGATCTCCACAAGTTCCCAAATACAATCAAGGCTAGATTGTTCAATCTCTTTGTCAGATGTCTCAAAGGTTGGAAATCTCCAGATCGCGGATCGAATGAACACAAAAACCTCCAAGAGAAGCTCGGAATCACGGAACAAACACAACTCTTCATCATTGATCAATTCGAGAAACTATTCCTTTTGAACCCATCTTATAATGATCAAGGTATCATTCCAAGAGGGTTCACATGTCCAGGATTGAGTGGTGCTGATGTTTCATTCTTGACGTATGATGCTGGCTATTTCCCAAAGATTCCAGAACTGACATCTTCCAAGAAGGATATCATATCATTCATCGGATTATTGGACGATAAACTATTGACTACGCTTATCATCATTGGTTTGGAAGATCAGAATGATGATGTTGCTAATAAGTGCATAACTTTGTTCAGAAAATTATCCATCCCATATGAAGATCAAACTTTCATTGATCACACCATTTCATTGTTCTTAGGTGACAAGTCAATACCAAGATCTTCTGTGAAGCCTGTGCTACAGGAAAGATTTCTCATTGCTCTTTCAGCATCCAAGCTGGCAACGAGACATAAGGAAGTTCCAAAAATCTGCTCTGTTGGATTGAATGCATCAAGGTTACCAAGACTTAAATCCACCACCATCTCCTTCATCCAATGGGTTGCTAAACATGGTGACACTTCATCACAAGGTGCTGATTTGAACAGTTACTTGGTGGATCAGATTAAGAACAATCTCCATTCTGAGGGATGGCCAAAATTTCAGGTTCCACAGGGTGCTGCCTACAATGGTGAAGTCAAGAAGAGAATGCTTCAGTATGAAGCACTTGGTGATCTTGTCCATAAGGATTCTGCTTTGATCGCAGATATATCATTGATCAATTTCTTGTTTGATTCATTGATTGGTGATATTCATGAAGTCAAATCCACCATCCAAGAGGCGTTAGGTGGATCAATGGTCCATCTGCATACTTTATCAGAAGATGCAAAATTGAGGCTCAAAGCCACATTAAAGCTCTATCTCGAGTCAGATTCATTCATCACTGACGGCAACAATACCGTCCAATCTGTCAGATTTACCGCATTGAAGTTCGTGAATACTGCTTTTCCATTCAACGATGCTGAGGCTAGATTATTGAATGTTATGGGAACTTCTACCAAGAACAGATCGGATGTGATTGAAGAAGCTGAGAAAGGTCTTCATCCACATTGGTTTAACATTTTGCAATCATCCAATACTGCAGACTTCAAGTCGACAACTGAGTTACTTGGTGTTGGACGTACCATTGAGTTCCCAACCTTGGAATCTTTTGTTGCTGAACTTTTGAACTCTTTGACTTTGGCAAAGGAAAGACATGATTCCTCTTTGAAATTCTCATTGGTCAGTGCTTTAAGGTTCACACTTCGTGTCTTAGTTCAAGAGGCTACTACTGGACATACTACTGTTGTCGTTCAAGATCAGGAGTGGGCGACGAGATTGGACAAAGGGTTGGAACATGATGCTAAAGTTATTAGCCTCACCAAGAAGTACTTGGAGAAGAGTAACAAGTCTGTGATACAATATTTAAGAGTTCTGATGGATAACTTTACAGGAATTGATACTGGCTTCTTGTTGAGCACTCAGGGATCGTTATCATTTGGCTCATTCCTCACTCGTGTTGTTTCTCTTTCATCCCAAACTATTATCAGTGAATTGGTGTCATATACTCCTAACCTTGTTTCATTGATCGAAGATATCAAGGTCACTAAGGATGCAATCAAGCTTTTCGCTGCCACTTTGATTGGTATACTCGGAAGTCACAGCTCAGTTACTGACACTGAGCTATTGCAACTGATAACTTCCACGTTTGAAGGTATTTCTGGGGAAGCAAAGCAAGTAAATAAGCCAGGTCGTATTCTGACTCTTTCTTTCTTGGTTTCAAGAGCATTCCATCGTCGTCGTAATGTCGTTTCCACTGAGTTGATTCAGAAGACTTTGGACTTGACGGTTTCCACTCTTGGGGAGTCTGATAATTCTTTGAAGGAGGTAGGTACCACTGCTGTATCACAGCTTGCACTATACGGCGTTTTGGGTCCAGATGTCACTTTTGGCGACGAGAAATCATACAGAGGCAAGATCATTGAACTCTTGGCACCTAAAGTCAAGAAGTTGGATGAGAAGTCTACCATCGCTTTGGCTTTACTTTCACTTTCTGAGGAGGAATCAATTTCTGAGGATTTGACTGATATTGAATCACTCATATACGATACCCATAACACAAAACAAGTGGAAACACTCTTCACATCCGGTGAAGCATTCTCTATCCTTGGTGCTGGCTCAAATTCCAAGTTCCTATCACTGAAAATTGACATTCAAGATGAGTCATTGAACTTGAGAACTGCTGAGAGACCTTCAAGACTCGAGCTTATCATCACTAAGGTCCTTGAGGCTTGTTCTAACACTAAACCAGCTCTCCGCAGAGCAGGTTGTATTTGGTTACTTTCTCTTGTCCAATACTGTGGTCATCTTGATCCGATCATCAACCGTGCTGGCCTTATCCATGTCGCATTTATGAGATTCCTTTCAGACAAAGATGAACTTGTTCAAGATGCTGCTTCCAGAGGTTTGAGTGTTGTCTATGAACTCGGTAACAATGATCTCAAGGAGACCTTGGTGAAGAGTTTGTTGAAGTCATTCACGGATTCAACTGCATCCAATAAGCTCCAAGCTGGTTCCATCTCCGAGGATACTGAATTGTTCGAGCCAGGAGTTTTGAAGACCCATGATGGGTCTGTGTCCACATACAAAGATATTTTAAGTTTGGCATCCGAAGTCGGTGACCCGAGTCTTGTCTACAAATTCATGTCGATGGCTAAGAGTTCCGCTCTATGGTCTTCTAGAAAAGGTATTGCCTTCGGATTGGGCTCAATAATGTCTAAAGCCAGTCTTGATCAGATGATTTTCGAAAACAAGTCATTGTCCAACCGTTTGATCCCAAAGCTTTACAGATATAGATTCGATCCTGGTCCATCCGTTGCTAGGGCTATGAACGATATTTGGAGCTCCATTGTCTCGGATACCACTAAGACTGTTGAGGCTTATCATGAAGTAATCCTCAAGGAATTGGTCAAGGGTATGGGTAACAAGGAATGGAGAGTCAGAGAGGCAAGTACATATGCATTGACAGATTTGGTTCAAACACTTCCAGGTGAGAAATACCAAAACCAAATGGAAGAAATCTGGACTATGGGATTTAGATCCATTGATGATATCAAGGACAGTGTTAGAAAGGCTGGTTCAGGGCTTACAAGAACGTTGTCCAAGATGTTAGTGAGCAGTATTGCCGTTGAAAGAGGGTCTTCAACCTCTGGTGCTCAAGAAATGCTTTCGAAGCTTCTTCCATTCCTTCTCGGAAACAAAGGTATTCTCAGTGATGCTGAAGATGTTCGTGATTTTGCCCTTCATACAATTCTCGATCTTGTAAAGAAAGCTGGTAATGCTATTCGTCCTTTCATTGGTGAGCTAATTGAACAGTTTGTCTTACTTATGTCCACACTTGAACCTCAGATTATCAACTATTTGACTTTGAACGCCGATAAATACAACTTGAAGAGTGATGATATCGATGCTAAGCGTATGCAAGGAATCGGTGCTTCGCCAATGATGAACTCTCTTGAGAAGTTGATCGATTTGGTGAATGAAGATGTCATTGGAGATGTTGTTACGAGAATCCAAGGAACTGTCAAGAAGTCTGTTGGTCTACCATCAAAGGCTGCAGCATCAAGAGTCATCGTCATGTTGATTGTTAGACATCTACAGCTAGTCCAGCCGTATGGTCAAAAGTTGCTTGTTACATGTTCCTCGCAGTTGAAAGATAGAAACTCCACTGTCTCATCATCATTTGCTACAGCAGCGGGGTACTGTTGTCGTATCTGTCCTGTTGAGAGCGTTGTTAAGTATGCCAAGAAGATTCAAAATATGTACTTCGACTCTGAAGATGAGAAACCAAGAGCTGTTGCCGGTATTGCTTCTGAGGCTGTCTCTAAATACTCTGGTGACAGATTTGCATCCGTGGCTAGCGCATTCTTACCAGTTGCTTTCATTGCAAAGAATGATCCAGTCAAATCAGTTGCTTTAAGTTTTGAACATGAATGGTCAGAGAACACTTCTGGTAATGGTGCTGTCAAGTTATACATGACAGAAATCTGTAACTTGGTCAAAGAATACATCGCATCTCCACAATTCTCAGTCAGACAAGTTTCTGCAAAGAGTATTGCCAAGGCATGTAATGCTATTGACACTATCGCTGGTGCATCTTTCAACACTGAGGAGCTATTCAACGTTTTGCTAAAGGCATGCCAAGGACGGTCATGGACTGGTAAGGAGGATGTTCTCTCTGCATTGGTGTCATTGACTTTGAAATCTGAGAAATACATTTCCGATACCCCAGAGCTTCTCCAGAAGATCACCAAGACCGTGATTGTTGAGGCAAAGCGTACCAATAAGGCCTATCAGAAACATGCTATTGTTTCATTCAGTGCATTTGCAGACCACTACCCTTCCAAGGATCTATACGATGGAGCATTGGGGATTTTCGAGCCAATTTTTGGAGACGATTATTACGCCTCTGATGATGAGGATGAGGAAGTCAAGGAACCAAAATCTGTCAATGTCAAATCAAGTCAGAAGAATCTCAAGCGTGAAGCTGATCGTATGAGAGCACTGGGTGCACTCTCTTCATCGTTCCATAAGTATGCTGATGATACGTATCACCAGGAGTACGCTTCATTCATCCTGTCTTCATTGTTGAAAAGTGTTGATCCAAAGCTGTACATCCCAACATGGAGAACTCAAATCGCAGTTGTTGAAGGCTTAACCAAAATTGCTGACGCTTTGAAAGGTGCCAATCTGGATTCAGCCATCATCTCGCAACTGAAGGAGACTTGGTCATTGGTTTACAAGCACAATACGAATGACGATGATGTTGAAAACGTCAAGGTTCAAACTGTGCGTTCTGGTAAGGCATTGTTGAACTTAGGAAACCCAGAATTGTCATCAATCATAGGTTCAAACCTGAAAGATTTAGCTCAAAGAGAATCAAATTCAGTCGTCAAGGTTGAGATACAAAATACGTCAGTTTAAACTACATTGATGTATAGACAAATAAATCATCATGTATCTTATTCAATCAACACAAAATCTAATCTAAAAAACAAGCCTCAGATCACAATCGCAAAGAAAAAAGAAGAAAAAAAAGTGGAAATAGTAGACTTCCTAATCAAAATTAAAAAGAACCACCTCTCAATCTGAGAACCAAATGGAGAGTAGATTCCTTTTGAATATTGTAATCAGACAAAGTTCTACCATCTTCCAATTGCTTACCAGCAAAAATTAAACGTTGTTGATCTGGTGGGATACCTTCCTTGTCTTGAATCTTAGACTTAACATTATCAATGGTGTCGGATGACTCGACCTCAAGAGTGATAGTCTTACCGGTCAAGGTTTTGACGAAAATTTGCATACCACCTCTCAATCTGAGGACCAAGTGAAGAGTAGATTCCTTTTGGATGTTGTAATCAGACAAAGTTCTACCATCCTCCAATTGCTTACCAGCAAAAATTAAACGTTGTTGATCTGGTGGGATACCCTCCTTGTCTTGAATCTTAGACTTAACATTATCAATGGTGTCGGATGACTCGACCTCAAGAGTGATAGTCTTACCGGTCAAGGTTTTGACGAAAATTTGCATACCACCTCTCAATCTGAGGACCAAGTGAAGAGTAGATTCCTTTTGGATGTTGTAATCAGACAAAGTTCTACCATCCTCCAATTGCTTACCAGCAAAAATTAAACGTTGTTGATCTGGTGGGATACCCTCCTTGTCTTGAATCTTAGACTTAACATTATCAATGGTGTCTGAGGATTCAACCTTTTGTTGCTTTGTTAGTAATCTGTAAAAGGAATGTTGTCTTATTTGCCCCTCAAGCCTCAAAATGTACCTCGAAAATATCAAAACAATGATCAAATCATCAAAAACAGCTCTGTGAGAAGGGCACCAAGTATAAGGAACCCAGTTCAATCCAGTGTTGAAGTTCATTCCATTGTTGTGATTAGCCGTCAGGTGGCAACTGATAAGGGTGGCGCCACGAAACCGCGGCAAAAGGGGGCAAATAAGTAGTAAAAAAAGCGGTCAACATACCTCCAAAGTGATGGTTTTACCAGTCAAAGTCTTCACGAAAATCTGCATATCTGTTTAGCGCTGTATGTGTAGTGTGTGTGTTGACGGAGGGTGGCAAAGGAAAGGAGTGGGAAAAGGGGGAGGCCGCCCGCTTTATATCCGGAGGCGGGGGGCGCCAGTTTGTGACAGAATCCCACAGAACGCTGCGGAATATTTCCCAATCCGGACGGTTAATTGCTTTTTGGCACTCGATAAGAACAAGCTGACTACGTATCTCTAGAGACTATACACTACTGAACAGATCCAATTGAGATTCGTATGTTGTGTTTTCAGTGTTGTTTTTGTCCTTTAAGGGGAATGTTGTGGGTGTTGATTGTTGCGGATTAATTCAGATTTGTGGAACAACCATGACAGGTCATTTGTATTTCCAAGATCTGACGGTCAGAAATAGGGGTATAGCGTTCCCCTTCAGATTTAATCACCAACTGTCAAGTACCAGAATCTCTCAGATTCCTGGCCGTGTACTGTTATCTCTAAGCCTATGCTTCCTCCACAATATTCTCCAAAGCCTTCAAAGCCTTCAAAGCCTCATCCTGTGGGGATTTGGAGCCCCTTCGGGACTCCTCAGAAGATGATCTCCTAATCTCCAAACTCTGTGCCCGTTTTTGAAACTGTGGACTCAATGATTCTTCAACCTCTCCAACGTTCCTTCTTATGTCCAATGATCCCCTCAAATCCAATGATGGTCGTGACATGCTTGATCTGAATGAATGGAAATCAGCCCTCTTGGTCTCTAGTAGTTGGGTATCTTTCAACAACTGTGTAATCGTTCGAGCCTTTTTTCGGACCTCGTGAGCAATATCATCATGACTTTTAAACTGGAACTCTGATAACGTTGAAACCAAATATGAAATCTCTGATATTCTTCTCAGAAACTCAATAGAACCCGATATTAAACAATAGTGGATCACCGTCAAACATTTCAACAGGTGTCTCCAGTTCAAATTCCTCGTGTTTTCATGTAATCGCTTCCTCAAAACATTGATTATATCATCCATTGGTCTCTGTTGATGTGATAGGATGGCCAGTTGATTCAATTCGAGAGCGGTCGGCCCAAATGGATCATTGGATGTGGCACCCTTGATCTTGATCTCCGTTGACGTGTTTCCCAAGTTGCGAATCTTCCTTACAAACCTTCGTGACATTGGGGCATATTAGTGAGTGTGATGGATGTAGTGAACACAATACCGATATCCTAAATGTGAGAGAGATCTCAACGATGGTGGAAGCCAATCAAGAACGCTGGAATGTTTATAAACCACGGCCAAGCGGCCTCAACAAACGGAGCTTCCTTCTTTCCCGAGCCGCGATTAGATCAGCGTTGGTAATCCTCGGGGTTTGGATCACCATCAACATCACCTTGAATTATGGATATCTGATCAAAGACCAGCCAGTTTGGTTGATTGAATTCTCAATGTTATGCTTTCGAGAGTTTTTGAGTCTTAAGTAGTAACTCAGTCTCTCCCGGCTCTCACTCGAGGATTTCCCCGTTCAATTATGATTTTAGTTTGTGACTCGTTATGAGTTATGAGTGATCAATGCAACGAGATCCAGCGTTTAGGTCGTATTTCCATGATGACAACGTTCAGTCTATTACATATTACAAAAAGTGAATGTGTATATATATTGAAAATCATTAATCAATTATAAGTCGGTTCATCCATTACTCAGTGAGTACAGAAATCACATATGACAGATATCGATCATTTATAACATCTCAGTGGGATTGAAGTTCCACGGCAAAGCTAAATGGAATGGCTACACTTATGGCTGGAAATCCAAGTCTTACATTAGAGTATTCCATTGAAGTGAATAAGAAATCTTGAGATGGGAAGAATATCTCGTAGCCATTTATGAATAGTTGTTCGCGTACTGTATTTGAATTTTGACACCTTGTCTGTCCAGAATAAAAAAGTAGTTGGTGACCATTTAACTTGTTTATTTTTGAAGTAGAAAAGGCTTTCTTCAATCCAGATCACTCATGAGACTCGGTTCACGCTCATGTCATACCTACAAATGATATCGAAAAAGTATTTGTGTCAAATTAAGAAACAAAACCAATCAATAAGGAACCAGATCATGCATTACCACCATTGGAAAACAAATAGTTATATGAATATTACAAAATGGCAAGCATCGATTAGACTTCAGTAGATTAGGAAATCAACTTCTGACATGGAATCGATCAATCCATTTGCCCATCCGGGGATTGAAATTTTGACTTTGAGTACCCCAGCATGGCACCACACTCACAGCTCTGAGGTAGCTGAGTTTTTGAGTGATTGGTCATGATTGGTCTACGAGATGACTTTACGTCATATGTCAAACCACTGCATGGCCTATTGTTTAAATTGACACAATCCCCCTTTTTGACTCTGTTGCCCACACTCTGACTCCTTCCCATGACTCGGTCGGTTGCAGTTTGACTCCGCTGGAAGCTCTTCTTTCCACGGAACAACCCTTCAAATCAGTAAAACCTCCCTGTACCATCATTGTGGGGATGAGCCAGTGCTTTTATATGCCAAAACATACCCACCATCCATCCCATTCATCGTGGACACCCATCCATACACGCATAAGCATGGATCAAACTTCTACACTCCACTCCACACCATCGCACGTGACATTGTAAGATAAAAAATTTTCGTGGCTGATGACTCGAAATTCGAAATTATCCAATTTTCCAAACCCCGAGGGGCCCATCCCATCCATCTCGAGACATACTTAAACACGGACAACGCCCCTATTGCCACAGCCAGGGACATCCCATTGCCCCCCAACCACACACACATACACAATGGCTTCTCCACAACAGATCAAAAACTTGCAAAGTGCCTTCGAAAGAGCTGCCGTCTCCCCAAGCAGCGGTGCCGTCTCCACTTCCCCATCCCAATCATACTTGCAGAATGAGTTCCGTCAAAGGGCCTTCTCCATCTCAAAACAATCAAAGCCTTTGAAGCCTTTCCACACCGGAGACATGAAGATCCTCCTTCTCGAGAATGTGAATCAAACCGCCATTGAGATCTTCACCTCCCAAGGTTACCAAGTTGAGTTCTACAAGACTTCATTGCCAGAGGATGAGCTCATTGAAAAGATCCAAAACGTGCACGCCATCGGTATCAGATCAAAGACCAAATTGACCGAGAAAGTTCTCTCAGCCGCCAAGAACTTGGTTGTCATTGGATGTTTCTGTATCGGAACCAACCAAGTGGACCTTGAATTCGCCGCCTCAAAGGGTATTGCCGTTTTCAACTCACCATTCTCCAACTCCAGATCCGTCGCTGAGTTGGTCATTGCTGAGATCATCACTTTGGCCAGACAATTGGGTGACAGATCCATCGAATTACACACCGGTACCTGGAACAAGGTCTCTGCCAAGTGTTGGGAAGTGAGAGGTAAGACCTTGGGAATCATCGGATACGGTCACATCGGATCCCAATTGTCCGTTTTGGCTGAGGCATTGGGTATGAATGTTCTCTATTACGATGTCAACATGATCATGGCCCTTGGTAACTCCAAGCAAGTCACCTCATTGGATGAACTCTTGTCAAAAGCCGATTTCGTCACCTGTCACGTTCCAGAGACCCCCGACACCAAGAACTTGTTGTCTGCTCCACAATTCTCCGCCATGAAGGATGGTTCTTACGTTATCAACGCTTCAAGAGGTACCGTCATTGATATCCCAGCCTTGATTGCCGCCATGAAGTCTGGAAAGATTGCCGGTGCTGCTTTGGATGTCTTCCCACACGAGCCAGCTAAGAACGGTGCTGGTCTCTTTGTCAATGAGTTAAACCCATGGATCTCCGAGCTCGTTTCATTGCGTAACTTGATCCTCACCCCACACATTGGTGGTTCCACCGAAGAGGCCCAATCCGCCATTGGTGTCGAAGTGGCCAGTGCCTTGTCCAAATACATCAACGAAGGTGCTTCTGTCGGTGCTGTCAACTTCCCAGAAGTGTCACTCAGATCATTGGACTTGGACCAACAGAACGTCGCCCGTGTCCTCTATATCCATCAAAACGTCCCAGGTGTCTTGAAGACCGTGAATAATGTCTTGGCCGATTACAACATTGAGAAACAATACTCTGATTCCCAAGGTGATATCGCTTACATGATTGCTGATGTCTCCGGTGTCTCCACTGGTGATATCAAGTCATTACATGATGAATTGACCAACACCCCATTCAAGATCTCCATCAGAGTCTTGTATTAGGCTGCTTCCATCCAACTATACACTTTCTTGCATCAGTATCGTCTTTAACAGGCTTTACACAGGTTTTTATAGATGTCTCACGAGTCACATACAAAAAAAAAAAAAAAAAATTAACGAATACAATTTGAAACGTTTACTTGTTCTCCACTTTCATTTTCTCTCAATCACAGTTATATAGATTCGATATTCAACATAAATCATCTATTATTTAATATCACGCTTTTATTTTTCAAAATCATCGTCATCTTACAGTAGTTTAAATAACATGAATGCAATCGTACTTTAATCTAAACGCTTATAAAATTATTCCTCAAGATCGTCCTCCGTAGGTTCCAATTTGAAAGGTTTAGGAAGTGGTGCATCTTTATTGTTTGCCTGTCTCAACGTCTTGATCACATTGAATGGCTCAGATGGGGTCTTATCAACAAGGACAACAACACCACCGTTACCTCTGAACTTATGTACTGGTACGAATCTGGCATCTTTGTTGAATGCAACGTATTTCAACTCAGATGGTAACACTCTTGTAACGTTACCGATTTGGAATGGCACCTTGGATCCCTTGACTGTGAAGTCTTCATCCTTAGCAGCTTCTGAATCCTCACTCTTGACCTCTGGTGAAGCTTCCTCCTCCTTTGGTTTTTCATCAATATCCATCTCATCACCGGTCTTAGAAAGCTTACCAGATTTCTTGGCTCTAGCCTTAACCTTGGCAGATGTAGAGAGAACAGCAGACGCAACCTTCTCATGTACGAGTCTGTTTTCCTCTTTTAACTTTGGTGGATAGTCGAATAATTGTTGTTTTGCATGGACGTTGATGTCAAACTCTGGGATCTTCAAATCTTCACGAACACCAACGATCGAAGTTGGAGTGAATGCCAAAGATAAGAAATGTGTGTATGGGAACCAATACCAGAATTGTGTAAAGACAGCCAAACCAACAATGGCCTTTGTGTTCAATGTACCAGTGGCACTGTTCTCAACTTGGATAGTGACATTTCTACCACCAGCATCTATTATACCTTGTGAAAGAGCAGCACCAAACTTGGCCAATGCATCTTGAGATTTGTTTGCAATTACGGAAGCGTAGAGTTCACGGATCTCTGTAACCTTTGGATAAGCTTTTTCATTCTGTTGGATCAAAATCATAGAAAGGGCAATCAATGCACCTTGACGGACGAAATCAACAGGATCCTTAGTCAATGGTTCCAAAACCTCAACGGCTTGTGGTAATCCACGACCAGCACAGGAAATACCCAATGCCATAGCGGTACCGTAACGGACATGTGGGTTGTGAGACTCTGATAACAATTCAACAATTCTTGGAACGGTTTGGTAATCACGTATCAACACGAATCCAAGAGCGATGACAGCGGCTCTTCTGACGTTGTCACTTGAATCTGAAACAGCAACGTGTAACAGTTTCTTGATGGCCTTGTTGTTACCAGTACCAGCGTAAGCCAATGCAATGGTGTAAGCACCACCGAAACGTAAAGTTGGTTCTTGATGGTTCAATAATTTCTCAATGATGGCATCAGCCTTCTCCTCCTTACCATAGTTCAACAATGCAATACCAACAGCCAACCCACGAATGATGTTCTCATGTTGAGTCTCCTCGGCATAGGCAAACATATCAGCCTCAGCAGTTTCATTACCGGAACCAAGCATGACAAGACCCATACTCAAAGCTGCTGCTTCACCAGAAGTGGCAGAGTCAGAATAAAGAACAACCTTCAATTCCTCATAGATCTCCTCGTTTGCTAAGCCCATACCGGCAACACCGACACCCAATGAAGCACCGTGTAAGATAACATCGACATCATCGGCACCAGCGGATGATCCATTTTCAACAATGTTCTTTCTCAAATATTGAATAGTCTCACCACCATGACCTGCAAAGACCAAACCCAATGCGAAAAGTGAACCACCTTTAGCGTAATGTGAGCCTGAACTCTCTGGAAGGTATGGTTTTAAAATCTTTTGTCCCTGGGAGAGGTTACCCTTGTGAATGACACCCAAAGCAGCGGTAGCACTGAATTTAGTCCAGTTTGTAGCTTTTCCTAACCATTCCAAATTCAATCTCATCCACATATCATCAGTGGTACCAGCGTGTAAAAATGCATTTTCAAAAGTGATGGCAGAGTGGAAGATGGAGTTTCTACCATCCAATGCCTTCTTGGACTTGTTCAAGATTTGGATATCGGTATTGTTGTTCTTTTGTAAGAATGTGATATCGAAATCACAAGTTGGAACACCTGAAAGAATTCTTATGATCTTGTTGACGACAACGTTATCTTCATCAGCTCCAGATTGTAATTTGGCAATGGTCTTATCCAACAATTCCTGTGATGCGGAATTCACCAAATCAAAAGCAACTTGATATGCGATTAATTTCGATGTCTTGTCTGATGATTCCAACAAGTTTGTAAACAAATGGGTGGCTAATTCGTGGTCGTTCAAGTTCACAATGACTTTGGAAACGATGAAAAAATCTGGGTTCTCCAAACTAGTTAAGACCTTAACCAATGAAACCAAAACACTTGTTCTGAAATTGGAGTTATCGATTATAGAAGTGGCAATGTTCAAAGCATAACCGATCAGTTGTAATGTGGTCTCTTCGTCCACCTTCTTGGTATCATTGATAACTTCTTCAACAATATCCAATCTGTACCCATCCAGTGCAATACCGATAACCAACTTTAATTCCTTGGCGGTAATGGCCTTTGTAATCATTCTTTCAAAGATCTTTTCCAATGGTTTTGATATTTTCACTGATGAGTCCTCATATGCATTCTTCTTGGTCTTGATATATTGATCGATTGCCTTTGAGACAATAGTCTCAACGTACTCACTGTTCTCAGAGATATTGAATTCATCATCGGCAACAAGGGCAAACTTGACCGAGGTTTCGAAATCTCCCAAGTTGTAATAAACCTTCGAGGCAATCAAAGCAGCCAATTTACGCTCAGTGAAGGATTCATCCTCATAAAGCTCCTCAATCTCCAGAATATTGTTGGCAACCTCGGACCACAGTTCATCCACGATGGTGTTGAGTCCTTTGAGGGCATAGGTCTTGAGTGCAGCGTCTTGCTCGTTCAAAAGCGCCAAGTATGGCGCAGCAGTACTTGTTGCCATTGAGGTGTGTATATATACGGGTTCAATTGGCGATTTGTGGTTAGCCGCCGTGGTGTTTTGCCTTGGAGATCTTGGTGGCAAGGAGAGTGTTGATCGGTTCGGCGCCCAAATCGCCACCGAAATCCCATGTCTGATCCGAGGGTAAATACTAAGACTGTCACGCTTTTTGAATCCTGAAAGGCCGGAACTGGGCGGCGATGAAAATGAAAAAATTGGGCCTTCGATTCAACGATACCACATCCAAAACGGTGAGAACGTCACCAAACACAGCGATACCACCATTCAGGATGAGTCTCACGATGTTTAGATCATTGGCACAGATTCAGAGACCAATATGGCGCTCATTCTCGACGACGGGGAGAGTTGCACAAGGTTCATTATTCGGTGATGTCACCCAAGTTGAAGAGTCCACGGGGAAGAAGAAGAGGGATTTCTCTGATTCATTACAATCAATGGGTTCAGCTGATGAAGTATTCAACAAGAACACCGTGACCTTAGCGAACGATACCAAATTACAAGAGTACATCGGGCATGAACCTACGAGCTCAGTGGAGAAGTTGTTGACCCCATTGAAGAGACAGGTGTTTGAGGCTAATGTTTCCAAGAATGGATTCTTCAAGAACGATACAGAAGTCAGATTACCAAACGGTGAGCTTTACAAATTGAAACTATCACCAAAAGAGATTGAAATCTTGGAACCATCGATGTATTTGAAATCCTACAGAATAAAATCCTCATGGAAGAAAGCCACCATTTTCCTAAGATTCATCAGTGGCATGAACGTCGAAGAAGCCATCACACAGGGACAGTTCCACTCCAAAAAGATCGGAAAGGAGGTTTCAAAACTATTACAGGATGGGCTTGAGGAATCACATAAATTAGGATTAGACGCCAAGGATCTTCACATATCACAGATTTGGGTTGGTAAAGATGGTATGATTAGAAAGAGAGTTGATGCCAAGTCAAGAGGTCGTACAGGTATCATCGAACACCCATACATTCACATCAGAGCCATTCTCAAAACTTCACAGACGAAATTGAGATTGGACTGGGAAAAGAGTGAGAAGTTGTTGAATAGAAAGGTTGTTGATCAATTGCCAAACGAAAAGTTGAGATTCAAGACTGAAGGTTTCTACAAGTGGTGATTGATGATAAAAAGTGATGATGGTGTTATAAAAGTCGTGTATATAAGCATAAAATAATAGTTAAGCATTATCCATCTTTGATGTAAATAATAGTTTATCAGTCGAGATCTCAGCACCTTTGAAAGATCTGTGATTAACCCAACGCTACGAAAATCAGAATCGTATAGATGAATAAATAAGATAAATAATAAATAATAGATTGTAGATAATAGATAATAAGCCAGTAGATATAACACCCATCTGGTCAATAAATAGACATACGCCAACCCCTCAAACCAAACTCAACGTCATAATGAGAGTCGGAAAATTCATCAGTCCTCATACCCTTTCAGCCCGACGAGTCTCTCCTTTGGCAAGGGATAACTCAAAGGAACCTGGACATGATCCTTGAACAGATATTCCCGTCTCAATGGGGTCAATAACAAAGCTAAGACCGGGCCACTGAGTCCAATGGCAACACTGAAGAAGATGTGTGGTCTGGTGTGTGCGTGATAGCGACACCACTGTGGTAGTTGTTAGTACCTATGAGCCTGACAATCGATGCAGGAGTGTGCTTACGCGGATAGGATTGCGGTAGTAGACAGGATACTCGGACATGGCTGTGCTGTGGTTGTGTAGAGCGGTTGTTGTAGTTGTCTTTGTGGTGCTTCTCCGCTTTTTTTGAACTTGAACTCGGCCAAAAACAGCTCCACGATCCTGCCACCACGGGTAAGGAAAAGGCATACACGGGGGGAAAACATGGTACTCCAATCCATACCCACAAAGATAGACACCCACACGGTCAACACATCCATAGTCCACATTCCCTCAGAGTCCAAGGATGCGCCATTACTTATCTTCATCCCAGGAAACCCGGGATTCATAGACTACTACATCACATACTTGACCTTAATCCATCAATCCCACCCATCCCTCGAAGTGATTGGGATCTCTCACGCCGGATTCTCCACCCTCGATGGACCAAACGATAGGGTCTTCACACTCCAAGAACAAATCTCACACAAGATCTCTGTGATCAATGAATACTCCAGGGGGAAGGATGTCTATATCATGGGTCATTCCGTGGGCTGTTACATGATCCAACGAATCATCCCACATATATCAAATGTGAAATTCGTGGGAATGTTGATGCCTACTATCGTTGAGATTGATCAGTCGACGAAGGGGAGGAACTTTACAAAGCTGTTCACATACATACCAGGGAGTCATGGGTATGTGGGGTATCTATCCTACATCACAAAGATCATGCCGATGGGGGTTTTGAATGGTGTTTTGAAAAAAGTCTTGAAGAACGGTGATGATTATTCTATAGGGTGTACAAGTAAGATGGTTACGACTCAGGGCTTCATCAATCAATCATTGGGGTTAGCCTATGAAGAGATGATCACCATCACTGATCTTTGGGACTATCAAAGGGAATGGTTCGCTGCACCGGAGGATGCTGGTATCAACAAAGTGATAAAGTGGTTGGTTTTCGCTGATAATGATCATTGGGTTGGTGACTCTACAAGGGATGCGTTGATAACGATTGTTAAGGATGATGAAGGTGTGGATGTTTTGAGAACGGGGGATTATACTCATAGTTTCTGTATTGGGAAGTCAAAGGAATTTGCAAAGGTCACTATCGATCAGTTATATAAATATCTATAGAATTTTTGAAAAGCTTGAATAATGACTGTACTTTTAGACCGGTCCGACAGTGGTGACTTTTTTCCCCTCGCTGGAGATAAACTCACAACTTCGGGAAAAAAATGACTTACAATAGTGATCTTAAAGTAGCTAGATCTCGTCATCAATATATGTAATATTCATATCCAATGTAAGATAATAAAGAATAGCATCATGAGGTCGACTACATAAAGATGGCGGTTTTAGAACATGCAGATCCCATGGTTATGAATATTGATATAATTTCAACCCTTCCGGACATCTTCCGGACACCATTTTCACCTCTTTAACATCAAATAATTGATGAACATTTGCAGACAAGTATATGATATTATGTTATTGACTAATCAAGAATTATTACTTTATTCATAATAATATGTTTCGTACTCAAAAATATGATAGTTATAGAACTTTATGCTACCTTTATCTTTTCCTGTTCAAAAAATATTAATAATTCCCGTTCAGTGGTCAAAAATAATCAAAACATTCGAGACTTTTAATGTAATTGTCCTTGTACAATGTCAGGACCCAGACTTGCTCTGAGGAAGATATGGATCTCTTGGAAGTGGAAGTCCAACCTCAGCAATATATCAAATGACTAACATTCAATGATAAACTATTACCAAATGAACCCATATGGAATCAGACTTGGTAAAGTTTATGATCTAATAGTCTGAAAAGAGAGGATGATGATGTTGAAGATTTTGCAAGTCTATTGTTCCTGAGTAAGTTGTAAATGTAATCACCAATACACTATTGAGTAGTCGGTGCTTCAGACTTCATCAGCTCGAAGTGGTACCAATTAAATTGGATCTTCACCGGACGATGATGGAGGAAAATTTCAAATTGGCAGCTCTTTGCTCTCTAAGGTGTATTTCGGTCTTTTTACTTTTAACTTGGCATATTTCATATTCTTCGCTTCTTTTGACTAGGATTAGGGAGTGAAGAATTCTTGAACTGCAACTGTATACTCTTAGCTCTTGCAGCATTCTTGTCTTGTTTACAACATTTCATCTGGGGTAAGTGTCTTTGATCTTTGATGCCTGATATCTCATTAGGTCTGAAATTGTCTTCAACTATGATCTTGAGTCACTAAACGTCTCAACTCATATCATGCGTATAACAATGGATGAACTCGATAAATCCCCATCAACTTTAACAATATACACCAATTTCGAAACTTTATCAGTAGATAAATCATTTGATACTTTTCTTAATTCATTAATCATATACACTAGAGCTCCGCCCCTCCCCCCCCCCCCCGCCCTTCCACCCACATCGAATCCATCCCGATCATTTACACCATGACAATTAAAATTCAAAAGTTTGCATAGTAATTTGATCATCCTCATCACTGGAATGTAAATTTCTTTCAACATACCAAACATTTCCATCCAAATCCCCAATGATCACCGTTTGAGTTCTCGTACCGTAATATTTCCCTGATAGTTGATTACCATTGTTGAAACCCCTGACTAATAACCTTGGAACGAAGATTGTCTTTTTAATGTTTTCGAAATTTGATTCATAATCATCCGTGATGTTGCCCAATGAATCATCACTTAGTATCTTGAATAATTCCTCAACCAGGACATCTCTCTCCTGCACATCCTTCGTAATCAAATCATTCAATAATGTCACACCCCGTGTGACTTTCTCCCATGGATCATCAAATTTGGAATTACTCAACCCATGAGTCTCCCCTTCTTCGGTGAACACTTTAAAATCATCACCATTCTTATTACTGATCACGTCAAAACTCCCACCAACCTTACCGAGAAAGAGATTGAACCCACCAATCTCCTCCAGTACCTCTGGGCCATACTTGAACCGTAACATGTTGATAAAGCTTGTGCGGGTGGGACAATCACTCGTCACGTACTCTAGTGGCAATACCCCCCTCGAGACGGGGTTGATCTTGTCCTTGAAACCCTCTCTGAAATTGAGCAGGACTGCCAGCTTCTTTCGCTCAGGGTTGACGGCAAGCCACGTCCCATGGTCGGCTCGTGCGGTGTCCTGTGGTGAGATCACAGGACAGGAGTTGTATTGATGTTCGTGTGCCAGTCTGGTGGAGCGCGCAAAGTACTCGTCCCTGTTGGAGAGCAGGATGAAGGGGTATTGTGGATGTTTGTTCGTGGTGAGAAGTATGCACATTGTTGTGGTGCTGTGCCTGTGTGTATATGGAGTGGTGAGCCTTTGCTTTCCCCCCGGCCCGGATGGGGGGTTTTATATAAAACACTGGGTGATTGGGAATTGTTGGGTGGCACCACCTAGGGCATGAACACCGCTGGTTTTACATCTGGAGTAAGTAAGAAATGTATCAATAACCCATAAATAAAATAAACACATCAACCAGCAACGTAATCCTCCCCGACCCTTCAACCCAGCAGCACAGCCACATCAACTCTTATCAAACTTGTCAAACATCTTCTTGTTCTGCAACAACACGTCAAAGATGAAGGTATGCCCGCCATTCAAGATCAGCGTGATCTTGATATTCTTCAAAAACTCCTCATACCGCTTCACCACCAGTGCGTCGTCATAGCTAGGATAGATCTTCAACTGGATAAAGTTCTCCAAGGAGGAGATGAGCTCGTTTGGATTCTTCTCGAAATCGGAAAAAGTCTTGAAGGGAATCATGTGGTTGTTCTTGATCTCCTTCTGGAAAGTGAGCAGCTCATAGTAGTATTTCTCGATGTATTGCGAGTCATCTGGGAGTTGTCTGTATTCCGTCTGTTCCTTGATCAAGGGGGTCAAGCTTGGAATCAGCACTCTGTGTGTGGAGTGTGATGCGTAGCGTTTGGTGATGGTTGGTAGTCTCACTCCTAGTCTCAACATGGTGTCCCCTGCTCTGCCCTGCTCTGCTCTGCTCTGTGATTGTGTTGTTGTTGGAAGGGAAAGATAAGATAACAGCTCCACATTTTCCCCGGAGCACAAACACACACAGCAATATTCAAAACCACACACCATGGGACTCTATTACCAGCAACAACTCACCACAACACCAACCGACACACTATACCTGTGTCCTTCGTGCCACTCACACATCTTCAAATCCTCACAGATCATCAGCAACAATTTCCACGGCAGGAAGGGCAAAGGGCTCTTGATAGCAAATTGTATCAATGTCTCGTGTGACAAGTTGAAACATCAAAGGATGCTCACGGGGGATTATGACATCAGGGACGTTATGTGTCGGCAGTGTGATGTCTATTTAGGCTGGCGATACATACGTGCCAAGGATGAGAGAGAACGGTATAAAGAAGGTTGTTATTTGATGGAATTGGATCGGTTGATTAATCTATGATTGGCAAAACTTTGGGAAATATTATTACGTTTGTACATTTGGGTATCATTAATTGTTCACATTATAATATATGATTCAAACAGTCTCTTTGAAAAAAGTATTATTCCTAGGGATAGGATTCAACAAACTTTCATCCGAACTTTCATCATTGGAAGTTTCACTCAATAAACTCGAATCAATAGAAACGTTCGAATATCTATTATTCAACCGTGTGTTCAACTTCCTCGTCTGTTGTGGATTGAATCCCATCGGCGAGGGGTTGTACATTGGTTGTGTGTTTGTGCGTCTTGGTGGTGGCACGGGTGGTGGTGTTCTCTTTTGTGCCATCTCTTCGAATGGATTTCTCGTGAGTCGGGTGCGTCGTGGGATGTATCCCCCCTGGTTGCCTTGGAATGGTTGTGATTGTTCATCTTCTTCATCCACCGTATCGATGACCCTTTTCGGGTATTCTAATACCCGGAATCTGTGTGATTGGGGATCTTGTTGGATAGAAGTTGAATTCTGTAGAATAGTTGACCCTAGTGATCCCAACCCATTAGTCGAACTGGACCCAATGGAATTCTGAACAGATTGACCACTCTTCTGTCTCTTCAACCCAGATGTCAATCTTTTAAACCACGACCCATTTCCTTCATCCCCATGGATATCCTTCTCAAAATCATCAAACATCGTTTCATTGTACCTTCTCGTAGACTGGATCGAATGCGAGAACCCTTTTTCACTCTCCCTTCTCTCGCGTGATTTCCTCCGTCTACGGAAATACCAACCTGCCAACAATAGTAATATCAGTCCAACCACCGACCCAACCACCGACCCAGCAATGGTGCCCTTGTTATCTGCCCCTTGGTCCTGCTCATCCGAGATCCCGCTTGAAGAACGCATACTGTTCACGAATGACCCGTAATCCATCGTGATCACCGGCGCCTCCACGGGGGTGTATGTCTCGTCAGAGTCCATAACCGTCAGGGTGGGCACCTCTGTTGTGAATGTCGTCGTGGCGTCCGTGATGTAATATCCTTGAGTATACATATACGTGGCTGGGTCTTCCGGTGGCGTCTCTGGTGCTTGTTCTGGTGCCGGTGCCGGTTGGGCATCGGGTGGTGGTGTATCGGTTTGTTCTGGTTGAGCGGGTTGTGGTTCTGGTGTTGGTTCTATATATGATGATATCGATGATGATGATGATAGTTCTGTGGATGATTGTGATGATATCGATGATTCTATCGATGAGGAGATGTATGATTCTGTAGATGATGATATGTATGATGATGATGGTATAGTTTCATGTTTATGAGATGATCGCGTTGATCTTGTCCTTGTCGAATGTATTGTGTTTCCTTTGGAATGTGTAGTGATGGATATCGTTGAGTTTAAATAACCATAAACACTCTCACTCTCCTCACTTGATATCGACTCTATCGAGGTGTGATTATCATGTTTATGAAACTGTGTTGAATATGATGTTTCTGACTCTGACGATACCACCGACGAAGAAACCCCTGACGTTTCATCCCATAGGATCGTCGTCATAGTAGACCCCAATATCGTTGTCCCTTCCGTATTATTTGAATGACTCATCTATATTTCTCGTAATGCTTCCAATGTTAACTTATACTTTGTAACCACAACAGATTCTCCCATATGCTTAGCACTAACTTGTCCCCCCTTGTTTCAAAATATAGCAAACGAGTGCTGAAAAACCTTGAACCCCGAAATCTAGAAACGTTGCAGCAGACTATTATCACGATTGACGTCAATACACAACCAAACTCGAGCGTAGTATCACAATTTTTGAAGCTTTCAGAGGAAATCTTAGAGGGGCCTAGAATAATCAAACGGGGAAACTAAACGCGCCGAGGGCAAAAAAGTTTTTGCTAAAAATAAACAAAATGCCACCATGCCGAGGTTTCGCCATTTTCGCCATTTTCGACAGATGCGGCAATGTTACATTATAGATGTATGATGCAAAAATTAAACAATAAACAATCGAATAAAAACAGTATGGAATTGAAAAGTTGAAGCCATTATTTTAAAATGTGATTTTCTTACCGGTGGATTTGACAATCGCAGCTGAACCTCTTTGAGCCTTGTTCAAAGCAACACTGGATTTTTCTCTGAATGACAAAGATGAGGTCTTTCTTGGTTTTATCGATCTTTCTTTGAATTCTCTCTGTGGTCTTTGTTGCTGTGGGGCAGCTGCGGGAGTTGGAGCAGAATCACGTTCTCTATATTGTGGGGCAGATTCTCTATGTTCCCTTGGTTCTCTCTCTTTGAATTCCCTTGGTCTGTCGGATTGTTCCGAATCAGTATGTTGTCTCTGTAAGTTTCTTGGTGTTCTCTTTGAACGATCCTCACCGTATTCCATTCTAAGCACCCTGTTCATCAACCTCTTACATGTCTTATCCTTCAATGCCTTCGTGGCACTCTCCTCATCTCTGAAATCGATGAAACAGAACCCTTTACACTTACCGGTGTCTTGGAACGTTGCCATTCTAATCTTGACAATCTCACCACAATGCTGGAACTTGTCAGTGACCATCTCCTCTGTGGTGTCGAACGAGAGATTACCGATGAACACAACCCTTGAAGGCGGGTTCTTACTCAATGCCTTCTCCTCAGCGTCCGGTCTACCCGCGTAGGACTTGGAATCCTTGATCAGTAGGTTTCTTCCGTTCAGGTTCATCTCTGACATGCCAATGACGGCTTTTTGATGATTTATCGTTTTGAAGTCAATGTATGCGAAACCCTTGATCTTTTTGGAGTTTGGTTGGGTTGGTAAGTTGATTCTAACCAGGTCACGATCGGTAACCTTACAAGGCTCATCATCTTTCAACTCCGCGGAGTAGTCTGGCAGGTCAGAGGTCTTGGCCATGATGAATCTAACAAGCTCAGCTCTTTCAGTGTCAAAAGCCATGTTTCCAACCCATACACCGAATGTTGGTTCCTTCTCCTTCTTCTTCTCCTTCTTTTCACCATGCTCTGTCTCAGAGCCCTCTTCAGCCTCGGCATCAGTAACCTTTTTCATTCTTTCAGCCTCCTCTTGTTGTTCCTTCTCCAACTTGGACATATCGAGCTTACCCTTTCTCAAGAGACGTTTCTGTTTCTTTGACAATGGGGCAGTCTGGGCCATATCAATCTCGATCTCATCGAGCACTCTCTTGGAGGCTCTGGCCTGGTCTGTTACCTCTGAGTCAGACATTGGTGGTTATCTGTTGTGCTAATCAGTGTCCAGTAGATAGTACATCAAGAGACATAAATTTTTTTTTCCCAGAGCCCATCGGTGCGGGCCACACATGTTTTCGATCACAAATGGATTACGTAACCCTCACGTGACTGCAGGTCACGCTTTGAATAGCACCACACTTTTTTCAGCCGCCGGGAAGGGGATCCCACCGCCGACGGTGTAAGCAATGGCTCGCTATCTGTATGGAGTCTACCGCTGTTGATGGGGGACTATCGTCTGATATAGTGCATGGTTCCTCTTCCACTACGCTTCTGCTTACTCTCTAGTGTGTAGCTTCACCAATTTCCCTTCCCCTCCAGCGTCACAGTTCACAACTTCTCCGGTCTTTTGCAAACCTCCATCAGCCGAAGAAAAACTTACAAACTCCCACTCCCACAGCAAGGGACTCGCTGATACATCCAAGTGTACCAACTGGACCTTCCCTGGTTGCTTCTAGCAAACACCCAGCACACCTCAACGCACACACCTTCCCACAAGGAGATATCACCTTGCAAAAAAAGGGGGGCTCGCCAAAAAGTAACAAAGAACGGGTAGACTCACACGACATCTTGCCATCCGAACAAACCCACCACACCCCCTCACGCTAATCACACGCTTCACACACACATCTCGTCCAAAACGGTACAACGAGCATCATGACGATGTATGTGCCCTCATCTGGCTCACTCCTGAACACGGATGACGCTGCCTCAACGATATCCACCTCGCCGGGTCAGAATAACGCAACCATGCCAAATCACCACTCCAAGAGAAAGAAATCCAACCAGGACACATCGGACCAAGATACCAAGATCATCACGAAACTATGCCTCCAGTACCTCAAGGATAACAATCATTTGGCATTGGCTTTGATTGCAAGACAACGCGGTATCCCATCATCATTGAGACATAAAGTCTGGCCAATCTTGCTCAAGTATCACCCATACGTGATACACCCTTTCCTCAGCGCCAACGTTGAGAATGACGAGGATTTGGAGATCCCATCGGGCAAGGTGGGACATGAATTGATGAAATACTTCAGGGTACGAAACAAGCGAGATGAAGCTAATGATCATTCCAATTCCACAACAAATTCAAGTCCTCAGAGTTCTGAACAATCACCAAACAATGAAAACAGATTGAGTCCAATCGAGGAGGAGGTTTTGCGGATATTAGAAGCGGCGATTGAGAAATTCTTCAACAAATGGGGTGCCATTATCAAATACGACTCAGGGTTCGCATGGATAGCATTGGGATTAGCCGAGTGGTTCCCACCAATTCCCAATTCGAATTATGTGTTGATCGGGAGAGACGTGTTGAATAAACAAGATCCTTTGAATAAACATCTGACACAATTATCATATGAATTGGATGAAGAGGAGAATGATTCCGATGGGTTTCAATTGGATTCAATGACAAACATTTCGGATGAAAACCCACAACTGATGACATTTGCAGAGGTTTATGAAAGATTAGTCTTGGTGTTATTACATTCAAACCAGGCTGAATCCATTGGATCGGATGATGAAGATGATGTGCAAAAGAATGGTCATAATGATGATGATGATAATGATCAAGAAGATGACGAGAGAACCAAAACCACAACGGATCTAATCTCATCAAATTCTTTGAACAATCATGAACTCCTCTTCAAGTCTGGTAAAACAGAGACAAGAATCTCATTCTTCCTCGTTGCATTTTCCAAACTCCTTCCGGAACTATACAAATCCCTCTCGGAGGATGACATGATGAACAGCAGCACACAGAAGAACAACCAATGGTTGACATGGTGGTTGAAATACTGTGGTTCAAAAGTTCTCAACAAATTTGATCGTGGAAGGATATGGGATTCCATGCTCGGGTTCAGATTCCACTATAGCGTCTTTGCAAATGAGTACCATGACAATCAAAAACTCCTCAAACGGTTCCAGAAGCTCTATGACCATGACATTGAGATTGACTCCATCGAGATCGACTCCGACACCTTCTGGTACAAACCACTCGATGACCCGAATGAGTTGAAATGGTCTCAGATCGACTATCAGATCCAGCTGGTGTTCATCTACATCTCGATCCTTCAAAAGAATGAATCGAATCTTTTGGAGTTTGACCAGTTTGAAATCAATGAGTTTTTGAACAAGCTTCCATTAAACAATAAAACCATGGGGAATTCAAACGAAGTGGATATGAAGAATACAGATCATTTAAAATCGACGAATTTTGATAAATTGTTGAAAGACTCTGGTGAATTGTGGAGAAATTGGTTATGGAATGAAATTAGAGATGAAATTAATGAATAGAAATTGTTGAGTTTTTTTTTTGTTGATATGTTTTAGTGTTATGTTTTTTTTTTTTTTTTTGGTTATATACATCTTAGTTAGAAAGAAAAGTGATTTTTTATGTTATCCTTACTTGTATTACTCTCTACATCATAAGCAATTGTTGTGGGAATATATGCTTGTGCTGCTGGCTACAAAATTTATAACGGTTCAAAAAACCTAACTTCTATTATTTAAAAACCAATAGCTCAACTTTACTGCCAACATTAATCAACAAAAGTCTCATCACTCATTCTCCCTAAAGATATCCTCCTCAGTTGAATCATCAATCTTATTAGGATCAATCTTTGCAACATGTTCGACAGCAGCCAAAACAGGCTTCGTTGGCTTTGCCGGCGTCAGAGTTTGTAACACCGTTGCAACGGTGATCCCATCCCCATCAATCTCAAATAGGGTCCTTATCACTTTCTCATCCTGTACACCTTCTTCATCCCTCACATTATCGTTTCTTTGACCCGGTCTCTTTTTCATTTCATTCTCCGATTCGAATTGGTTTTCCAAGGCGCCCTTGTTGGATTTTTTCGATTTTTTACCCTCAGTCTCTTCGATCAGTTGGGGGGAGTTTAATTGTACTTCACCTTCTTCTTCACCATCAGCTTCGAGTTTATCAACCTCCAAGGCGTTAAAGATCTCTTTATCCTTATCCAAGACTTGTTCATTTATCTCATGATCCCCGTCATTCTTTTGGATATCGACAATCTTATCCGATCTTAGGTCATAAGTTCCTTCCAACGCTGGTTGTTCGAAATCGGAATCCTCAAACTCTGTAGATTTCTCAAATTTTTTGAATTTCATCTTCTTCTTCTGTCCTGAAGCGCCCAGCTTGTTAAAATCATCAAAGAGGAACTCATTAGCAGATTTACCGAAAACTTTTGGACCTTCAGATAATTGTCTCAAGACGCCCATTTCAAACTCCTTATTCTGTTTTATATTGAAGTTCCACAAGAATGAATCATCACCTTCGACACCACCAAATTCTTCAGGGGCTTCATCGTCATCAACCTCAGTAAGAAATTCATCAACCTCACTCCAATCCACATTACCGAGGCCCAATTTGGAAAGATCGTTATTCTTGAAGATGTTAAATTTCTCATCAGCCCATTTGACACTGACATCTTCGAAAGCCAATTCCCATGATCTATCATATGTGTCCTTGGTCTTTAAGAATTCCTTGTGTTTGAGCTCTTCATTCGCCAACCATTCCATGTGTTTCAAATCATCCGTTGAAGGCTCATAAATATGCCAAATAACGTAATGTGGCAATCCAATCACTTGGAATCCCATCGTCTTACACAACTTACCAAACGCTTCGGTCTCGGCATGTTTCTTGAATGAGAACGCTGGGAACATCGCACCTTGTCTAAAGACATTTGCCTTCGCAAGGATGGAAACACCACCGATACCATCGAGTTCCATCTCCACTTCTGGATCACCATATGGATCCCTGAGGTATGCCAAGTGTGGTCTCCAGGTGGCATATTCCGGATAACCTTCGACGATGACGGCGTCTTCGTCAAGTCTCCCAGCTAGTTCGATACCACCTTCGGATTCTTGCCATGAGTTCAAGTCATAGGCCTGTTCGTAGTTCAACCAATCTGGTAAAGGTCTCCAGATGTTTGGAACGATCACGTCTTTATCATGATGCATCAGATCCTCCAAGATGGTTGCAGGGGCGGTTTCCACATCTATATCTCTCCAATAAACCCATGAATGGTCTGGCTTAAGAGCAGTGAGGAGCAGCCAGTTACGAGCAATGGCCATTTTTTTTCTTCTTGGTCCTTGAGCTGCAAACCCGTGACGGTCACTGAAACTCTGTCCGACGATCTGTCCGAAGTCCTTTTCAAAGATCTCAATTCTTCCAAATCTCTGAGAAACATCTGGGTTTGATTGATAGGTGCCTAACCATGTGTTTAGGTCCTCCACGGTGGAATCACTCGTGTCACTGATCAAGAATGAAATATCAATCAGATTATGTGGATAAGTCATGTTTTGCATATGTCCAAAAAACAGTGGTAAATGCGCCGAGGCATCTCTAAGTGGAACCAAGAACAAGATTCTCTCCTCGTTAGACCAACCGTGATCGGTGGACTTGTAGTCGTTCAGATCGTAGAACTCCACCCCGAGATCATCCCATTGTGAGTTCTTAGCACCTTGGAGTGAGTTTGGGAAATCGGGCCTATATAGCTCGTTCTTGAGGTCGGTGGAGTACACGTCCCAGAGAAAGCCCAGCAGGATGAAGGGTAGCACCGAGTACAGCACGAGACCAGCTTTCCTGAGAACAGCCAGGACGGACTGCTCCTTCTTATCCATGGTGGTTGGGTGGGCAGAAGAGCGGTTGTGGTCGTCGTTGCAAGGGTATTTGTTTCGGTCTGAAATTTTCCTTCCAAAGCCTTCTTATCGCCCAATGCCAACAACCACTTCCTCCCAGGCACACAGGCACCGATCCATGAGTCCAGGCGACACGGTGGGACACAGGCTTTCGTACGATGGAGAACTCTGCACCATAAGATACGTCGGTGGGCTGCCGCACTGGCCCAACACCACCGTGCTGGGCGTCGAGTGGGACAGCAAGAACGGCAAGAACGATGGTGATTACAAGGGAACGGTGCATTTCCATGTCTCTAGGCCAAAGGCTGGTTCCTTTGTGAAGGCCAGTAAAGGGCGTGACCCCGTGAGGAGCTTCTACGAGGCGCTGGTGTATACATACGGCACTGAGGTTGATATTGCTGACATCTCCATTGGGAGTAAAAAGATTGAGATTTTGGGGTTTGAGAAATTACAGAGGATACAAAGACAGTTTGATCAATTGGCAGTGTGCTCCTTGAGCCGGAAACAGATTGATTCTGTTGGTGATGGTGAGATTGAGCTTCTGGGAAGGTTGAAGAAATTGAAGGATTTGGATCTAAGTTTCAACTTGTTCCATTCATTCGATGAGGTTATCAAAATTGTCAAGGAGTTTCAATTGGATTATTTGAACCTGACGGGGAACAGATTCACAGAGATTAAACTGTCTGAGAGTGTCAAGTTGAGAAAGCTGAATATGACAATGACATATCCAACAAAGGAGATACTGGATTCCTTACCAACAATCTTCACAACACTTGAAGAGTTATCATTAAGTGACAACCTCCTCACCAAACTCCCACAAGGTGTTGAATCAATGAATCTTAAAGTCCTTGATTTCTCAATGAACAAACTCACTGAAATACCTAACATCCCACCCTCAATCCAATCGATCAATCTCAGTTACAACTCCATCACGATCACCACACCCGCATCAAACTCCACCATCACATCGCTAGACCTGAGACATAACAACATTCAAACCTGGGAGGAAATCGCACAGCTCAATGCGGCATTCTCCAACTTGTCCAGTTTGAGAATCCTTCATAATCCAATATTTGTCGATAAACAACTCGAAGAGATTGAATATGAAATCATCACCCGGTTCCCTGGCCTCGTTGAGTTGAACGGTGTTGAGATCGCACAAGACAGGCAGAACGCTGAACTGTGGTGGTTATCGAAATACTCCCGATCGCAAGAAACCATTGACTCTGAGCTTGTGGAAAGATTGTCACAGAAGTATGATAAGAAAGTCATGCCCACGAGTGGGGAACTCGATCAATTCATGGATTTGAAAATCGTGATACTGGACAAGGAGTACGATTTGAAACTATACAAAACCATTGAGATCTTTAGACTCAAGAGTCTCATTGCAAGGCTGATCAAGAGACCCATCACGGGGTTTCAAATAATGGAAAAGGGTGTGGAAAAAATCATTAGTGCGGAGTTGTCGTTGATCACGATGTTTGATAGTAATACTACTATATTGGTGAAATTACTTTGATTGGGTTTATGTTAGGAATGAAATGGATTGAATGGTTTTTTTTTAATGATTGTGTAAGATTTGTATTGCGTTCTACGAGATTGCTGAGACAACTTATCATCTATTATTCAACGAATATACATGTCTTCGAACCATGAAACAAATGACCTATCTATAAATCCTTGAAATTCCACAAACCATCACCCAAATAAGTGCAACTCTCGATACAAATCCCCTTATTCTTCTCCTTAATCTCATCCGTACTCATAATCAACTGACCCACCGCCAAAGCGTGTTCTTTGCCCTCGGCCTTGATCACAACGATATCACCAACGCTGTACCCCTTGCCCGTCTCAGGCAACTGTCCACCAGGTGAAGTGAGGCCCGGACACATGATGTTGGCTCCACTGAGGACGAACTTGATCGCACCTCTGTCCACGCCGACGGATGGGAAGATGTCAGGATATTTGTGAACCAATGGCAATGAAGGTATCAACTCGTTGAATTGTTGGAAACAGATCACCTCGTCGTTGATCACGTATAACTGGATCTTGTCCTCACATTTCAACAACTCGAGCTGTGACTTCTTTGGGATTATTTCATCTATTATGTTTTCCAATTTTGGATATTGTTGTACGAATTTCTGTTTGAGGTTTCTTTGCACGGAGGATTTCAGGTTGGAGCGTGTGTGCACGTCATCTTTGGTGAATTTCTTAAACATTGTGTGGAGGTGTGTGGTTGGGTGGTGGTGTTGCGATGAGTGATGAGTGTTGTGTGTTGTTAAGTAAATTTTCACCCGAAGAATGCGAAGGCGAGGGGGTCAGATGGGTAGGCATGGGTGGCATGGATGCGTGTATACGACGTGATATTGGGAGAGTTATTGAAGCCAGAGGAGGAGAAGCTACTAGAATAAGTGTCGTAGAAAGAATTGAGTGTATAATCGTGATATATATCAAATTAGTACCCTATGGGAATATTGAGTAAAGGCCATAAACTATGAACTTCAAACAATAAATACATAGCATACAACGTACAGGCATCCAAACCATGAGCAGCCAGTGCAGTCAACAGCCAGCCACTCATGAATCGAATAATGATATCGATTGAAAACAAGTTCAATTGACAATAAAAAGAGGTTCCAAAAATTCCCTATCTCCAGCGTTACACAACACAGTAGACACACCGAGGTGCATCACCGGTCAGAGCACAGGCCCAGAGGAGGAGCAGTCGTGGTTAAATTTTCAACCAGCAAATACACAATCTCGGACGAGTCCTCACTGATATGCGTAATTCCCGAGCACAAGGACGGTGAAGACTTAGAACCAGTCTTGATGAGTGTGTGGTTGGAAGGAAGTTGATCAAAATTTGTCTCCACTGGGAGCGGAGCCTCGGCGGCAGCGTAAGTGTGGGACCGGGAGGAGAGTTACGCGGGAGGGGCGGGCCAGGGCTCATGAGCATTTGCTTGCAACGGGCACTTCCGATCGATCCATCATGACCGTTTCGACTGTAGATGTAGTAGTTATAACTTCAGTTCAGAGAACACATCGCCACACAGTCTACCTTTTCCCACAGTGTGATCCTCAGCACTGTCCAACGTTGGACCTTCTTCTGATCCCCCGGCCCGTTACCGCCATGCAAAGCCCTGCCTCCACCTGCCGCCACCCGGACACCACCCTCCAAATCGGGCAATTTTCTTGGCTCGGGCCGGCATTTGGGTTAAGTCCGAAGCCCGAGGGCGCCGTTGAGGGAATAAGCTCGGCTCAGCGCCAGAGTGAGCCCTGGAAAATGTGCCACTACACACCAACACACGGTACAACACACGCTCGAGTTGCCGACCTTCACTCTTGAATGCGTTCACAATCCATGGTAAGGCTATATCAGATTAATCACTCACTCATCGACAACCGCGTCATGCCTTGTTCAACCCAGATATAAATACCAACCCAAGGACCACTTCTTTTTCTCAAATTGTCTCCATGTCTCACGCTCAATAGAAATACAAACATCATGAGTGAAAACATATCACGGGTCCATTCGGTCGTGTCGCATCTGACACACCATGACAAAGTAGATCCAGAGCTCGAAAGAATCCAAACCTCACCTGGTGTGCAACAATTTGTCCACGATCTCCAATCACAAGCCGGTATTCTCGGTCCACTTGAAGATGACATCGATGTTGAGAGAGTGCACACAACTCCAGAAGAGGGTAACTCCTTCAACGTTGCCGATCCATGGAAATACCCAATCGACGCTGCCACGGGCGTCAGAATCGTGCAGTTTGTTGAGAACGACCCAGTTGATCCAAGAAACTACTCACAGGCAAGAAAATGGGCAATCACCTATTTCCTCGGTCTTGTTTGTTTCATCGTTGCCATGGCCAGTGCCATCGTCACTGGTGGTATGGAGGGTCCAATGAAGACATTCAACGTTTCCATGGAGGTTGTTATCTTGTCTGTCACACTGATGGTTATCGGATTTGGTATCGGTCCTTTGATCTTTGCCCCAATCAGTGAAGAGGTTGGAAGAAAATGGGTTTATAGCACAACGTTGGGTCTTGCTGTGATTTTCATCATTCCATGTGCCGATGCTAAGAACATTGGTACCCTTTTGGTTTGCAGATTCCTCGATGGTATCTTTTTCAGCGCTCCAATGTGTCTTATCGGTGGTAACTTGGCGGAGATGTGGAGAACGGAGGAAAGAGGTACTGCAATGTCCATCTTTAGTGCTGCTCCTTTCATTGGTCCAGTTATTGGTCCTTTGGTTGGTGGTTACATCTATGATTACGCCGGCTGGAGATGGTTGTACTGGGTCTTGCTGATTGCCGCTGGTGTGGTTTACGTCCCAGTTGTTGTTTGGCTCCCAGAAACTCATCATCAAACGTTGTTGAAGAGACGTGCTAAGAAGTTGAGAGCGGATACAGGTGATCAAAAATATCGTGCCATCTCCGAGTTGAACAAGAGATCATTCAAAGAGATTGCAAACTCCACTTTGTTGAGACCTTTGATCCTCTTAACTGAGCCAATCGTCTTCTGTATCACCATTTACATGTCTGTCATTTACGGTTTGCTTTACATGTTCTTCTTTGCATACCCAGTTGTTTACGGTGAAGGTAAAGGATGGTCCAATTCCAAGACTGGTCTTATGTTTATCCCAATCGCTGTTGGTGTCATTACTGCCACTGCAGTTGCACCATTCTTCAACAAGGATTACAACAGAAGAGCACAGAAATTCATTGATCATGGCGAATTACCACCAGCTGAGATTAGATTGATCCCAATGATGATTGGTTGTTGGTTCGTCCCTGCTGGATTATTCTCCTTCGCTTGGTCCTCATACCCTGATGTCCACTGGGCTGGTCCATGTATCTCGGGTTTAGCTTGTGGATTCGGTTTCAACTTGTTATACAACCCTGCCAATAACTACATTGTGGATTCTTATCAACATTACGCCGCTTCCGGGTTGGCTGCAAAGACCTTCCTTAGATCCATGTATGGTGCATGTGTCCCGTTGTTCACCATCCAGATGTATCACAAGTTGGGTGATCAGTGGGCTTCGTCCTTGTTGGCTTTCATCTCGTTGGCCTGTTGTGCAATTCCTTATGTCTTTTACTTCTTTGGTGCGAAGATTAGAGCAAAGAGTAAATACGCTTACGCCCCAGAGACCGCGGATGGAAATGTTGAGAAGGATGTCAACTCTTCCGCTTCAAGCTGATTATAATCTGCTTCTTTACATTGACTTTAAATTTAACAACCTAATTAATGAGAATGACTTAAAACACTCGTAGCGCATGTAAGTTGATAAGGTGTAAAATCAAACAAATTCCCCCATTGGGGTTTCCGCCGAAGGGTCAGAGGACTATCATCACCACACTTACAACTTGAAGGAACTTTGAAGATACCTCCAAGCAGCACGATGGCATATCTCAAACCAATCACACAGTATCACACACAGTTATTCAAAGATCAAAGTATATGTTGTTCCCCGGGTCATCGTACCGCCAAGATGGACTAATGACGACTACCCCATGATGGATGTACATGGCTCCTGTGAAGGATCTATGGATGACCTACAATGACCCAGTGCATCGAAATGTACAGCAATTCAACCAGAATGATATATGCTGTATATTATGTAAAAGGAACAAGAATAAGTTCAACTAAAGCCTTGCTTTTCTTTTCTTAGGGGTAAAAGTTTAAGTAAAAAATAAGTAGACGCAATAATCTACAATAGAATTTTCAATTTTAATGAACTGTGACCCCAAGCTATTATTTTAATTCAAACCCTTGTTAATTATAAAACTTTCTCTAAAATCCCCAGATGCGTAGTGCAAATAAGTTGTGTTCACCAGTGATCCCTGACCTTTGTAAAACGGTGTTTTTCAGAATGTAGCTATGAGCACCAACATCGGCCACATGGTTCAAAGACATCGGCACTCTAACAACAGCATTATTGAGATTGGATAATCTTGATAAAGTGACATATAGTGGACCATGAAAAAAACCTGGAGGATACAAATGTATACCAACTTTCCCACTGAAAGTTCGACCTTGAGACTTATTAATAGTCATGGCAAAATAAAGACGGACTGGAAACTGAGTTCTCACAAAATCATATGGACAGTTATCATCTGAGTCATGTTTCATTCGAGTCATGTTTCATTCTGATCTTCTGCAGTGTGGCGTTTCAAGGTTCACCTGTAAGAGTTTTGCATATCAAACTTTCAACCTATACCTTCACAACGATCATTGTCAAACCATGGACTAACCCATCAGAGAGAAGAACGTTGTTTGTCAACATAACTGGAACCCTTAAAGTATGCAAAACAACTCTAGATTCTGAGTAAGAAACAATGGAATTGGTGAGAGGCTGATTTCCATTGAAATCAGGGATTGTGTCACAGACCTGAACTCACCATTGGAACAAACCTTCACCATAACACTCAAATCGCTTTCCTCATCAGCTGTAGTCCTGATCAATGCAAACTCTTCGGTATTTGAAAGAGCAGTAAGAACTTTCAAATGAGAACTTTGGCTCTTTCCATTCTCAGACACCTGAGAAGCTTGTGAGTCTTCGTCCTTGATAATATGTTGAGGTTTTCATTTCTACTTAAGGTACTGTATATTGCAGCAGTAAAACTCCCCAATCTTTATAATTGCTAGTGATTATAACTATATCTTGACTAAGTTGAGCCCCTTCACTATTCTCTGGTTGCAGTGTTTATGATACTACAAAATATTCAACCTACAAAAGTGTAAATAAATGAATAGTTTATTAATCTAATCTAAATCCACGCTAAAAACATCTGTAACACTTAAGTACTGATCAATGCATAGCCAGTGACATTTTCAAATCTCTCTTGGTTCAACTTCATGACAATCAACATCAATTCTGTATAAGTCTCTGGATGAATCTTGCGTAATTGGTTCAGTTGTTTCTCCTCAATGATCCAGACCTTGGTCTCCTGTTTAGCTTTGAAAGTATTACTTAGGTCATGGGCACCTTTGCTGAAGAATCTTCCAATGATGGTTCTTGGTAATAATGTTTCCTGGATTGTGGAGTTTTCATTAATGTTGTAATTTATTGTCAAGACACCAGACTCGACTAAGAGAAAGAACGCATTGGAAGATAACACCAATTCATCATCCAAAGAGACGATTTTCAGCTTGAAGAATGGCACCAGCGTTGACCAGAAGTTCTTTGGTTTTGTTGTGATGCCTTGAAGTGCGGTTTGAAGAAGTCTCAGAGGTTCATCTTCAACTTCTGGAATGATGTTTGATTGAAGTTCCTCTTGTTTGAAAGTCTTTTGTGCCTCTTGGAGGAAATTTGTGTTTCTTGGGGTGTTGATTGGTAATGCATAATTGTTTGACTTTGTTCTCTTGTATTGATCGACATTTTGCTGTTTTGTGGCCTTTGCATGTTCTCTCTTGAATTGTTGGAAGTTTTTGTATTTTGTCAAGAATTCATTCTCACACCATTCCAATGATGAGTTCAAATCTTGGAACGTCTGAAGTTGTTCTTCATGGGTATCGAAAACACCAACTTTCCTCAAAGATGTGAGCATGTCTGGTTTATCACCGATGGAAATCACCATGTATGCATCTTGACCAATGATGAAGTTCTTGATACGATTCAAACCCTCAGCAGCACTGAAGTCAATGTTCAAAACGTTCTTGAAATCCAAAATGAGATAACGGATTTGATTATGGTCTAAGTTGTCTTTCTCAAAGAGATTCTTAATGTCCTTCTCAACTTTACCAATGGTACCAAAGAATAAAAATCCTTGTAGTTTCAAAACATAGCTCTGTTTACCAATTTTGGACAAGAATTGTTCTTGTAATGGATGTCTAATAACCGTGGAACGAGCGACCTCACCGGTGTATGCCTGAGTAATGATTGGAATCTTGGTGTTTTCCCACAAGAAATGGAAACTTGCAAGGATGACACCGACAACAATGCCAACAACGAAATCATAAACACCCATAGTCAGCACAATGATGATAATAGTAGCGTATTCAACACCATTGACACGGCCGATAGTATCCCACACTGCTTCTTTCAACAACTCATAACCTAAAAGGTGGATCAAACTACCAACAACACAAACTGGGATGAATCCAATGACAACAGGGCCCACCAACAAGACAGCGAACGTAGCCATGGCCAACATGATACCAGCAACACGGGAATCGGCACCGGCGCGCATGAACAATAAAGAGTTTGTATAAACGAGATAATTTTGGATGGACCCTAAACCACCAGAAAGCATGTTACTGATACCATGAGCGATCAACTCACGATCAACATCAACTTCATCCTGTTTGGTTGAGACGGCAAGAGCTGGTACATTGATTGGAACGTGGAGGATACCGAAGAAGGTCAACGCCAACATTGATGGGATTTGCTTGATCAACACTTTCCAATGAACAATCTTGAAGTCATATAATGAATAGAACTCATACCATGGTGCATTAGCGTTTGGACCAGATGAAAACATATATCCTGCCTTTCTTGATATTTCCAAGTCCCATGTCGGTACGATGAAGATGAGCAAGTGGGTGATGATGAACACGAGGATGAAATAACTTGGAAGGATCAGCGAGTTGTGGTTGAAGTGTTGTAAGACAATTAATCCCGCCGTGAGAAGGATTGGAAGGATCCATTTGAGGAAGATGTCCATTTGGAACAATGTTGATAGATAAGTCCAGTTGTATTCTAATGATCCCGTTTGTGATGAGATTTCGATACCGGTGACAACAAGGAAATAACCAACACCACCAATACACCCAATCAGGATATGACGAGGGAAGAAGGAAACCAATTGTCCCAATTTGAACTTACCCAAAAGTAAGAAAATCAAACCAGTGATAATGGATGAAAATGCATATGTCGTGATTGTGGTTGCAATAATAGCCTCTGGGGAGTCCTCACCGATTTCCCTTGAGATGGCAGCAGCCATGGCGTGAAAGAATGGTGTCACTTCGATCATCTCTGACCCAATACCAGCTTTGAAAGCGGACCCTCCGAGGGAGTATACCAATTGTGAGACGATGCAGGAAACGTAAAACATTGATAATCCCGCTGAACCCAGATTTGAAAAGACCCTCTCACCAATCGGGAAGATGATCATACCGTATGACAATCCATCAAGAATGTTCAACAGTAATCCAAGAATCACAGATGGGACATATCCCAATAACTTCAATGGTGCCAAATCAGCACTGTTAAACTCTGGCGCTTTGATCTTGGTCCTTGTCTGTGCCTCCGCGTCAATGTTGTTGTATGTATAGTAGGCAGCAGCCAATTGTGGGTCCACCAGCGAAGTGTTTTCATCATGGGAACGTATGCTTTGGTTATCGTTTGGGATTGTTGCCGTTGATGGGAATTCCTCCTGTTCCTCCTCCTCCTCAATGTCATCCCGGGTATAATATGACTGTGTATCATCGAACAGGGCATCGTCATTCGCCAAAGAAGCGGTGAGATTATGAGCATCGTCTCTCTCCACCTCATCGGTGGTGTGCAACGAACTGTTATGGGGAGACCTTGACTGTGGGCCTGTGGATTTGAAGCCCAAGTAGGACCTTGCCAAGTATGAATTGTTCGGAATGGACGTGTTGCTGAAGGACGAACTCAGTCCCAGGGAAACGCTGAGAGCGCCCGAGAGAGACTGCTGTCTAGTTCTCTCAGAAGGCATGGGCTCGGTCTAGAATGGCCGCTGGATGGGGTATGAGAGTAGTTGTTAGGAGAGAAGTACAAGCTTTGACAGGGATGAGAATCTCTATTTGCCGAAAAAGCGGCGCAGATAAGCAGCCAAAACCAAGAATTCATCTATGGCGATGTGCAATGGGGGCAGCACAGTCTCTCCAGAGACCAGTGGTGGTGTATGGCTGGATTATATACTCTGAACCTCATCATGATTTCCCACTCCGTGATCTAGATAGCCGATATTTCCTGCCTTTTCCCCCTTTGGCCCCAAACCCACATAATCATGAGTCCTGCCTCCGTAGTTTTAGTACGGTGGAATTTTTCGCCTGTTTTGGTGTTTTTTTACGCCGTTGTTGGGAAATATCCATCCATCTCTTCCTTTCCTTTCCCATTGGGAACTTGCAAGAGGCGAGTGCAACTGGGTATAAATACTCTCACCAGGAATCAATCGATCTGACCCATCACCACTCGATTATTCTACCACACCAGCCCTTTCCAACGATGACTCTCCCTCTCATTGCCGGTGCCGTTGCTTTGCTCGTGGTGCTCATCACCACTTATGTCTTGCTCAACAAAGGTGAGCGTAAGGTTCTTATCAAGGACAAGTTCCAAAAATTCCCATTGATCCAAAAGACAATGCTTTCACACAACTCTGGTATCTACAGATTCTCCCTCCCACGTCCAACCGACGTTTTGGGCTTGCCTATCGGCCAACACATCTCAATCGGTGCCACCATCAACGGTAAGGAGATTGTCAGATCGTACACCCCAACTTCCAACGACGCCGTCAAGGGCTATTTCGATCTCTTGATCAAGCACTACCCAGAGGGTAACATCTCCAAACACATTGCCGAGTTAAAGATTGGTGAGACCATTGACGTCAAGGGTCCAAAGGGTTTCTTCGAATACACCCCAAATATGGTTGAAGCCTTCGGTATGATTGCAGGTGGTACAGGTATTACCCCAATGTATCAGATCATCGAGGCCATCGCTAACAACCCAGAGGACAAGACCCAAGTTCAATTGATCTACGGTAACCAGACCGAGGCAGATATTCTCTTGAAACCAGAGCTGGACAAGATCGTCAAGGAGCACCCAAACATCAAGGTGCACTACATGCTTGATAGACCAGGCCCAGTCTGGCAAGGTGGTAAGGGTTACATCACTGATGAGATCCTCAACCAGTTCTTGCCTGCTGCCACGCCAAATTCTAGTATTTTGCTCTGTGGTCCACCAGGGATGGTGAGTGCCGCAAAGAAGGGTGTTGTCAAGCTTGGATTCACAAAGGCCAAGCCAGTCTCCAAGGCTGGTGATCAAGTGTTTGCCTTCTGATTATATTCTTTCTCTCTTCAAATTCATATACATATCTGTTGAAACCATGTGTGAAAGTAGTGTTTTTTTTTTTCAATTCAGTTTCTATATAATTTTAACAAAATGTTTATATACTTATTGATCCAATTTCAACTGTTCAATACGATCATGCAACGCATTCCCCTCACCAACCGGCAGGTCCAACAACTTGACATGGATGCTCTTCAACGCCTTGATGGCGTCCTTCTCTTCAATAACGGCACTAATGTTGATCTCATTGGCACCTTGGGAGATCATCTCAATGTTGATGCCCTGTTCGGCCAGTGTGGAAAACATGGTTGATGCGACACCGATGAATTGTTTCATCTGCTTACCAACCAATGATACGATGGCCATGTTTCTGGTGACTTCGACCAGCCCGAGCTTCTTCAACTCGGCAACACAGTCCCTCAGGTCACGGTTGGAGGCTTCATCCTCCGAGTGTTGTAATGCCATGGAGACGTGTACTTCGGAGGTGGAGATCAGATCAACGACAAGTTTGTACTTATCCAACGTGGAAAATATGTGTGCTAGGAAACCATGAGACAAGGTTTTCTTATTCGAGTGCACGTTCAACACTATGATGTCATGTTTCGTGGTGATGGCCGTGGCGGCCTTACGTTTCAAAACCTGTTGACTCTTGACGATCTGTGGTGGATGCAATGGCGTGGACTCACCTTTACGACCAACGTCATCCGGATAGATGATGGTGCCGTTTCCCGTTGGGTTCTCAACGTTTTTAATTCTGATTGGGATCTTGGCCTTGATGACCTGTTCCATGGTGAAGGGATGGATGACCTCGGATCCGTAATATGTCAACTCGGCAGCTTCTTCAGGGGTCACGGCCGCGAGAAGACGTGCAGTCGGTACCTTACGTGGGTCAGCGGTGAAGATACCATCAACCTCCTTCCAGACCTGTAATTCATCAGCATTGATGCCAACGGCGATCAACGCGGCACATAGGTCGGTGTATCCACGTCCAACACCGTTGAGTAATCCACCCGGGACGATACCGAAATATCCAGTAAACACTGGCACGATATCTTGGTCTTCCAATTCCATGATCTTCTCAGCAAGAGAGGAGCTGAGACCTTCATAGAATGCATCGTCGAAACCCGTTCTTGTGATGTCGAGCCCTGGGGCAATGATGGTGGAAAGATCAATGTATTTGGCCTTGATACCATGATCGTTGAAAAGCGCAGCCATGTAGAGACAACTCAATTTTTCACCGGCACTCATAATGGAATCCAAGGTACGTGGGGAGATCTCACCAATGATTTGGGAAGCATGTAAGAGCTTGAGCACTTGGTCACATTCATACTCGGTGTCTTTCAACAATTTGTCCAGTAGTTCCGAGGATTTGATATTCGTCTTTGCATTGAGCACATGGTCGTCTCTTACGAGTTTCAAAACGGCCTCGTAATCACCATCGATACTGGCCAGGTCGGCGGCTCGTAACAGTCTGGAGGTTGTACCCTCACTCTTGGTCTTGGATGAACGAGCGGAACAGACAACAGCAACCCTGCTTTCCTGGGAATAGACCTTGACAATCTCATCGGTGATCTGTTCGCTGAACTTCCCCACAGAAGTACCACCGAATTTCTGGACGATCCAGCCTGGGGATTGGAATGAGGATGACAATGATGCCGAGGACATGGTCTGTGTATGGGGTATGGTATGTTATGGGGTGTGGAGAGAAGACGTAAGGTTATGGAAGTGGAATAAACCAAGCCCTCATCGGAGAGCCATGAGGTCCGTGAGTCAGAAAATGGCATGCAATGTCACGTGGCCACAGCAGCCCAATCCGGATGGATCAAGTACACACGAAGCACTCCATACGTGGCAGCTCCCTGTACTCCAGTGTTGTCTGAGCACGTTCCACCACTATAACCATGACTGCTTCCAAGTACGGTATTGTCATCGACTCCGGGTCCTCAGGCTCGCGTATCCAGATATACTCATGGCCTGACCCTCAAGAGCTTATGAATGCCTCATCAGAAGTTGATCCCATGGCTTTGAAGTCTGTCCCACAGATCCACCAAGAAGAGGACTGGAGCTACAAGATCTCGCCTGGTGTCTCCACATTCGCAGATAAACCAGATGACGTCTGGGCGGACCATTATGAAGGATTGATCAAACACGCTCAGAAGATAATACCAAGTGATCGATGGAGCGAGACCCCCATCTTCGTGTTGGCCACGGCTGGTATGAGACTCGTACCGAAGAAGAAGAGGGAGAAGCTTCTCGAGGAGATCTGTGAGCATATTGATGAGAAGACCGATTTCAAATTGGAGGATTGCTCAGAGCAGGTGCAAATCATTGATGGTGAGACTGAAGGGTTGTATGGGTGGATTGCGTTGAATTATCTGATGGGTCAACTTGACCATTATGATCCAGATGCGGTGAATATCCATTCAAGTTATGGATTTATGGACATGGGCGGCGCTTCAACCCAAATCAGTTTCGTCCCGAATAAAGGTTCAGAGATAGAGAAACATAGAGATGATATCTCTCAATTATTCCTACGTAACGTTGATGGTGGATTACAGAAATGGGATGTGTTCGTGAGCACATGGTTAGGATTCGGTGCAAATGAGGCACGTAAGCGTTATTTGAAAAACTTGATCAATGTCCTACCGGAGAAGAACAACAATAACGATGAGGACGATTTCAACACGTCGGTGATTAATGACCCATGTTTACCCAAAGGCTCCAAATTGGATTTCTTGCACCATGATCATTCCTATGACATTATAGGGTCAGGACAGTATGAAGAATGTTTGAAGACTACATATCCGTTACTTTTGAAGAACTTACCATGTACGGATGAACCATGTCTCTTTAACGGGGTCCACGCCCCTGAGATTGATTTTCAAAAGGATAAATTCGTCGGTATTAGTGAATATTGGTATACTGCCAATGATGTCTTCCACATGGGTGGTGAGTACAATTTCTTGAAATTCAGTGAAAAAGTGAAATTGTTCTGTGAAGAGGATTGGTCCAAAATTATGGAAAATTCAGAGAATGGGGAATATAACAACTTACCAACCTCCCTATTGACCGATGCATGTTTCAAAGCAAACTGGGTGATCAACGTTCTTCATGAAGGTTTCAACTTGCCACGTATCGGTATTGAAGAGAAAATGCCAGATGAACAAGAGGAAGATTTTGATAATCATATCCCATTCCAATCGGCTGGAAGCATCAAAGGTGCAGACCTATCATGGACTCTTGGTCGTATGTTACTCTATGCCTCCTCGATGATTGCTGCCTCTGACTCCATTGCCGTAGGGATCCAACCTGCAGAGAACCAAGCCAAGGACTTCATCGCTGGTGGGTTGAAACATGGGGAGAAGTTGAAATTCAACAATGAGATCCATTCCGTGGGCGGCCTCACAACACTCATCCTTTTTGGCCTTACGTTGGGGTTTATATACTTACTGGTTTATAGGCGGCCCATTCTCAAAAGGATACCGAGCATCGTCACGCAAACAATCCAGAGAGTGAAGAATGAATACACCCAATATCGCTACTCTAAACTCAACACACAATTACAATCCGATATGGAAGCCGGTGTGTTGGGGAACGATTCGACGAATGATTACAATGGTGTTTCAGGGAGTCTAAGTCCGGCATTTGGTGCTATAGAGAGTCTGAGAACGAGAAGTTATGCTAATATTCCTCAACAGTTGAATGGGCAAGCTAATACATTTACCCCAAAGAAGAATCTGAGAGGGACGAATTCATTGTTGGATTTAAGCAGCTTCAAAAGAGAGGATCTCATAAGGAGTCAAAGTGCTCATACTTTGTCGAGTTGAATGAAGATTATTATTTATTAACAAGAAACACTATCTATAACTTCTCTGTACTAGTGCGACAATCTGGACAACAGCAACAGGCCTCTGAGCTCTGGACAGGCAAGCAAACCATCTAAACGGTGTGCGCACGCTCGGTTCCGATTTTGTTTCCGGCCGCGGGTAAAAGTGAAATTCCGTCGGATCACCTAAAAGGGGCCACCAGGGAATTTAATTCGCACTTTGTCATTTTGACAGTTGCACCAACTTATCGTTGAACTTGGTGGAATCATCGTCAATTATTCATCAACCATGTCTGATTTCGTCGGCCAATTACAATCCCAATTGAAGGGAATTGACTCCGTATGTGTCTATCACTCTTGATCGTTGGCCGTTGGGTATGGATGGGCTGTGTGCCTGGCAAGCCGGCTATAGCGACATAACCGTACCTGTTCATTACAAAGGAATGGAATACTAACAATGCTTTCTCTGCTTAGAAATTTGCAGGAAACTCTCTCCTCACCCAATTCGAACAAGCTTCCAACTTACCAAGATCATATGCTGTTGTCGGTGCTGCTATCTTCTACTTCTTCTTGGTCTTCATCAACGTTGGTGGTATTGGACAATTACTCTCCAACCTTGCTGGATTCGTTCTCCCAGGTTACTTATCTTTGAAGGCTCTCGCCACCTCTACTTCCAAGGATGATACCGAGTTGTTGACTTACTGGGTCGTCTTTGCCTTCTTGAACGTCATTGAGTTCTGGTCAAAGGCTATCTTGTACTGGATCCCATTCTACTGGTTCATCAAGACCATCTTCTTGTTGTACTTGGCTCTTCCACAATTCGGCGGCGCTCAACTCATCTACGGTAACTTGATTAAGCCAATCAGTGACAAGTACATCTTGACCCCAAAGAGCTCTAAGTTGGCTGACTCTATCGATGATGTCGCTGAGGGTGTCTCTTCTGCTGTTCAAAACTAGATCATTTTTTCGATTATCGTGATTAGCTAAATGAGATTGTACCTTGACTCAATGGTCCAATGGGTATGTAAATATTCTATTACATGTCCATCTTATTATTACATACATGAAATGAGAGTGTAGTCCTAAATCATATTTTTTATTGTCATCTAATCTATAAAACATCAGTGAACTTTCCAAAATCGAACTGTTCAGTATGTCTTGTACCTTGTGCATCATAGGCGAATTTGATTCTCAATTTGATCTTTGAACCTTCGGTTCCAACAATCTTTAAATCTTGTGTGACAAACTCACCTGATGAAATCACCTGTCTCGATAGAGATGACATTGTAAGCTTTTGAGATTTTGGAACAGCAATGAGTAATTGTATGTTGGATACATCACCATTATTTTTATTCTCCAATACACTCTCGATGATTGCTTGACCGTTTCCAATGGTTTTAGGACGGAATGAGACCTTGATAAGGTCATTTGAGAACGCCTCAATGGACCCAGCTGGTGGATTTGTTGAAGCCGCTGTACTTTGTGATGTTGATCCAAAGAGATCAAGGAGTTCATTCTTACTATTCGAAGGCTTTGAGCCTGAATTTCCAAAAATGTCACCAAGAAGATCATTTGTAGCAGCTGCATTCTCTGGGGTATTTGGAATATCATCACCTAAAAGATCAAGTAATAAATCATCACCAGTTGACGTTTGCTTTCCAGGCCCTGAAGTTGTAGAGGTGGATGGTGGTAAATGCTTACCTCTTTGGGTCAATGATATCGTATCCTTCTCCTTGATGGTTGGTGGTGGCATTCTGTCCAAGATACCTCTCTTGACCTCATCAGATTCATCAAACAAAACAAGATAAGTGGTGGCTTTGATTTGAATACTTAAGTCACCAGATTGTGATTTTGATCTGATATACTTTTTGAGCTTGAGATTGCATTTGATATTGTTGATTTTGCTTGATAATTTCAAAGCAGCTATCAAGATGACTGAAATTAGCAATGTTTCATCTTTTGAGTTGGACAAATCGATCAAATATTCAGTCAAGATCTCGTCTGTGATTTTCTTGTCATCTGTCAGTGAGGTGTTTATCAGCAAATCACCATATTCACCAACCAAATAAGAAACAATGAAATTTAAACCATTCTTAGAAAAATCATTGTATGCAACCTTGAACAATTTGTTCATGGTGTAGGTCTTGAGCTCATCATTGTTTGGAATGTTCATGATCAATGATAACAATTGGGAAGAGATTGAGGAAGTAAATGTATCACCGCTGAGTTCAACAAGCTTGACGAGGGTATCGAATCTCCATTTTTCATTTGGGATCAAGTCTTGACGTTGGAGGATGTTTGTGACATTAGTTGTGATGTATGATTTCAATTCTTTATCGTTGTTCAATGGGTTTTCCAAGAATACCAAGATCTCCTTGATGAGAATTCTGATGTTACTGGCGTCCAAAATGGCAAACGATAACTCAAGTGCTCTTCTCTTGATGGAGATATCCAGATCACTCAAACAAGCAACAATCGTTGATCTGTGTCTTTGGACTGCCAATGGTTCAATCTTAACAACAGTCAATAATGTGTTCAACACAACGTATCTGTTGTTATTGTTCTTTGTGCTCAACAATTGACCCAATGTGTTGATACCTAGAACTTTCAAAGCAGGATCAAGGTTTGGAATGGTGAAGATAGTCTTAACTGTCTCATATATGACAGCTGAGCCTGAGTTTCTTGGATCAGATCTGTGTGAGAAGGCTGTGTTTTGAGCAATGAAAGTGAGTGTATCATTGAAAGAGTCTCTGAATCGAGCAGTTTTCTCGGAGAGCGCTTCATCACCAAATATGAGTGACAATGTCTTGAGCAACGAAACTTGCAAGAACGGATCTGTGACATTTGAAGCAGTGTAGTCAGGGTGTGTATCAGTAGCGAGTGATTTCAAAATATTGATAAGTTTTGGAACTTTAGTGATCAAGGATGGTCTTGAATCCGGAGAGACCTCGTAGAGCTTCTTAATCAATCCAAGAGCACCCAGGATCACACCATGATCGGTAGTATCCAACAATGAACCAACTGTACCTTCGAAGATTTCACTGAGATCAGGGTCCTTCTCAATAATGATAGAGGCCACGAGTGCGGCTTTCTTCTTCAAATAGTTGTTATTACCTTTCAAGACCGTCTCAACATCAGCATAAAGGTCTCTTGCCAATTCTGGGGAGCAAATGTTACCCAATGTAGATAAAGCCAATGAAATGACGAATTGATTTGGGTGGCTCATATCGTTGTTCAAAGAATTGGTCAAAAGTGTCAACACCTCTTGGTTTTCATCGAGAATCAACATTGTAGCAAGATAACCAAGTCTCTTATCGATGAAGTTTGGAGATGCAAGTAGCTTGATACATTCGATCTGTCCAAAATGTGTCTTCTCCCCCAAGATGTATAGATATAGTAACTTCTGGATGTTGACACGGCGCGTCTGGTGGGAAACGGAAGTATCTTTGAAAGCAGTTCTGATCAGAGCGGACTCTCTCTTGATTATCGAACGCTCATCGGCAATGGTTTTAGAGCTCTTGACACTCTTGATGAATGTCTTTAACGAAGTGGTAACCATGGGGTGGTGCTATCCGCCGTGCGTGTGGTCTTGGAATCTGTGTTGTTGTGCTGGTCTCTTGTTGGAATCCGAATTGTTTCAAAAGCGCCGGGGCGAAAAAAGAGACTTCTCTGTCTGCCTAAACGATCATTAGAGGCTAGCGGGTTAGAAGCTCACAGAAACACTTCCAACACAGCGGTTACCCCCAATGTCCGACAAATATGTACCTGATGAAGCAGATAATGGGACATACAATCATGACCTGATGGAGCCATTTGTCTTATGGCTACAAGATCTTACGTTCAGTGAAGGAATCAAACTAAGGAGACTAAAGGCAAACTATACCTCAAAGAAGAAAGTGTATGTGGTGCTCAGCGATGAGGGTAGGAATAAGAAAGCATCTGAACCGGTGTTGGTCTGGGCTAAAGTACAAAAGCTTTCTGAAAATAATGTGGGCTTCGAGATAGTGGATATGCTTCAGAAAAAGAGATTCATCATCACCTGTTCCATGGATGATTTCCCAGTCGATACCACTACGAATATCCCCGAATTACTTTTATACGATGAGATTACAGTGAAGACCTTACCTGTCACTGCCAATTTGTTGTTTAGTAAAGCCAGTGGATATGCATTCAATACTCAACATTCAGCTGTGATGGAAGCTTTTTCTTCATCCGATGGGATTACGTCGATTGAAAGTTCAGCCGAGCGAGAGGGTGATTCACAAGATGTGGTAATGATAGACCCACCAAGTTCATATGCATCATCTGAAGATGCTCCAGCCACAGGAAGTGAATGCTCTACTCCTCCAATATTGAGCCAAACACAAAAACCCCAGAAGAATACAACAAGTGGCACTGAATTATCTTTTGATCCAATGGGTGCTTCCCAAAGTGAGATGATCCGTCTCCAAGCAAAAATACTAGTCCAACACATAGAAATTGAACAACTCAGAAAAGAATTACAAAGGATAAAGGGAAGTAAACCATCAGGGTTCAATATACATAACTATGTACTCCGGAAGGCCATCACATCGACAAACAACGGTCGGATTTATGGAGTTGAACACACAAAGAACGGTACACGTCACTCTATCAAGGAGGTTGTCATAGCTGAATCAGACGCTGAGAATGATTTTGAAGTCACGAAATTAGGTCATGAACTTGCAGTGTTACGTGCATTCTCTGCCCCGAAAGAGTTTGGTGAGAATATTTTAAGATTTGAAGATGCATATTTCGAGAATACCCCTTTAAGAGCATCTTGTTACTTCTTGATGGTACCTGCTGCACTTTCTCTTCGAGATTTTGCAGATACATTGGACGCTTACCCTGAAATCATCTATCCAATTGTTGGTTATCAAATTCTCAACGGATTGAAGTATTTGGCAACACATGCTGAAAGAGTCCATGGAAATTTGAACCTCGATAACATAATCGTTTCATTTGATGGAGTGGTGATGATTTCCTCCTTTGGTCATTCCTATAAGATTGGTGAGCTTACATCCCCTTTAAACTTTAACGATAATTTGAGAGGATTGAACTATAGACATAGTCATATCCTCAAAACTGTCGAGGAGCAAACATCGAAAATTGAAGTGAAATCATCGATGGATATCTTTTCAGTGGGTTGTATCCTTTACAGATTGATAACGAAGAAGGATCTCTTCACAGGGGTGACAACATCAACACAACGTGATGCCATTGAGATTGAGGAGAATTTGAAAGATAATATCAATCCATTGTTGGCACCTTATGACGCTGAAGGTTTAACACCAAGTGAAGTTATCCAATGGGATTATTTCAACAATGTCAAAGGTAACTCCATCAAGGACATCCTTTTGGGAACGAAATGATAATAATAATGAAACAACAAAAGAAGCTATATAAGCAGACTAATCAAGTCTCTCTTGCTATGATGAATATTTTCACTACCATTACAACTCTGTAAAACGTTCAAAACAATATGTATTAAAATGCGAAAAAACTTACTCCTCCATTTGGGTATCCTTCTGTGAATCCAAAGAAGCAAACAATCCATCCAAATCAAACTCCTTAGCCCAAGAGCTCACAATGGTGGTCTGTTCACTACTTGGGGCAGCACCCTTCACGCTAGCAGCCTCAACAGCAGTCTCCTTAGAAGTCTTTGGAAGCACCCAACCGTTGATCTTACCGTCTCTCCAATCGTTCAAGATACTGAGACCCGCAGAGTGGGTGTTTGGAATACCACCTTTACTGAGTCTGCCTCTCTTTCTGGCAATGTGGATCAACAAGTTTCTTGCGAATTCGTTGATGTCAGAGTCTGGGATTGGTGGTAATTGGTAGAATTTCTTAAAGTTTTCAGTCATTTCAGCAGACTTGGCAATTCTCTTCAAGAGTAACAAAATAGCTGGTAATGGATCTGTGATTTGCTTTGGTGGCAAGGCATTCAACAAGGCCAATTGTGCCTCAATTTCAACCTTGGATTTCTTCTTAGACTCGGCTGGGAACACTATACCTGGGGAATCTAAAACTTTTAATTTTCCATCAATCTTCACCTCTCTCAATGCGGTGGTGACACCGGCCTGGTTACCGGTCGGACAAGCCTTTGAAGATCCACCATGACGAGATGTAAGAGCGTTGATAATAGAGGACTTACCAACGTTAGGATAACCAATGACACCGACTGTGATTGATCTTTTGAGGTTGGACTTGGCTGCGTATGATTTCAATGAGGTCAAGAGACTTGTGGCGGTGACAGCTTGTGTCAAGTTCTTGTTAAAGGAGGTTGTGTTGGTGGCACCTGGTGCGGCTTTCAATGGGATGGTTGGGAATGAAAGTTTCAAATGATCGAGCCATTTGTTGAGCACATCGGTTGGGATCAAATCAATTTTGTTGATGATGAAGATAAGTCTCTTACCTTGGCTCTTGAGCACCGCTTGCTCAACCTTTCTGGATCTCGTACCTTCTGGATCTCTGGCGTCAAGAACGTAAAGAACAACATCTGAAGCCTCAACAACGGTCTTGAAAATCTTATCGTATGCCTTACGAGATTTTTCAATCTCAGTATTACTCTCCTCATCTTCACTTAATTCGTAATCAACAATCTCCAATTCATTCTCACTCTCGTCCTCATCATCAGATTCCTCGCCGGCATAGGTCTTAGCCGCGTTCTGTGCACTCTCCAATAAAGCAGCGAGTCCGTTTCCATCATCCTCTGAATCGTCCTCATCCATCAAATCATCAGCATCACTTCCAGCAGCGAGAAGTTCTTGCCTCTTCTTCTCCTTCAAAAGCTGTCTCTGTTCCAAAGCCTCTCTTTTGGTTTCCTCAATCTCGGTGACGATTCTGTCCTTGTATGGGAAACTGGATGGGATACCCGGATCTTTTTTACTTCTACTCTTCCAAGTAACATCCTTCTTGGAGAGTTTGTTCTGTTTCTTTCTGTGTGCGGAGGCTTTCTTCTTGATACCCTCCCTCATACGGGTGGTTCCTCTCTTGGAGACAGGCTTTTTGAGTCTCATGGTGTGTGGTTAGTGTGTGGATTCAATGTGTGATAAGGTCGTGGGTAGGATAATGTGAAAAATAGCGAAGAAGAATTTTTTGCCGATGAGTGTGTATCCGCGCTGCCACCGAAGTATTTTTTAACTAGTCACGTGTGGGGTTA